>CM044401.1:15128906-15198906 GCA_024322285.1 Musa beccarii
AAGGAACTCAATTTGATTTCAAATTTGGATGAAAGAGAACCCTTTTGAGAGTTAGAAATTAAGGAAAAAGCTTAGGAAAGTCTAGTTTTCAATAGCTTGTGTTCACCTCCTTTTCTCTTTGAAAAATTTGTAAGAGTGTGAACTTCTTGTAAAAGGGTTGTAAGAGGGTATTTGGTCATTCCCCTTCAAAAGGATTTGCTAGTGGAAGTTGGGAGCCTCATCGGAGAAGGCTTCGGAAGTGGATGTAGGTCGGATGACCGAACCACTATAAATCGGTTTGCATTTATCGCAACTTACTTGCTGCAAACCATTTTCATTTGCTGCCTTATTTACTCAACTTCATCTTCATCTTCATCTTCTTACATATGCTTTAAAGTTAAAACACAATAGGGTTCAAACGAAATGCATTCATCATACGAAGTTTCGAACTTGTGTTAATCGCAAAAATCTATCATCGTTCTTTACCGCTGCACTAATTCACCCCCCCTCTTAGTGCCACTCGATCTCTAACAATTAGTATCAGAGCCAGGTTCTTTCTCTTTCGGATTTACACCCGTGAGAAATGGCTCTAAATGATTTTCAAGAGGGCTTTTCGATTTTTTGTCCACCGTTCTTTAACGGATCGGACTACACTTATTGGAAAATTTGAATGAGAGTTTTCATACTTTCAATGGACTTAGATTTGTGGAACATTATTGAAAATGATTTTCAACTTCCCTCTAAACCGACGAACGAATGGTTGGACTTAGAGAGAAAATATTTTTCCTTGAACGCAAAGGCTATGAATGCCTTATTTTGTGCTTTAGATAAGAATGAGTTCAATCGGATTTCAATGTGCGAAACGGCTTTCGATATTTGGCGAACACTTGAAATCACGCATGAGGAAACTAGTAGAGTTAAAGACTCGAAAGTAAATCTCTTATTGCATGATTTTGAGCTCTTCCGAATGACACCAAGCGAAACTATCGGCGATATGTACACCCGCTTCACGGATGTCGTCAATAGCTTGAAAAGTCTTGGTAAATCTTTTTCGGATTTTGAACTCGTAAGCAAGATCTTAAGATCCCTTCTAAAAAGGTGGGATCCTAAAGTAACCACAATACAAGAAACTAGAAATCTAAATGACCTTCCGATTGAAGAACTAATTGGCTCACTAATGACATATGAAATGAGCCTCCTAGAACATCTTGAACATGATGAATATATGAACCACCTTCTAAAGAACAAGAAGGTTTTGGAACTCCGAACTATGAAATGCCACTTGAGTGATGACTCAAGTGATAAGGACAATGAAGAGGACATTAAATTTTTAATGAATCTTAATAAGTTCATTAAACAAAAATCTAAAATGAACAATGAACTTGAACGGAGGATGAGGCCAAAGAAGAAGAAGAAGACTTGCAAAGAAGAATAAGTAAAGAAGAGGCGAAATGGGCTTTGACGGTTTTCGACGGTGAGGTAAGAAACTCACCCAAGTTGTTCTTACATTACTTTGAAATTACATGATCCTTTCATGAGTTGCTTGAAATAGTTGGTAGGATTTTTGTTTATGCTTTTTCCTTCCTAGTATTTTTGAAAAGTAAAAATTATGAATGATATTTGCATGATTTGTGATATTGCCTAGAATTAATCCATGCATGTGTATCTTGATATTTCATTTCTAAACATGATGCTTGATGATTTTGTAACATGCATTAGTTTTTGAAGTAATGTTGATTTGACTCTATGTTGTGGATTAACGTATTCTTGGTCTAATTGTTTTTATGACAAATTAAGATGACATTTTGAGATGATGAAATTTCATGTATACTTTTCATATCGGTTTTCAATCTTAAACATGATACATATCTATGTATGAATTTCTTGAAAATCTTTTGATGATAGATGTATGTATCTTGATTATAATTTGAAAACTTCCATCTTGACTTAGTGGGTTTTAATATTTTTTATGATGAAATTTTTATTGATACATGTCTTCATGAAATCAATTATAAAGACCCAACCCACAAATTTTCAAAATGAAAGAAATATGACTTTGATGTTGCCTTGTGTTATATTTGGACTTAATGAGTTTCATGATGAAAGTTATTTATCAGATTTTTAAAATGATGTATGATTTTAGCAAAAGTTTGAGCATTGATCATCTTGTTATAACAAATGAAAGAAAGAAGTGAAATGATTTTAATGATGAATTCATTTCTAAATATGATGATGCTCTTATGTTTAAATATGATGCATGGCATTGATCATTCTTATGAAAGATCAAATCACGTAAATTGAAACTCTTAAAAATAAGAAAATGCACTATCATAATGTTTTATTTTTGATGTGTTTGGTCTTAACGGTCTTTATGACGAAACTTACGTCTTGCTTTGAAAAGTTGATACATGCTCACATGTAATCAATTTATGTTACTCTTATTAAAATTTTCAAATGAAAGATTTTGATGCATTTGATCTTAATGGGTTTAATGACAAACTTGTATTTTGAATTTATACAATGATAGGTTCCATATAAATATTTGAACATACATTATGAAATCATCATTGAAATGAAAATATTAAAAGTTTGTTATTATGCTTAATGACTTTGTGATATCATATTTTGATGACAAACTCATGTTTTGGTCTTAAATTTGACAATCATCATTTGAAACATGAGCACACTTGTTTGAAACAAAATGAAACATATTATCATGACACCATCCCCGAAAGCTTGTAATGATGCCTCGACAGCTTCCCCAAGCACGCGCCCATACGGGCGCCGTTCGAAACTTAGCACCGCCCCAAGAAACACGGGACAGGACTCCATGGTACGCTGAGAGACGAGACCCCCCCTTTTTTGCATAAAAATCTCAAGTCGACACCGTTCTAGGGGATTTCTTTTCGAATACTCATCTCCCTATCACGAAAAGCTAACTTAAGCTTCGGAGGTATTGAGTCGGGGAACCCTGACCCGATCTGTGTGCAGGAACCAGAAGACATGCGGTGGGCCTATCAGCGGAAGGAGGCATCAGCGCATAGTTTGTAATCTCCTTGTTGTTTTGCTCCTCGTCTTCAGAAGTGCTTGAATCGTCCCATGTAGCCTTGAGCACTTTCTTCTTCTTTGGTTGCTTCTTCTTCATTTGGGGACATTCACTTTTAAAGTGTCCTAGCTTTTTGTATTCGTAGCAAATGATTTGTTCTTTCTTGAGTTCAATTTTATTTTTAGTATCATTTTTAGATTTATTTTTTTATGAATTTTTTAAATTTTCTTGTTAAGTGTGCCAAGTCATCATCATTATCCTCATCACTTGAGCTTTCTCTCAAGTGGTCTTCATGAGTTCTAAGTACCAAATCTCTCATATTCTTGGAAAAGTTATTCTTAAGTTCTTCATGTGCATTGCATATCATTTTGTAGGTCATTAGAGACCCGGTAAGTTCTTCGAGCGGGAAATTATTCAAATCCTTGGCTTCTTGAATAGTCGTTATTTTAGGGTCCCAACTCTGGAAGGGATCTTAATATTTTATTAACAAGTTCAAAGTTAGAAAAACTTTTACCAAGAGCCTTTAGACCATTGACAACATCCGTAAACTAGGTGTACATGTCACTAATGATCTTACTTAGTTTCATGTGAAACAATTTGTAATTGTAAACTAAAAGATTAATTTTAGACTCCTTTACTCTACTAGTGCCTTTATGTGTGATTTTGAGTGTATGCTAAATGTCATAAGCCATTTCACAAATAGAAACTCAATTGAATTTATTCTTATCTAAAGTGCAAAATAAGATATTTATAGCCTTGACATTTAAAGAGAAAGTCTTCTTCTCTAACTCATTCCAATCGTTCATTGGAAAAGAAGATTTTTGAAATCCATTTTTGATAATGTTCTATAACTCAAAATCCATAGAAATAAAAAAAATACTCATCCTAGTTTTTCAATATGTGTAATCCGTCCAATTAAATATGAGTGGACGTGTGATTGAATGACCCTCTTGATTACCAACAAATCCCAACTCTCTTGGGTTTTAAACCAAAACAAGAGTGACCTTGCTCTACTACCAATTGTTAGGATCAAGTTTGGCACTAAGAAGAGTGGGGGGGGAGGGGGTTTTAAGTGGGGTGAATCAGTGCAGCGGTTAAAATTATCGATTTCGTAAAACTATTTCGATGAAAAGATTTGTTCAAAGAAAACTCATTTTGATAAAGACATTTAACTTTGAACACATTTGTAAGTGGATAGAGAAGAAGCAAAGCAATTGCAGTTAAGTAAAAAATAGAATGCAGCTAAGAAAGAAAAGTGCACAATGAAAGAACACATCGATTTATAGTGGTTCGGTCCTCCGACCTATGTCCACTCTTGATACCTCCACCGATGAGGTTATCAGCTTCCACTATTGATCTTTCTTCAAGGGCAAAAATCAATCACCCCTTTACAGAACTCTTTACAGGTTGCTCACTCTTCTTATACAAGTTTCTAATACTTAGAAGCGGTGGATGTGAACTCTCAAAGTTTACAAGTGATTTCACTATAAGAAGAAGATGACAGCGATGGTCCACTATCTATGAGTGTGGTGATACTACATTCTCAGATCGCGATTTATGCTGAGGACGGACAACATCGCTTTAAGTTACTTTCAGACTCAAAAGAAACTCTCTCTCTAGAGCAAGCACGATGGCAGGACTTCCTGGCTGAATTGGATATGGTAATGGAGTACAAGCCTAAAAAAGCAAATGCTGTAACCAATGCATTGAGCCGAAAAGTGGAGCGAGTGACTGCTATGCAATTGGAGGGTAGAGGCCAAGCAAATCAATTGCACTCCAACTTCCTTTCCCAGATTAGGGATGGACTGTACAGTGATCCTCAAACAATAACCCTGATGTAACTAATCCAAGAAGGCAAGGCACGACGATTTTGGGTCTAAGAGAGACTTATCTACATAAAAGGAAATAGAGTTTATGTTCCTCGGATGGACAATTTGAGATGTGAACTATTGAAAGAGTGTCACGATTCCCTTTAGACAAGACATCTAAGCATTCACCGAACATTGGCTCTCGTGAAGAGGACATTTTACTGACCGAAGATGAGGACAGATGTGGAGGAATATGTTCGAATATGCCTCACTTGCTAACAAGACAAGGTAGAGCAGCAGAAGCTGGTGGGACTTTTGGAGCTGTTGCCCGTACCAAAAAGACCATGGGAGAGCATTTCCTTGGACTTCATATCAAGCTTGCCGACATTAGGGGGACTCGGATCGATACTTGTGGTAGTCGATCGATTTTTAAAGTATGCAACGTTCATTGCTGCACCCTTACACTGTTCAACAAAGGAGGCGACCAAGTTGATAATGAAGAATGTGGTGAAGTATTGGGGAATCTCACACAATATCATCAGTGATCGGGATGCTCGGTTCCTAGGACGATTCCGGACCGAACTATTCAAATTGTTGGGGTCTAAGCTATACTTCTCCACAAGCCTCCACCCCCAAACGGATGGCCAGACTGAGAGGATAAACTCGCTCTTGGAGCAATATCTTCGGCACTACATGAGTGCCAACCAACGAGATTGGGTGAAAATGTTGGACAAAGCCCAATTCTCCTACAACCTGCAATGGAGCTATGCGTTTAACAAGAGCCCCTTTGAGATCATCACAGGACAACAATCGTCGACTCCTCATACTTTGGCTATTGGTTATACTAGGAGTAGTCCGTTCGCAATCACTTTGTAAAAGAATGACATCGAAATGCAGATATTACACGGGCTTACTTGGAGAAGGCGACCAAAAAGATGAAAAAGTGGGCAGACTTGTGAAGGCAACCATAGGAATTCAAAGTTGATGATTTAATGTTGGGGAAGCTCCAACCAACATCACTCCAATTCTTTAGGAACAAGGTGCATAAAGGATTGGTGCATAAGTATGAAGGGCCCTTCCCAATTATTAGGAGGATGGGCAACATCTCCTATATGTTGTAGCTGTCGACGTGGCTTAAAATTCATAATATTTTTCATGCCTGCAACTTGAAAGCCTACCACTTAGATCTATAAGAAGCTTTCCGAAGTGTTCCAACTCGACCACCCCCAACTACAGCCTTCTATGAGAAACGAGTTGAAGCCATTTTAGCAGATCGTAAGATAAAGCTACCCAACGAAGCTGAGCAGATCGAGTACTTGGTGAAGTGGCAAAAGTTTCCCCGAACTGAAACTAGTTGGGAGCCGAAAGATGCCCTCCGACATGAAGAAATAACAATCAAAGCCTACCAGCAAGTGTCGACGAGGGCATCAACAATTTAAGTGGGGGAGAATGTCACAAACGGTCGTCGCGCACCCGCAATAACTTCGTTCAACAAACCGTTCGTCGCTTTTGCATGCTTGTACATATCCTTAGTAGCTTATTTTGCTATATTTTTGGTGTGTTTTCCTTGTAAAAATATAAGAAATGATAATTCATAGCGCTGTAGTACGACCACTCATTGCACCAAGTAAAACTGCCCCAAAAAGACTTCGTTTTCACGTGCCACGACCTATTTCTACAAATTGCAGCCGCTTGTGAAACATCAACCATCTCAGCACCTTGGAACCCCCCAAGTGGCATCGGGGCGGATGGGGCTTTAAGGTAATATCGGGCGTTGAACAACCTTCACAAGTTTGCACGTTAACTTGACAAAAACTTACTTTCGCGCCCGATACCCGAGGAGTAGTTGTTTGTGAACTTGCAGCTGCTCATTCACTCTTTTAAAGTCCTTGTTTTCCTACTCTCTCTTTTCTCTCTAGCACTCCAAGTGCTTGCTGAATTGCTTGTAAAGCTTCCCTCTTTGCAAGACATCAGGACTTGTCCGTCGCTCGTTTCAAAACTAATCAACTATCTGTTTTATAGGTCCTATAGGACTTATACGAGGTTGCAAATTGACTGACCCATAGCGGAGGCGTATGTTGCAAGAGCGCTTCAAGACTTAGACAATCCCAGTTAAGTCTAATTAAAATGGGTGCGAAGGTACTTCGCGACTTAGATAACTCTAACTAAGTCAGTAACTTTCTGAAAGGATGCTCGCCACTCAGACAATTCCAACTAAGCGCATGACAAGGCGAGGTCACGACGATCGAACCACTATAAAATTGATATGCCTTCCCTTCTTTGCTGCTTAATTATTTTGTAAATTATTTTACATGTGAATGTTTTTAAGTTTAAATGCTTTTCCAATACAAGCTTGTTTTATCGAATTGACTAAAGTTTTTCAAAATGTAAAAAATCATTCCCACAACCTAGATACGTGCATTAAAATGAATATGTAAAGACTTCTGCAGAATCTTTTTTCTTTTTTATATATTTTGTGCAACAGAACTATAATAAAACATTAACATGAAATTACAAAGATTCAAAAAACCTTGTAAAAATGATAGACGTTAAAAAGCGTTCATACAATATACCTACATGTTGCCTGGGAACATTATCAACAGGAATAACAGAGAAGCACAAAAATGAGCGAAAATTGAACTTTTAACCTGAAAGCAGTTTCAACATTCAACAACATAGAAAAATGCAGAAAGCAACAAAACTTCGACTCTAATGTATATATTCACCATGGCTTCACTTTGGATTCAGTGACTTTGACAAAAGCCTCAATCTACAGATCTCACTTTTGTCCACCAGCTTTAACAAATACAGCTTACCAATATTTCTGATAAAAAGGAAATGATCGATCCAACTGAAAGATGATGCTTGCTCAGAAAATGCATCTCATATTCACTGGCTTAAAATCCAGACGTTTAAGTCCACCAATAACACCTCAAATGAAGATTGTAATCTGACATACTGTGATATCAAACATTGTAACTGCACCATGCAATTAGGAAAGATAAATAGCAATCTGAACTATGACCATAAAATTTCAAAAGAAATCACCTATTAGTGAATTCCACAGAAAGACCAATGCTGTAATGAATTATGCAGTGCAAAATTCCTGATAGGCTTCGCAAAATGGATTGTCTACATGTTTTTTATGTCTTTTCTCCTTTAGTAATGGTTTTAAGCACCAACTTATAGCTGAATAACCTCTAACAACACTTCTTACAGTTATCCAGTTTCAGTTTTGTTGGCATGAATATCATAAAATGAAAAATCACATCACACAATACAAGCTACAGATGTAACAACACTAGACAATGGAAATGAAAGAAAATTAGACAATTACAGCACAACAACACTTATATTCACATTAATTCATAATAGAGCCATTCACAAAAGTATAAGCCACAAACACACTACGTAAGGATCGAAAGATGATTAAAAAAAAAAAGAGATCATACCGGCCAGAAACAACAAAAGACACATGGTTGTCATTCAGAAATGTCTGATCGACATCCAGCAGAGGCTGCAAAAGACAAGATCTATAACAAGTTCTGTGATAACAACTAAATATTTAGGTAAGATCTTAATAATCAAAGGGCCATCCAGTATAATGCATCTGGTTGATATCTTCATGCTCAGCAGTGGAACTACTCCCACTTGACTCGTTTGAGCTAGAGTTAGCAGTGTTTGAAGTATGATATGGCCACAGAAAGGAGAAAAGATTTCTCCTAGCTTGGCTTTCACCATTTTCCCTATCACCATAACCATTACTTCTTGTACCACCACCAAGATACTGGTTTCTACTTCGCACATGGTTATTATGACTGGATCCCTGAGATGGCAACCTATGGCGACAAACTGGGCAAGAATTGTGTCGGACTAACCAAGGAATAATGCAGTCTGAGTGATATAAATGCTTACATGGCATTTCCCGTGCTTCAGTACCCAACTCAAATTTTTCTTTGCAAACTGGACAGTGTGAATCACCTCGAAGATGTCTCTGGTTTATCTTGACAGTGGGCATTGCATCAATGGCTGATTGTGAAGCAGGTGGTGGGCCATGGCCATCATTCCTGGTAAGCTGTTCGATGAGGTCATTGAATCCAGATCCACGAGCATAGTTCCCTATGTTCGCATGTCTCATCCCAACTCCAGCACCGCCATTGAAAATAATCTCAATCCCTCTGTTCTCAGTTATATTAACAGGAAGCTGCCAAGACAAAAGCAGCAATCGCTCAAGTCCAAATCCCAACCCATTCTCCACGGGAACACTGGGTCTACCATGTAAATCAAACTCGTGGCTTCTTCCTTCCATTTGATGCCTAATCAAGGCAGACAAGGCATCAATAATTCCAAACTGGCCGTTACGGTTGTCTCTATAATCCACTCCAAAGTAATCAAAACGGTTCATGCTGCCATCTAGCTCATTCAAATCTTGCACAAAGCCTCTATCACAGTTGGGACAGATCATGTCCCTTCCAAGTGGCAGAACTGCTTGCCTGCAAATGTAACACCAGTGTGTATTTGATCTTGACATTTTCCTACAACTTCAAACCACTATAAACTTGAAAAGCTATATTGCCAAAGTTTATAGCCCCACATCAAACTGCAGTTCTCCTGCACCTTCCAATATCAAAGTTGTAATGGAATAGCCATGTAAAAAATTAATCAAAAAATCATCACTCAATCAAGTTCTTGAGTATTGAAAGAAAAATCTGTTCAAATTTAGTTTATATGAGTGCACTAACTTCAATCTAATGAATACAAAACATATGTACGCATTCGGATATGAACTCCCAAGATAAAATCAAAGAGAAGCCACTCAATTGCCACAATTAACATGTTAAGACAATATAAACAAGAAAAAGAAAAGTTATGAAAATATGTGATCTTCTGCACCATGACTCTCTATAAAATCCAATTGAATGTGATTATAAGGGAATAGAGATATATATCCACGAACAATTCATGTCCCGCAAATCAGGCTATACAATTAAGTATCAGGATCAGTTTCAAGCAGTTAGATTCAATACAATGAATTTTTATGTAACTTGCAATTTATCAAATTTAGTAATAGATACAGAAGTTTCGCGTGCTCCTACTCCAAAATAAACACAAAGAACCTAATTTAATATTCAAATACACGAAAATCCCTGAAAATGCCTTTTGAAACCGATCATAGGAAACGAGACTTGAGGCAGATCTAGCTTCCGATGCTTGTTCAAATTAATTGAATCTGCTATGAAGTCTATAAAAGGCCGGATCCTCTCAGAGAGGAGGAATCAATGGGGCTTTAATTCAAATCTCTACTTTTCATACAACTGCGGGAATTACAGTGTTAATAACAGCCAAATCATCAAAATGATCTTATATGTGAATTACGACTTCTGATACTTTTAACTGAAATTAAGGGAAAAAAATTAGAGAGAAAAGAAGAGAACTGAATTATTTCCAAATATAAGATTTCACTTTCCTTTAGATAGAAAGAAAAAGAGGGGGAAATCAGAGGGTGGGGTTACGGCCACAACTGACTCGATTCATACATCGGAGATGAGAAATTAAGAGTACGAAAACGGCGACTAAATTGAGAGAGCATCAAAAGGCAACCGAAAGAGAGAACAGAAAAGTCACCAAAGCTCATATAGAAACGAAAGAATCCACCACTGAAGCAACATTTTATGGGCATCATTCTTTGATAGAAGAGGAGTATAGATCACCTTCGGAAGGATGCGTCGAATGAAGGACGGAGACAGCAAATGCCCGCCTTTCCCCAACACCCAACCAAGCAAAAGGGGGAAGCGTGGCAGGCTCAGTGAGGGGCGGTGAGAGGAGGATATGTTGACTGGAAACGGAAGTAATGAACGTTTCGGTCGCTCAACAGCATCATCATCAGATGGAGGTGATGGGATCGTGGACGATCGTGATTAACGCACAGTTGCGCGTCCGCGCTCTCACCCGTCTCTTTGATGTGCAGCCGGAACCAAGATTCCGAATCTTAAAGTTTTTGTTCCCGTTGATGGACCACCCGTTATCGAGTTCTGGGCCGTCCGATGTGGTGATTATACCGGGCCATGTGTGATCATCACAACCGAGTCGGTGCCCGATTCCATGGTGATCTAAAATCCCGGGTCACTGGACGAAAGTGCTTGAGGTACGAGTACAACCAAGCTGGGTCCCATTCAGGTCCTCCACTAGTGGCTATATGAGATCGTTTCGCTGCGTAGGTACGGACGGTGTAACCTTTTTTCATTTAAATATTGACACCCGCAACAAAACAAACACTCTGTGACTTTCTCGGGTTGCCAATTGCACGCAACGCAACGCCCCCTCTTACGAGTAAAAAGAATTCATAATATGGATGATGAGAGTTTTTTTAGAAAGGGTAAGTGGTCAATTATTATTATTATTTTCTTTTCAAGAATTAATATTTTTTTTTCAAAACCTGAAATTAAAATTTTATGATATATTATTAAAATCTTTAATAGCTAAACTAATTAAGATCTTCTTAGGGACGAGATCGCCCGTAACAATTTTTAAGTCATATCAATATCAAATTTTTATGGACCATTAATATTTTTTTATATGATTTTATGTATTAGAAAATATATTTTTTTCTTCCTCGACTGACTTCATCCAATAACCGAGTAATTTGGATGACCATCTAATCGATAATACGTTATCAGTCCGATTACTAGATATCGATAAGGATTATTATGAAAAGTTAAAAACAGAAATTTTGATATCATCTAATTGTGATCGATACGTACAAAATGAGTATACAAAGATTTGATTGAGTGTATATAATATGTATATATATCCCTTCTCATTTAGTGATTTTTGGATTTGTAGATCTAAATTAAGTTTAATATAATATATCCTATAAAACCTGAGAATTCGCGCGCATCCAATTATGGTTAATCTCCATTCAACTAAGTGTCGTCATTAGACTGCTTGTCGAAATAGCAATCGGCTTTAATACCCATTAAAAATTTGATGAGAACATTAGGGGTGTTTTATAAACTATATTTTTATACTAGCTAGTGTTAATCACAAAGATTAGCAATAAATGGTATTATCTTTCCAGTAATATTATTCAAATGAAAATTTGAAATGTTTTCTCAAAACAAACAACCATATGAAAAAGCTCTAATAGCTTGCATTAAGAATCAACTCATGACATCTTGTAGCCTAACAAGTAAATGAATGTAGTCTCCATCTGTGAATCAAACTTAATACCACGAGAAGAAATAAAAGCCAAGCATATCAATAAAACATGTTGATTATGGTGTCATGAGTATCATTGATCGGTGGATTGACACAGTTGGTTCACTATCGAAGATACAAGTTCATTTGAATGTCTCTTTCTAACTGACATAGGAGATTTGGTGAGTTGAGATAGTATGGGTGATCCAATTATAAACGATACTATCGATGGGAACTTGATTCGGGATGATCGAATAGATGGTCTGAGATCTTTCTACCGACAAGATTTCCTCTTTGAGTTGAGTCATTTAGGTAACCTCGAGAGATGAATTGTCTTATGATTGCGTGATCACATTCTAACAGTGAGGTTGCCTCTTATTTACCAACGAACCTACATGATAGACTGACATCGGGAGTTGCCCGATGCAACCCTTTCGATATTTAAGTCAACTAGGGGAGTCAGGGAAAAGAGGAAAACAATAAAAGCTATATAATTAGGTAAGCTGATGTGTTTCTTTTTATACTTGATCAGAGAATGATTAGGCGAATCATCTAATCATTCTCTGATTTGATAAGATAGAATAGTTATCAAAACATATTATAGTGTCATTTTGTGACTGATGATCTAAGCCTTGCTTGAGTGTCAATCTCAATGACAAGTGAGCTGACATAATATAAAATCATCTCCATCATATTGCAATTTTATAAATACCCAAATAGAGTGAATCATCAAGCAAATATCAATTAAATCATATAACATATCATGGTCATCATAGGTCGTAACGGTGTTGATCGAACACGCTGATAGGATCCTAGCAGGGTTAGGTCCTACTCAACCAAGTAGCAGCTAATAAAAACTTTGTGAGTGTAATAAATCCCACCTAGCCACATCTATCCTATAAAGAAGAGAGGCTAGGGTTTATATTTGGGCTATTGGGCCTCTTAGCCGTCGCCTCCTTTGTTACTGGGTCGATCGGCTAAAGTTGAGGGTAAATTGGGTAGTTCACTTAGGAAGCAGCCCCTAGGGCTAGGGTTTGGAGCTCTATATAAGCTTGTAGCCTCCACCTTTTTGGAACAAGAAATATCAATCTACAATTGTAGCCATCAGGCTACTTGGAGGGTAGAACCCCTATAGCGTTTAAAAATCAATCTTCATAGAATTCCTCTAGGGTTCTATCATGTAGTATCAAAGCAACAATCTTGTTGCTTTTGCTACCATCCTTGCCACCCACCATCAGTCAAACAATTTTCACAATTGCTCTTGACGTCGTCGTCTCCACTGTCATCTCCTGACGTAGATCAATTCAATCTACAGTCACCACCTCCAATTGCATCAGAGATCTGGTATTTTTCTACCACCAATACCCTTTGCTACTATAATTTTTCATCTAAAAGACCAAAAAAAAGTTTTTCTATCTATCCCTTGCTTGTGAATTCTTTGAGTCGCAAAAGCTACCATCTTTGCGAATGAAGGATCACCGTAGAAAATTTCAACCGCATGTTGCTGCTTTTAACCGATCTAATTGTTATCCTTTTTGAATGAAATTTCTTGTGCACCTCATAGATCATCTTGGCTCCCATCCATGATTGATCTATCGTGGAATTCATCAAAAAAAAAAATTCGTGTGTTGCTGCAATCTCTCATCGTAAACTGCTAAAATTTTTCGACGAGAATTCTGCAAACGCAACTTGCACCGATCTCTTTACTGTTTTGCTACCAAAATTTCTTAATCCAATTTGTTATCCTTGCTGTTATCTAGACTAAGATTTTACCATCAAACCCCCTCCTCAAATCTCTGAGTTTTCGCTGAAAATTTTATCGAAAAATCGCTATTTCTTTGATGACAATTCTGCTCTTACAAGACAACGCATATAGGCAGCAATTTCCATTGATTTTTGTCAAATCTTTGCTGCGATCTACCACAGATCTAAAACTCTCTTCCCTAACCTTCATCCACTATCATCATAGCCTAAAAACTCTATCAAACCATAGCCCCAAACTACATCCAAAACAGTCACAAAACAAGCCTAAACCGCAGCCTATATCCACCAATCCACCAACCCTCTTAGCCACCACTTCTTTCAACTAATACATGCCTTTAACCCGACAGCAAAAAAGAGATCTTAATATTACAAATTTGGGACATATGCTATGGCATCCGAGGAGGCAATTGATACTAAATTCGAAGCCTTCGAGACACGAATGGAGGAGAAGATTCAGACTCTCTTTCCCAAACTTAGTTTGGGTTAACCACCGAGCCCAAAGAAATCACATCAAGGAGAGAGCTCTGATCGAAGAGATGACCTCCAGGAGAGGAGAGGCTCTATAACCGATCCTCACTATCCACGCATGAGGGTGGACTTCCCTAGATGGGAAGAAGGAGACCCGATTGGTTGGATCTCGCGTACGGAGCGATATTTTCGGTACCACAAAATCGCAGATGCATCTATGGTAGAAATTACGGCTAATATCTTAAAGAGGATGCCATTCAATGGTTTGATTGGTTTGAACACACTCATGGAGTCCTCTCATGGTGATAATTCAAAGAAGGACTACTGATCCGTTTCGGACCAACCGATTACGAAAACAATGACGGACAACTAGCAAAGATCCGACAAACCTCCACCATCCAGGAGTATCAAATCAGGTTTAAAAGATTATCTAATCAAACTCATGATTGATCTAAAAAATAATTATTGGGGACATTTATTGAGGGCTTGAAGCTGAAGATCCGGGGAGAAGTTAAAGCGCGACAACCGTACACGCTTATAGCAGCCATCTCTTTCGCACGACTTCAGGAGTGATTGAACCACGAAGCCTGGAGGACTAGGATCGCTCCCCGACCAACAATATCGAAGCCCTCAGCCCCCCTACTATCAGCCAAGCTCCTACACCAAAAAGGTTGACAAGAGAATAGCTTCGAGACCGATCTGCCAAGGGGTTATGTTGGCATTGTGACGAGCCGTGGAGCCGCGAGCATCGCTGTAAAAAAGGGAGACTTCTTGTGATTGAACTAGTGGAAGAAGAGACCAGTGAACAGCCAGAAGAGAGTCTTGAACATAAGGATGAAGATGTGGAAGAAGAGCTACAATCGACTGACTTTATGGTATATGCGCTAGCCGGCTACTCAAATCCGCAAACGATGAAAGTTGGAGGCCTACTCAAACAACAACCGATCATCGTTCTCATCGATACAGGCAGCACTAATAACTTTTTAAACAGTAAGGTTGCTGCTCGGATGGCACTCCACATCGAAGGTTGTAGCAAGTTCAACGTAAAGGTCACCGACGGTCGAATCCTAAAATGCGACCAAAGATGCCCACAGGTAAAACTATTACTGCAAGGCCAAGAAATTATTATCGACTTCTTCCTCCTACCAATTGATAATTATGATGCTATGCTGGGCATAGAATGGCTGACGATGCTAGGTGACATCTCTTGGAACTTTTCCAAATTGATTATGAAATTCTATTGCAAAGGTAAACAGGTCACCCTACGCGGGAAGTGCGAAAGCAACGTAACCACCGTTTCAACCCAACGAATGGAGAAAGTTTTATACAAGATAAATGGTGGTTTTCTTATGCATCTCCAGCAGCAACCAGAGGGGAAGAAAACAGAAATTAAAGATCAAAATCTCACCCAACTGCTTATTGAATTTGACGATGTTTTGCTGAACCACGTGGTCTTCCTCCTACTCGGCAACAGGACCACCGAATTTCAATCCTTTCGGGCAAACCACCAGCAAACACTTAGCTTTATCACTATCCTCATCTCCAGAAGGATGAAATTGAGAAGATCGTGAAGGAGATTCTTGAAACAGGGGTGATTCGGTCAAGCTGCAGCCCCTACTCTATACCGGTTCTAGCGCTACCAGATTTCAGCCGACCCTTCATCATTGAGGCCGATACATCTAGAGTTGGAATTGGAGCCGTTCTCATGCAAGATGGTTGACTACTCACATACACCAGCAAGGCGTTATCTCCCTCCCATCAAAAAATATCTATCTATAATAAGGAGATGCTCGTCATTGTACACGTAGTAACAAAGTGGAGACCCTACCTGATTGGCCGACGATTTTAGATTAAAGCTGATCATAGAAGTCTTAAGTACTTTTTGGAGTAGAAGATATCATCCTTGGAGTAGCAAAAATAGGTAACCAAACTTCTAGAATTTGATTATGAAATTATTTACAAAAAGGGGAAAGAAAACGTTATTGCAGATGCACTCTCATGGCTCCCTCAGCAAGCTGAATTTTTAGCCATCTCTCTTCCTACCACCGGCTTCCTCGAGGGCATTCGGGAGGAATGGAAGAAGGATCCAGAAACCAGCAACATCATAAAAAAATTAGAGGATCTAAGCGCAATAGTTCACTATACTTGGGATTCGAGGGATTTACGCTATAAAGGTCATATTGTGCTTATACCAAACTCCCCTTGCATCAAAGTCATTCTACATGAAATGACTTGCTGACAGAAGGCTTCATGCTATGAGTTCGGGCATCAGGCTAGAAGGATCGAACATTGTGCCAAGGAGATTGGATGTTGTGGGAGGTCAACATACCGATTGAGCAATACGTCAAAGGAGAGAACGATGCGTCGAAGGATCGAATGAAGCGCCAGATGAACCAATGACATGTCAAACAAAGGATTCATACTTTGTAATAATTTTTCTAGATCGAAGTAGTTTAGGGGGCTAATTAAGTTAGTTTTGGTGTAATTATACTAACTCAATTAGGGGCCAATTCGACCTAAGTTAGGGTTGATTTGGGCCCACTAGGAGGCTCATTCAGTTATTCAAAAGTTGGGTCAAGCGATGGTACCACTAGTGGCTCAGTTTTCAAGATAGTCTCAGAGATTGTGTCAGATAATTATACTGCTAGATTGGGTAGTGGTACTGCCTAGCACAGGTTGTGGTATCGCCTAGCACAAGTGGTGGTATCGCCAGTACCCCGAAATCCCAAGGTGTTTAAAATTTTGACTTTATTTTTTAAGCCATTTGGAGCCTATAAATACCCCAGCTATTGCTACTTAGAACAACAAGAATAGAGAATGAAAACTTATGAAAATTCTATTGTAAATCCTTGAGAATTCCCCTTCTCTTCTCTAAGTGTGAATTCTATTTAAGAGAGGGCTGAAAGAATTATAAAGGTTATCTCCTAAACTTGTGAAAAGGAAAATAGAGATATAAGAGAATACTTGTGTTGGGAAATTATGAACCAATGTCTCATGTATAGTAGTAAATAAAAACAAGATCAGATTTTTCATAGTTAAGTATTTGGTCGTTGTGCGACGATTGATGCGTAAAAAAATATAAATATGAAAAACTGCATATATCATGTTAGAAGTGTTACCTAGGGAGATCATATATCTTTGAAAATTTCAAATTCGATGAAGATGATGAAGGAGCACTAGCATACTCCTCTCTAGCGGTAATCCACATAGCGGACGCAAGGACGACGCTCCTTAAATCATTGTAGGATCTCCCTTTCCACATGCATCACAAGGCTACCGGAGTCAAGGAGGAGGAGAGGAGACTAAGGAGATTAGGAGGGGCAACCACCAATGGCTCTAACCTATGAACCATGAAGTTCCTCCTATTTATAGATGTGCATAAAGCTTATCCTTTAATGGATCCTATCCTCATTAGATCTCTATCCAATCATCTAATTGGATCTCATTCAATCATCTAATTGGATCTTATCCACAGGATCTAAACTAGGAGCTCTATAGATATCTTATATATGTACCTCTATTCGTTGCAACGTCCACCTAATGTGTGTGACTCTCTAGGCCCGATACCAAACTAGTCATGAGTCGCTCTCGTCAGAACTCCTTTTGACTCAGAACTCCTTATGACTTGACTCATCGACTATGGACGTACTAGGCCACTATGCCATAGTCCCTAAATGGTACAGGGAGATATAATCTATCGGACATATCTGTCCTCAATTATCATGTATCTATAGTCTCTCATCCATCTAATATTCCAAAAATCATATATTGGGTATAGTAATGTCAGACCTATATAAAATCTTATCCAAGTTTCACTCTAATCGGATTCTCTCAAAGAACTTTTCTCTCATTCCGAATGACCCTGGCTAGAGATTTTATTTGAGCGAGCACACGTGGGATATTTCTCTCACAATACTGATAGTGGATAATTCTCTATTGACACTCAATTGCCTTCGTAAGATTGACTACCATTCTTGAGAGCCGACTATACTAGATCTGAAACTTACCAAACCTGAAAGTCTGACATCAAAGAATGGAGTACTCATACAAGGCATCTTTGGTGTCTCAATTCTAAGGACTAGACATACAATTGGAACTACAGAATCACTGTTTAACATTAGGTATCATTAACCATTCAGCATTCTATAAGCGGATCAATTAGTGAACTCATTTTTCAATGAGCACCTGCATTGTACCTCTAGTGTCCCCACATAAGTGACTATGAGACCAGTCATTTCCATCATATAGATGAGTATATAGCACATTGGTCTATTGATAGGACCCTAACAGGGTTGGATCCTACTCAACCAAGTAGTAGCTAATAAAACCCCTATGAGATTGTAATAAACCCCACCTAACCGTCTCTATCCTATAAAGAATGGTAGCTAGGGTTTATATTTGGGCCTTTAGGCTTCTTAGCTGTTGCCCTCCTTTACTAGGCAAGTCGACTAGGGTTGAGGACAAAAGGGGTAATTTACTTAGGAAGCAACCACTAGAGCTAGAGTTTGGAGTCCTATATAAGCATGTAGCCTCCATCTCTTTGGAATAAGAAAGATCAATCTACAATTGCAGCTAGTTGACCGACTACCAAGGAGGGTGGAACCCTTATAACATTCCAAGGGTTGATCCCCCTCAAAGATCAATCTACATAGAATTCTTCTAAGGTTCTATCATCTATTCGGTTATCTCGATATTCTTTTTCAAGTAACCTATGACCAGGATTATTTAAGATCTATGTTTAAAGGTGAATAGGTCTCATTATCGTGATCTCATCATGATCTGATTCTCATTACATAGATCTAAGAACATCATAATATTCATCTAGATAATATGAGAAAATGCTAGTAATAATAAGTAAAGAGATCAACGCAGTATGTCACAAGTGTCATTACTCACGTAATTGACTTGTATGGTACATATAACTAACAACTTGATCTTCGTCCATTTAAAGAAGATCAATAGTAAAAGTCAGTGACCTTAACGGAGGAGGAATCGAGAGTGGACATAGGTCATGATGACCGAACTACTATAAAATTAGTGTGCCTTCTCTTTTTTACTACTTAATTATTTTATAAATTATTTTACTTACACATTACAGTCCTATAAATGTTTTCAAGTTTAAATGCTTTTCCGATGCAAGCTTTATCAAACGAATCTTTAAATCGATGAAAGTTTTTCAAAAGCACCAATTCACCCCCCCTCTTAGTAACGATTTTGGTCCTAACACTGCTCTCGGTATTATAAGAGGAATATCCTATATATTCTTGCTCAGACAAATCTTTGGCTAAGGTCATTTAGATTGAGAGAGAAAGAGTTCTTCGAGAGAATTCGATTAGAGCGAGACTCGAGGAGAGATCGTATGGGCTTGACAGCACCATACTCGGTATAGGATCTTTGAGATATTAGATGAATTAGGGACTATAGGGATATGATAACTAAAGATAGATAAGTCCAAAGGATTGGGTTCCCTTATATCATCTAGGGACTACGGCGTAGTGGCCTAGTATGCCCGTAATCAATGAGTCGAGTGAATTATTATGGAGATAATAATTTACTAAGCCAAAAGGAGTTCTGATTGGTATGACTCATGGCCAGCTTGATATTGGGCCTAGAGGGTCACTCACATGTGGTAGGTATTGCGATAAGTAGAGGTTTGGATATGAGATATCTATCGGATCCCTTGTTTTATTGGATATCCAACAAGCCCCTGAATTATTGGATCCTATACATGAGATCCAATAAGAGCCAATAAGAGATTATTGAGTAGAGACCTACTAATCTAAGAGGCTTGGGTAGTTGGATGGAGATCCAATACCCAATAGGGCAAGATCCATTAGGGTTAAGTTGATTGGAGACCCATATAAATAGGAGGGAACCAAAGGCCTATAGGCTAGGGCTTTTTGGCAGCCACCTCTTATTCTCCTCCTAATCTTCTCTTTAGTCAGTAGCTCCAGTTTGGGACTTGTGGACAGTAAGAAGGGTCGGCCCCTTCTTGATTGCGTAGTGCATGCAACAAGGAGATTTGCGTAGCGATTTGAGGAGTCTTGTCGTAGCCCTTACTGTATGGATTACCACTAGAGAGAATGGCACTTGAACTCCTTCACCTAGTCCTATAGATATATAGAAATTCAAGGATATATGATCTCCCTAGGTAATTTTCTTATGCGCAGTTTTTCGATTTCATGTGTTTTTACGTACTAACTTTTGTATGACAATAAGAACCCTTTTTCTTATAGAAAATATATAATTTTTGTTATGTTCTTCCACTGCACATATGATATTGCTACAGATTTTTCAATAAAAGATTTATCTAAATAAACCATGATATGTCACTTGACTTCTTGATGTTTATCACTTGACTTCTTGATGTTTACAACTTGAGTTTCATTATGTACAATCCCTTTGTATTTATGGTTGTGATTAGAGCATTGATGCAAAAGAAAAATTGTACCATCATATTCTTTTTGATAATAACAAAGGGGGATGGAAAATTTGCTATCTTGTATATCTAAAAAAAAAGTAAAATTACTAGCTTGCAAAGAAAGGTAAAACTTACTAGCTTGCACATCTCAAAAGAAAAGCAAGAACTATTAGCTTGCACATCTCAAAAGAGAAGCACAACTTACTAACTTATCGTAAAAGAAAGCAAAGTATTTACTAGCTTGTATATTTCAAGAAAAAGCAAAATCGCTAGCTTACACTTCTCAAATGAGAAAAAAAATTTGTTAGCTTGCACATCTCAAGAATAGCAAAAATTGCTAACTTGCACAACTTAAAAATATTTACTAGCTTACATATTTCAAAAAAAATTACTAGTTATACTTTCTCCTTTTTGTTGATAATAAAAGGGGAGAAGTTATGATGATCTAAATTTTGAATCATGCATGGTACGATGTACTTTGATATTTTTAAAATTATGATGATTTAAAATTTTTAATGATGTATGCAATGATATGCATATGATGAATGTAATGACTTAGATGCATATGATTATTTTGATATGATATGTTAAAAACTGTTTCGACTTGAATTCAAAGGGTATCACTAATTCAAGATTGCTTTGTTTCAATATGGCATATTAATAGAAGAGTTTAATTTAAACTCCATCATCAATTGATTGTCATCATAAAAAAAGAGAAGATTATTGAATCTTGGATTTTGATGATGAAATCAATTAATGAAATTATAATCCAATGAGCATTTGAGTGATACAAGACTAGCTTTGATTATGGGAAGACAAATTGATAAAGCAAGAAGAATCAAACGTTAGGGTGGAATGGAACATATTGGAAGATTGAACGTCGAGCGAGAGGACTTGTTGACATGCTGGAAGGACTTCATGCTATGAGTTTGGGCATTGGGTCAGAAGGATCAAAGATTATGTTAAGATCAGGTGTTACAGGAGGTCAACATACTGATCGGACAATATGCCGAAGGAGAGGATAATATGCTGAAGGTTTGGACGAAGCACCAGATGAACCAATGACATGCTGGACAACATATGTGATTCGTGCTTGTAATTAATTATGTCTTAATTGAAGTAATTTAAGTTATAATTGAGTTAGTTTTGAATATAATTAGGTCAAATCAAGTAGGAGCCCATTGGGCTTGATTTGGGATTAAGTTGAGCCTATTAGGAGGCCCATTCAGTGATCCAAAAGTTGGGTCAGGCGGTGGCATCGCCAAATTGGTGATGGAACCACTTATGAGCTAGAAAAGTCAAAAGCATATATTTCCAAGCTGTAAGTGGTGGTATCGCCTAGACTAAGCAGCGGTACCACTCAGACATAGTCTCCTAAACTATGTCAAATAGTGGTACCGTTAGATTGGGTGGTGGTACCGCCTAGTGTTAGTGCTGCAGGCGATGACACCACCAATACCCCAAAATATCAGGGATTTAAATTTTAGCTCTAATTTTTGAAGTCATTTGGACTCTATAAACACCCCACTCTTTCCTACTTGAGGTAGCAAGAAAGTTAAATGAAAATTTGTGATCTAAGTAAAAAACACTATTGTAATTTTATAAGAGTTCCCCTCCTCTTCTCCTAAGTTCGATTTCTATTTAAGATTATAAAGGTTTTCTCCTAAACTTGTGAAAAGGAGAAAGATTTATAAAAGGGTATAATCTTCGCCCATTGAAAGAAGATCAATAGTGGAAGTTGGTGGCCTCGACGGAGGAGGAATTGGGAGTGGACATAGGTCACGACGACCGAACCACTATAAATCTGGTGTACTATTTTTTTTCATATTTTTTTATTCTTATTACTTATTGATTTACTTGCTTATTATCATAGTTTAAGTTAAAAGCATTTTCAATATCAATTTTTATGTGATCAATCTTTTAATCGACAATCTTAACTCTCAATCTTTTAATAAACAAGTTTTGTACATTGTCAACATATTAATATTTTAATTGGTCATGTAAATTATTCCAAAAATAAAAAATTTAAACAATGTCAATGTTAAATGAATTGAAATAATTGTAAATTCTCATTTAAAGTAGAAAAAAGGGGAAAAAAATCAATCATGACTCCATAACTCATTCCCAAGGATTTCATGGTGATCTAGCCTTTAAAGAACCTGATTAATATTTATTTTGCATTGGATTATACTAAGAATTAATAACAGGTCAAAAATCAGTGTAAACATGTGGAAATTCAATAACTTATTTCCATATTCTTGCTTCATGAAAGTTATTAGAAAATATTATCTAAGCAAAATGAAGAAAAATTGAGTCAAAAAAGAGGAAAATGGAGCATTAATTTTCTCCACAACCAAAATTTACATTATTTCAACCTTAAATGGACTATAAATTCCTGTTCAAAAGGTATAAAGACGATAAAGTGGTCAATCTGAGTTAATAAATCATTCAAAAAGTGTTTAAATGGTTCTGGGGTTATCTAACTTTCAATTATTTTCATCAGGTTTACAGTTATTTAAAATAAAGAATTAAAATCAACGTAATCCTATACAAAGTCAAATTTTTTTAGTCAACAAAATACATAATGGAGCTTTAATAGCCCCCAAAACTATTTTCCACCTATTCTTCAGCCTTAAATGATGTGAATATATTGTAATATAATAATTTAAAGGCATCTATCTAAAATAAAAAAAAGGGGATCATCTTATCTTCATAACTGATTGCCAAGTAATTTAACTTATTATAGAGCAATTCTAAACTTTAAATGGCCTATGGGGAAACATAATTTCAATAAACATAATTTCAAGAGCCGGACAGTATTTCAACCTGAAAATTTATGTGCACCATATGTTTTTATTATACCACTCATATCGGAATAAAATTTACTTCATAAAACATATAGATGACTCTCATATAAAGTGACAAATATTTTCTTTTTTAAAAGGTTGCATAAAACTTTATTGTTAGATTATAAAACGATAATTAAGTACTAAAATGCATACATATTTTATGTGTGTTTTGCAGCTTTTAATAAGAAGGCCATTAATTACTTCCAAAATAGTATGATATGGAAATTTAAAAGAGCATATAGGAACGCTTTTGAAATGAGATAGACCGAAAGACAATCTTGAAATGATGTTGATCTGATTATTATCTAAGCCAAATCCACCCTAACACTTAACATATATATATATATATATATATATATATATATATATATATATATATATATATATATATATATATATATATATATTCTATTTAATCTAAAGAAACAATATAAATCTAAATCACATCTAATTAAGGTTGATTTTCTTTAACATATTAGTTAAAATAGATTAAAATCAATCAATGTCAACATTTTTATCTAATCAGACTTTTTTTCATTAATAAGTATATCATGGATATTACCTTCAAATTCACACCATCTGAAATCTCTTAGGTTTTTTCTTATTGCTTTAGCATAGATAAGCTATCTTTTGGTTTAATTTGTTGTCATTATTGAATTAATTAGTGCTTACACAATAACAATATCTGTTTAAAAAGAGACAAAACACATAATTGGTTTTTAGTTTAATTAGAAATGTCAAAGTTTGTATTTCCATAATAATTTATGTGTCTATTGATGAGAAAATTAAAAAATAAAATGAAATATACATTATTAAATTTTGGGTTAACTTTTAGATATTAATGAATGCTTTTGTATAATAATATTGGATTCTATGTATTTATAATAATAATAATTTTTTAAAAGTTGAGAATAAACAGAAACCCATCATTGTCGTCCACAAAGATGCTTTGGAAAAAAGACGGGTAGGATGTATTAGATTCACTCATCATAAATTAAAGATTTAAGGTCTTATCCGATAAATTTATAGTTAAAATACTATTTTGATAATGCCGGATATATTATATCTATTTGCTAAGGATTCAATAAATTTTAAAATCACTAAATTCAACGTCTCATCTATATTAATAACCGCTGCTAAATACGTCTTTCCATACATATTCTGCGCTGCGGAACAAACGTCGGAATAGCTAACATGCAGTCTATATTTAACCTGCGGCGCAGAACGAACGTCGGCATGGCAGCGCCAGCTCGCGCCCCGTCGTTATATTCCCTCGGCTTCCTTCCATTTTCCTCCCCCTCTTCCCGAAGCAGGGCGGCAGGCAACGGGCGCACGAGCGAGCTAGCAAGAGAGAACCATGGGAGCGTGCGCCACGAAGCCGATGGCGCAGGGGGACGCACCGCTGCCACTGGAGCAGCCGCCCTCGCCGCGCGGTTCCGAGGTGGAAGATGCCCGGAAGGAGGAGACGGTGGCAGCGGCCGGGAAGGACACCAAACAAGGGACGCCGGATAAGAATGGGCAGAAGTCGCTCGGTGACTTGTTCGAGGTGCGTGTCGCAGTCTTCTTCTCATCGGATGCACACAAAAAAGTTGCAATCTTTATGACATTTGGTTCTATTTTATATAGGTTTAAACCCATTAGATTATAAACACTTTATATAGGTTTATACCTCTCACGATTCTTGCTCTGAGAAAACTTTGGAAGGTTGTTTCAATTCACATCATCTTTCACAATCATGGATAAGACCAAATTAGGGCAGCAATTGTCTTAAAACACAACATTCTTCTTGGATTCAGATCATAATGATCTAGAAACCTTGAACACTCCTAAACCACCAGTCGTAAATCTGATTTCCACTGGGGCAAACCTTGCTTCTGAATGGAAGACTTTTCTGCCAAAACGTCAACCTTCTTGGCAGATGTTTGATGACTGAGTGTAGATCGCAATTACAATTTGAAGTTTGCAAATGCTTTCTGTGGTCATAGTGAGTGACAAACTTGGATATGCCAAGTGACTAATGGAGTCCACAAAAACTAGCTTAACTTTGGATTCATGCTAATTAAAATTTGCTCGATTGGAACCTGCAGAATGAAGGGATTACTGAGACCGATAAGCACGTTGTGTCAGAGACTGCTGCACCCGAAACAGTGGAAGTGAAGGAAGAAGTGATCGAGCACAATGAAATGGATGAAGCAGTAGAAGATGGAACAGAAGAACAACTTGTCGAAATCTTTGAATCGGAACCTGAGGAAGCCATCGCAAATGTCACACCGCTGAAGACCTCGGGACCTTCTCTGCCAACAAATTCTGAAGAAAGTGTTGGAGCTGTGGAACCAGCGGATTCACAAGTAAAGGCCTCAGACCAGATTGCCAACGTGGAGTCAGTGGAATCTATTCCTAAAGAAGGTCCAGCTGCTGAAGAGAAGAAGGGAGATGTGTTTAGCGCCCTGTTTAATGCATACAACAACTTGGTAAACAAGACTTGAAGGCGAACATTGGATGATCCGGTTCTTACCTCCAAGTGTGCTCTAGTGTGATGTCATTGATGTAGCTTCTGTATGTCATCATCTATGTTGAATGTCCAGTTGTATCCTCCCCGAACTAGATCTCGATTACATTGTCAAAGCAGTCTCTCATGCTATTCCTCCGTACATTCTATTTAAATAAATTCTATTAATCAGATGCATCTTGCTGAGTTATTCTTCATCATCCCCTCCAAAACGGAAACAAGGAAGAACTTCTTGAACAAAAGTGCTACAGAATGTAACAGTTGGGACACGAGAGAACTCCCGGTATTTCCAAGAAAAGGGAAGAAAAAGTCACAATTGCCAATCCAAATTACTCAGCTGGAGTGGCCACTGTCCGAGTCAGCAGCCCATTTAACATCACATGAACAACTTCTAGTGAAGGGACGAGAGAGGAATCCTTTCAAAGAAAGCCTGCAATCTTCCAACCACGTCAATCCAACTGCACCCTGCTGTCTTCACCATATCTAATTCTGACATCCTTGGCCACAAAATCCAATAGAACAACAGCTGCAAAGGGCTCCTAGCTTCAAGCAATGTCCGAGCTATTTGGGTTTGGTTAGACCATATAAATCTTTTTTTTTTTTGTTATCGCCAATTTTATATAATTAATCAAGTGCATTTGAGTATTGTTTCAGAATATTTTTAATTATCCTGTTACCCGTCCATGCAGTCCTAGTATTAACAGACTCAATTTCTCAAGACTCCAGAATTTATGAACATAAAATCTAGACAAAAGATTTTCCTATCTAAATGCCAAAAACTTTATGTACAAAACTGTGGGGAATAAAGCGGTGAGATCCATGAAAATTATGGCCTACTTAATGAGGTAGTTAAGATACTATGTAATCAATTGTGGTCAACTGAAGTGATAGCATGACAATTCATCTTACGATATTATCATATCAATCACATGATTAACTAAATAGAAATATATATAATTCATAAAAATATATTTGAGATGGTCATGATGCAAATTTTATAGGATCTCCATCATGACATAAAACCAAAAGAGGGTTAAAATATTCTAGGATAATTTTCTGAAAAGATTTTTTTTTTGCCTTTTTTATTTCAAAAGATATTTTATCTTCGTTTTACTCGAATAGTACCTCTATTTCATATAATACCCAAAATACCGCTCAGTTTTGAATTACAACATCTTATGGACCGTTGGTTCATAGGGTGTTTCCATGCAAGTCGGACAAGATATAATGTTCTTAGGTAAACCTTATAATATTTTTATTATAGTTATCAAAACATTATGAGAAGCCAATTTTTTTATACCCAATAGGTAATATTGTTTCTAAATTAATATAAATATATATATAAATCGTAGTATGACATATCAAATAGTTTATAGTGTATTTTGATTTCATTTGACTCACTTTTAGTTTGTTTAATAGCGTTATAATGTTTTTATTAAGGTATCAAAAATACTATGAAGTTATTTAAAAAATATTATAAGTGACATCACATTGTGCCTCTTTAATTGTGATTATTTGTAAATCATTATAACATCAAATTTTTAGACTTATAATTAGTGTGATTGAGATTAAAAATTTACTTGGGACATTTACAATGTTTTTAAATAGATTTTACAATATTTTTGACCATTCACGCTATGGACCGATGGTCTGTAGGGCATCAACAAGTCTGATGAGAACAACATAATTAAGAATATATATTAAATAATATCATATATCTCAGGTAAACTTATGCTCAAGCTTTCATATCCTAGTCGTATTGATCAAAACAATTCGATATTGCTATTGTCAATCTCAAATATGACATCTTTTGATTTGATACAAACTAACTCAAAAGATGATAATCCTTCGACTTGTAGAAATGCTCGAAATATCATCTTTTGGATTTATAACTAATATCTTAAATTCTAAAAATATTAAATCGATCTACAAACGTAAAAAAATATTTCTCACCTCTTCCTCTTTGATCTTCAAATTATGTCATTTGATTATATATTTTTATTATATCATATTGTATCATCGATAATAAAAGATGCTTTGACAATTAAGAAAAAAAAAGGAGAATAATAATACTCTAAAAAAGGGGTTATATCAGAGTTGGAAGATATTGTTGGAACTGAATGATAAGTTGAGGGTATTTACATCTATTTATTGAGGGATGTCTTAGAAATATTAAAAATTCTGAAAATGAGATTGCAAATAGCAAGAAAGGATTGTTAATGGAAAACTTCAAAAAATTAAATGACTCATTATCAGTAAAATTAAGTTTGCAAACAAAAACATTTAAACTATATTGATAGCAATTTGCAATCCCCTTTTACTATTTATAAAACTATTTTAAAATTTTTAAAAATTTTAAATTACCCTTTTGTGAATGGACATAAATACTATTTTCTTCTTTCTTCTCCTCCTCTTTTGCTTTCTTCCTCCTTGGATAATGATGTTGAGGATGTGACGAGTTAGGTTGAATAGCATCGACGACAACAACGAGTAGCATCATTAGTGAGCAAAGAGATAGTGAGTGGCATTAGGAGATCATTGCGCATAGGTCAACAATAGCAATAGCGAAGGAGAAATGTTAGAGGAGGCGACGAGAGGATTGCGAAGATGGCATCGGCAAGTAGCAACATTGATAGCATGGATGAAACAAAGAGTTATGGGAAAAATAAATTAAAATCAATAGTATTAAGATTATAAATAGTAAAATAATATTTTATTATTTTTTAAGGAGTTATCAACAAGATGTCAATGATAAAAAGGGCTGTGAATATTACACTTCTTTTGTAAAATGAGTTTGTAAATAAGCAAGAAGGGATTACGATAGAAATCTTCAAAAGAATTAAACAACTAGTCATCAGTAAAATCAAGGTTGGACACAAAAGCGTTGAAACCATATTAATAACTTTGATCCATATCTTTTTCAAAAGATATCAAGTTTAGTTAATAAAATCCTATCTTTTACAACAATTTCCTTTGTATCTGCTCACCCTTTTCTGAATCGTAATCAGTTTTCTTCCTTTTTTATGGTTTTCATGCACTTAGTTGGAAAGGGGAAAGTTATTTGCACAAAAATTGTCACTAGCGCAGCTAAACAGCTTGTATCCAATCATAGATGGTACAGTCTTATGCAAACTTAACGATCCAAAACATGTGTGAAGTATTCAGCTGTATCGATCATCTCCTACATCGCATTAAGCAGTAGTACTCAACCACAGGATCCGTGGAAACGCCATGCTTCGATGGGGGCAGTCAGTATGTGTAGCCCTTGACAAACATCCCCTTTGTAGCCTCTGCAGACTCACCCTCGCCTGTATACTTTCCGAGCTGCGCGAGCGAGTTGGCCTTGGCCCGGAAGAGCAGAGCATCTTGCGCGGCCTTTACGTTCTCCGGCCTCCCTCCCCATGTCTTGAGGCAGGTGTTCTGTAGTGCTCTGGCGTAGGAGAAGGAGACGTGCCATGGGTTGGGGCCTTGGTTCATGGCGTTCAGGTTGAAGGTTGCCTCCACCTCCGACTGGCCTCCGGAGAGAAACTGTTATCACGACAATCAATCAGAAGCACATAAGTATTTATTAAAATCAATAATTACTTTTTAGCATCTTAATCGAAAACAAATTACTTGGAGAGTGTTTATTTTTAGGATAATGAATCAAATACAAGACGGTATTGAGGTGACATAAAAGAAACATATTTTGAAGGTCTTTGGAATTTCCCTTATCTCTATCGACGAAAAACTTTGAGGTTGATTGGATTTGGGTTTTTTTTTTTATCATCTCTTCGATTTATATTCTATTATTAACTTTCTTGATTTTTTTCTTTTGCTTTCATGTTCTTTGGGTTTCTTGCTGTCACCTCAACGAGAGAAGCAAATGTATATTAATACCATGATGCCAGGAACAGCAGGTGGGATTCTTCTGTGCAGAAGCTTCAAGGTGTACTCAGCAACTTGCTTTGGTGTGGCTTTCTCTGGGCACTCAGCGCCCGGGGTCACCATGCTCGGCTTCAGGAGGATGCCTTCGAACATGACATTGTTCTCGGCCAGGTAGAAGAATACCTCAGCCCATACTTTCTGTGCAACCTCGAAGGTCCTCTCGATTCCGTGGTCTCCGTCAAGCAGGATTTCTGGCTCCACAATCGGCACCAACCCATTGTCCTGCAAACCCATTAGAAGAGAACTTGAGGTCAGCTTAGTTCTTTTAGCCCCAATGTCCCCATAGCTTCTCATACATAATCCAATGATTTAGTAGTATAAGATGAAGAAACAACACAAGGAACCAAGTGTGTGTACTTGTGCGATGGCAGCGTATCGAGCCAAGCCCCATGCAGCTTCCTTGACTGCAAGAGCCGATGGGCCATTTGGAATGCTGACCACTGTACGCCTGCAATATGTTTGATGTAAGTCCTCTGAGAACATGCACGAGGAAGGTTCCTGCAACTTATGAAGTGAATTCTACCATTTAGCAAAGCGGGCACCCTGTTGATAGTATGCTGCGCATCGCGATGCCAGGCCGTCCAGTCCTTGGCACCATGATTCGTCATTTGAGCCAGCGAGTGGCACTAAACCCTGAGGAAAAGACAACATGGCGTCAAACACAGCCCTGCCCATCTCCTAGCAGACAATGTCACAGGAGCATTGGCACATGATTTAGGTGATTACCTTGTCGACCTTGATCCCTGGCATTATATTCTGTTGAATAAGAACATCAACCATCTTCTTACCATCTGTGGTCGACTGATAAAGAGTTTCCTCGAACAGGATTGCTCCGGAGATGTACTGACCCAGACCAGGTGCTGAGACAAGGAGGGTCCTGTAAGCTTGTCGGTTCGCTTCGGTGTTCTCCAGCCCGATCGATGCGAGTCTTTTCCCGCAGGTTGCGTTGGATTCATCCATGGCCAGTATTCCTCTACCTGGTGACGCAATACTTTTCTGCATGCAGCAATTTATACTGTGAGAACTGTTTAATCTTTCTTCTTCCAATGTGTGCTATGGTGCTGAATCTTGATCTCAGTTGCTACAGACCAGACTTGTATATGGATTTCCCATCAGCATATCAAATATAAGACCATGATTGGTTGGGTGTGGATTGAATACTGAACCAAAACAAAGAATCTCTAGACTCTCGTTTTAGTATGTCTTACTTGAGAAGGATTGTTATTAGAATCATCTATGGCTGTCTGCTTTGTTAGTGTCATCAAGCAGCTGATATGACTAACCTCATATGTTGATTTTTGTGTTCTCTGATGGCTAAATTTTTTTTTTTGGTGAATATATCTGATATACATTCACAAATTATCAGATGAGCAACTTAGTTTTTAGATCATAATGAGAACAACTAAAAGCTGAAACAGATAGCCTCAAAGTTGCATTTGATATATGGATAGTTAGGTCCTAACATACAGAGGCTCCTACTTTGTGCATGAAGAACTTAATAATAATAACTTAGGTGCATACTGCTGTCTTGACAAGCTCATCGGAGTAGGCGCCAGCACGAACGCTGAAGGCGACGACCGTCGGCTGAGGGGTTGATGATTTCTGTGTAGTGTGCCATTCAGATCTCTTGGGAAGGAAAGAAGACTTCAGGAGAGCAGCTGAGGCCATCTGCAGAGGAACAAGGTATTAGCCTTAAGCTTTGCTCTCCTTGAACACTTGAGTTTTCTGCTGAAGGGTGAGGGGAATGGCTGTGTATCTTTTAAATTAAGGTAGTGAGCAAATGAATCAAGGACAGGATAGGAGATGTGAGGTGGAGGTTGGCTTTAAGATTTGAATGGTGGATTTAGGTACTAACCGGGTGGCAGATGCTCAGGCAGCTGCGTAGTTCTTTTATTGTTCCAATCATGGTGCTGTTTTCCTTGGAAGGATTTGCTTTGTCTCGCTCTCTGATTTTTTGAGCACCTTATCATTCTTGCGACTGTTCATCTATTTCAACGTCAGTCTTACTACAAGGACATCTTGAAAGTAGTGCAATGAATGTGCAAGTTTGTGTGGTGCTGATGCACCTTGCTTCTGCACGTCAACACCACACAAATTTATGGTTAGCTAGCTTTCCAATCTCAGAAAATTAATGGTTGAGGGATCATCAAGAATTCTGTGTGGCAGAAGATTGCTGCTGTCCAAATTCCCTGTTCCTTTTGCTGAAGAGAGTGTGAATGAGAATCAGCATCAGATTTGTGGCGCAAGGATTAATCACAGTTCCTAAGCTGACTGATAACAGTTGCTCTAAACATGACAAAAGTGCTGATGTCTCATGTCTAATTGAACACAAATTTGAAAGGTCAAATTTTGAGCCTTCATTATGTATGTGATCACTGTGACTGTAACCTTCATAACAGGAGAGTAATGTTTGCCCGCACAGCCAAGCTACCACTTTGCTCGCACATACAGCTGGACCTCTAGCCAGACTGATCCTTGTACTGATGATGCAAATTTTTCAAGCAAACAAGTGTCTTAGTTAATGATGAAACAAACCTATATCATCTACAGCCTTTTTCTTCTGCTCCAGCAACATTTGGATAGTTTAACTGAGAGATCTCAAACCCCACTACTATATCACCGGTTTTATACTCAAAACAACTCTTACAATGTATGACTCAACACAAGTCCAGCAAATAAAAAATAATAATTTAGAAGTAGATCAATGACCTGTCATGTCCAATGGATCAACAAATCCTAACAAGTCTACACAGGGTAACTGGTTAGAAAAGAAAAACTATTAAGAACAGCACTCCATGAGAGTTAGCAAAGTGTTTACTGGTTCTTGAGGCGCAGCTCTCTCAGTGAGTCAACATATACATGTCAACTATTTCACCGTCTGGCAAAGAGCCGTAATTAGCTTCCAATAGATGCTTTTACCAAAAGACTCTGCCTTTAGATAAGAACATGTCACAAACACACCGACCTGCAGACAGAAAGGATAAATGCTCAATATCGTTGGAAAGTTGACTCGCAGCCACCATTTGATGCCTATTTGCAGAAAGATGACAGCGTGGTAACCACTATGCAAGCGCTCTACAATTAACATATGTACTAAAGAATAATATATCATATTTTCACCAGACAGATAACAATGATAATTATGCATGAATCAGTTATCATCTGATGACATTGTTCAAATTTATAAAGGATAAAGAAAAGGTGTTTATAAATAACTAAAAAGAAGAATAGACAAATATTTGTCACTTATTTCACATTAATAATTTTTAATATAAATGATACTAATTCAAGATTATAATTTCGAGCTTATCTAACATCGGCGTGCTCTATATACCAGGGCATGCACCAATCTGAACAAGGATTGGTATGAGTTTCAAATCAAAATTTGAAATCTCATACCGAAGTCAGAACCATTGGGAATGATGATGTCGGGTGTAGCTGGAAACAGACTTTACGGAAGAATCATTATAAGATTTTGTTATATTTTATTAAAAAATAATATACAAAAAAATATTATTATTATTAAAAAAAGAAAAAGATTCATAAGCTATTGAATATTACCTGTAGGGTACTAATAAAAAGTGGTGTATCCAGTAATCAACAGATCGTGGTAAATCCCCTCGAGCAATTCAATTCACCTCCAAAACTGTTTGCAAGAAGAAAATAAAGGAGCAGAAAATTATGCATGTTGAAATTTCCATTAATCAAAACAGCTTTTTCCTAATTTCCTCATTATATAACCCATCTACTTCAAATTGCCTTGATACAGTAACAAGCAAAAGAAACAACACAGGTTTAGGAAGGATTGGTGACATGTAGCATCAACCTTTAGATACATCAAGAAAATGGTGATTGGGAATCAGAAGACAGGATGGAAAAATTAGCCGTGTGCAGTTTATGAATCTTTTAGACTATTCTGTTTGACCCATTGTTTACTGAAATAAATAGATTAGCATGATGCTAGAGATTGCATGTCTACTGGGTACATTGTCCATACGGATATGTTATGTGCTTATATTGCGTATATCTTACATGACTAAATATTTGTCAATAAATTTGATCAGATTTTTATTGATAAACTCATTTTATATCTCAATAAAGATATTTTCGACTAGTGTGATACTAAAAAGTACTTGATATTATTGATCTATATAGAGTTCAGGTTTCATAATATATTCACTCGATATCATATTTTGGATAAAAACCTTGATGGAGAAAAAAACTATTATAGGAAGATCAATCATAAAATGAAATTAAAAAAATTCTTTGCCTGTAAAGCTTAAGTATTAACTACAAGGTCAAAAGTAATAAAATTAAAAATATGTAAAGAAACTAATAAACACGTTGGGCACAAGTTATCTTTGGCGAGCACTTGGTTACTCTCGACAAATTATATATCATTGTCTCTTTCGTTCTCTTTCTCCTTTCTTGTTGTTATCGGAGCTTCCTCTTGAAGTGTGGATAGTAAATAATAGACTTTGATAAATTCTTACAATAGCTTGACAGCTAGGTGGAGCTTAATGCAGAGCCTAGGCTGTTTGAACTCAAGAAAGAAGGCTATAGTTGGAAGGACTAGCTACACCTCGTAGAATTCCTTCCCCTTTTTTTTTCTCCTCTCTTGAGAACTTCTTGATATTAAATCTTAGATTTTGATGATGAAACTAATTGATAGTGTTTATGATCTAACTACATTTTGAGTAACGTAAGACTACCTTCAATCAGCAATAGATAATTGAAATAGAAAGAATTAGACATTAGACATCGAGCTGAAAGATCGATCGATGTATCGGCAGAAGGCTTCAGATGATAGACTCGAGCATCGGGTCAAAAAGAACAAAATTACACTAAGAAGATCAGAGTTATGGAGGACAACTGTTGATTGGACAATAGGCCGCAAGAGAGGATGATGTATCAAAAAATCAGACAAAGTGCCGATGGACCAATTATATGCTGGACAACAAATTGATTCATGTATTATAATAATTGTCTGGATCAAAATAGGTTTTAGGTCTAATTAAGTTAGAATTGGGTTAACTCAATTAAGAGTCAATTGGGCCCAAGTATGGGCTATGTTGGGCCAAGTAAAAGGCCCAAAAGGTGACTCAAGAGGTAGGTTAAGCAGTGGCACCGCCAGAACAAGCGGTGGAACCGTTGGTGGCTCATTCCCCAAGATACAATATCTGAGACTATGTCAGGCGATGATACCGCCAGATTAGGTGGCGGTACTGCCCATTGCCAAGCGGTGGTACCATTTAATGTCAGAAATCCTAGGTAGTGGTACCGCCCAGCATTGGTAGTACCTCAAAATTTTAGAGTATTTGAATTTTGGCTCCAAGATTTGAAGCCACTTATGATCTATAAATACCTCAACTATTCTTGCTTAGAAAAGAAAGAATTGTGAAAGAATTGAGCAGAAAAGAGAGCAAAAACTTTATGAAATCCAAAGTTGAAACTTATAGGATCAAGTCCGGATACGCTTTAAACCATATCAGAAACGCTTTAAACCATATCAGAAACGCTTTAAACCGAGCAGAAAAGAGAGCAAAAATTTTGTTTCGATGAAAGCCATATCAGAAATGCTTTAAACTTAAAGATGTTCATAATGAATGAGGGCAGTAGAGTAGTAAGAAATTAACTTAGAAAATAATGGTACTAATAAAGAAACATAGAGTAGAAAATGCACACCGATATTTTTAGTGGTTTGGTCATCCGACCTACGTCCACTCTTGATTCCTCCTTCGTCAAGGTCATTGGTTTTCACTAGCAGTCTTCTTTCAAGTGGGTGAAGACTAACTACTATTTTACAACCCTCATTTATAAGGTTTCCCTCACACTTTCTCTTAGATTACTCTCTATGCTTAAGGAGGATACACTCTATATTTTTACAAGGGTTTCAACTTTTAAAATGATAGAATTTTACTCTCTTTTATTTCAAAATTCTTGTTATCCCAAGCAAGAATAATTGGGGTATTTATAGACCTCAAATGGCTTTAAATCTTAGAGCCAAAATTCAAATACCCCGATATTTCAGGATACTAATGGTACCATTATAAGTGCAAGGCGATACCACTGCCCAAGCTTTTTGTCACTAGGTAGTACCACCGCCTGGCACATTGAGCTAACAGTGTATTAGTGGTATCACCACCCAAACTCAGCCTTGGAGGTTGAGCCTTTAGGTGGTTCAATCACCTACCCTAGCGGTGCCACTATCTGACATGGCTCTAGGTCACTATCTGAGTCACTATTTGGGCCTTTCACTTGGCCCAACACAACCCAAACTTGGGCCCAGTTGGCATCTAATTGAGTTGGCCCAATTTCAACTCAATTATACCTTAATCATACTTCGATCTAGATAATTATTACATAGCTTAATTGCTAGTTATAAGTGCCCTACAAGCCAATCATATGAGTGATGACACCTGTAACATGCTGCGTCAATCTCTTTGCTTATGATTATTGACATTTTCTCATATTATCTGAAAGTATATTGTGATGTCCTTAGATCTGTGCAATGGGAATCAGATCGCGATGAGATCACGATAATGAGACCGATTCACCTCTAAACACAGACCCTAAATAATCTTGGTCATAGGTTACTCGAGAGGGACATCGAGATAACCAGACAAACTAGTGTGATGTATACCCATCCATATGATGGAGGTGGGTGGTCTCATAGCTACTCATGTGGGGACACTAAGGGTATAGTATAGGTGCTCATTGGAGAATGAGTTCACTGATTGATCCGCTTACGGAATACTGAATGGTTATTGATATCTCACATCAGACAGCGATTCCGTAGTCCCAGTAGTGTATCTAGTTCTTAGACTTGAGATACCAAGGAAGTCCTATATGACTACTCCACTCTTTGATACCGGACTTATAGGTTTAGAAGTTCCAAATATAGTACAGCTGGTTATTGGGAGTGACAGCGAACTTTACGAGGGCTATTGAGTGTCAATAGAGGATCATCCACTCTCGGCATCATGAGAGGAATATCTCATATGTTCTTGCTTAAGCAAATCCCTAGCTAGGGTCATTCGGATTGAGAGAGAAAGAGTTCTTTGGGAGAATCCGATTAGAGCGAGACTCGAGTGGGAACCGTATGGGCCTAACAACACCATGCCCGATATACGGTCTATGGGATATTAGATGGATGAGGGACTATAGGTGAATTGTAACTAAGGATAGATAGGTCCAAAGGATTGGATTTCCATGTATCGTTTAGGGACTGTGGCATAGTTTCTTAGTACGTCCGCAATCGATGAGTCGAGTGAATTATTATAGAGATAATAATTCATTGAGTCAGAAGGAGTTCTGATAGGTATGACTCACGACCAGCTCGATATTGGGCCTAGAAGGTCACACACATATGGTAGGTATTGTGACGAGTAGAGGTTCGGATATGAGATATCCGCTGGAGCCCTTATCTTATTAGATATATAATAAGCCCCTGTATTATTAGATCCCATAGATGAGATTCAATAAGAGCTAGATTATTGGGTAGAGAACCATTGATCTGAGAGGCTTGGGTAATTGGATAGAGATCCAATACCCAATAGGGTTGGATCAATTAGGGTTGACAGGGGACCTCTATAAATAGGAGGAAACCAAAGGCTCATAGGCTGGGGTTTTCTTGGTGGCCTTCTCTTGTTCTCCTCTCCCTAGAAAGGAGCATCGTTGTAGTCTCTGTCATGTGGATACTACTAGAGAATAGGACGCTTGACCTCCTTCATCCACCCCGCGGATCTGCAAGAATCTCAAGGATATACGATCTCGTTAGGTATTATCGTACTTTTCATACACAGTTTTCAGATTCGCATATTTGTTTTTGACGCACCAATCTTCGATGACGACGGAACCTTTTATAGAAATCTAGGGTGTTTTGTTTTCTGTTCTTCTGCTGCGCATGAGATGTCGCCCCCTTGGATTTCCCAACAGTGGTATCATAGCCAGGTTGTTCGTGTGAAGATCGAATATTAAACTGCATGTGTTGTGATTTAGAACAGCTTTTATCGTCAAAATTGTTTGCGAAAAGTGGTGAGGAAGGGCAGCAATTGTTACTACCCTTGCTTCACTCGCACAGCGGCCGTAAGACTACTTGCAGCCTTGCTGCCTGTAGACGGCAGTCGGCGGCCTTCATGCTGGCGACAGCTGACAATCGGCGGCCTACGGGTGCAAGGGGCGGGCGTAGCCAACGACTTGCCCACAAGGGTGGCCGGCGCACGTGGTGGCAGCAATCCGATCGGGTTATCCAAAAATCGGCTTGGACAATCAGTTTATTTCAATTTTTTGAACATAACCGATCGAGTGAGTTTATTTCGGATCGATCGCTAGTTTGATTCCTAATTTTTCAATCCGATCATTCCACTCAATCTAATTTTGATAACTAATTTAAGATTCTCCATATATATATATATTATTGTTGTTAACTTTCATAAAAAAGAATAAGTTAATCTATTCTAATCAAGATTAATATTAGTTCGTTTGAGTTAAAAGATGTATATAAAACTATAAGATACTTAAAGTACCATCAATATTTTTGCATCAAAAGAGTCTTTAATGGTTAAAAAAATGGTATCAAAGTAAATTAGAGTTTTAGCTAACATTTAATTTACAGTAGTTAGGAGGTTAACTATATGGTGAATGTATGAGTGCTGTTTTTATGCAAGCAAGTATTTACCCAATATATATGTATGTACCAAAAAAATGAAAAATCAGCAGATTCAACACACGATATAGTGAATTTTTATGCATACATTTGAAACATTTGGACTCAAATCAATGATTTATTTTTCCTTGCCCAAAATATTGAAATAGAACATGGGTGCTGTTTTTTCACTCTGTTTGTATGTTGACCCAATAAAAATATAATTGAATTTAAAATCGCGTTTATTTTATTTTTTGTTGCATAGTCCAAGTAGGATAGATACATCGGCCCGGCCCAATCTACTGCTTAACCCAGGTTGCCCAAAGTCAGGGATGACGATATAAGGGGAAGGCGAAAACCTAAAGACGACGGAGAGAGACGGCGGAGGCAACGCAAACCTCGCACGGTCCTAGCTATACGATCAGCGACTTTTGCATTCCATGTCACGAGTCGTGAGTTTGGAGATACCGTGTCTGGATGCATAGAGATGCAAGCGGAGGCCTTGAAGAACGTGCTCAGGTCACGGGAATGGAGTTCCCTCTCGCTGCCAATCGCTTCCGCTCTGTTCCACTCATCTCCGGTCTCCCTCGCCAAACGCAGCTCCAATTTGGGCCGCGAGGTGGGTGCCTGAATCCCCCTTGTTTCCCTTTCTCCCCTTTCTTTTGTTCTTTCGTCTTTGTTCGCTCGACCTAGAACTGGCATTTCTCTTTTCTTGATCGGTTGTTGTTGCGGTTGCTTTCTGGAGATTCACCTGTGGTTTTTTTTAACTTTAGGCTATTTTTTGTTTGGGTAGGAAAATTGATGCCTTTTGCCATCATTTCTTTCGTAGTTATGGGATAATACAAGATACAAATTTTCACGTCTTTCAATGCTGTTTGATAGACGAGGATTTCTTCTTGATGATAGTCACGTAAGTAATTGCAGGGGTAGATATGTTTACATCGGTCTGGAGATTTTTTTTTATGTACTTATAGTTAAGGAGTAAATTCTGCGATACGATAGTCTTTTTTAATTGCATATGTACGATCTCTTCAGATATTCACCAAGTGATTATGTAGATATTTTTTGTGGACTCCTAAAATTATTTACCAGCTTTGCTTCAGTTGCTACTTTTGCTTTTCTTTTGGGTGTCTTAGGCATATTCATGTGAAATTTGCTAGTTCGATAATTGAAAGAGAAGCATAACCTACTATGAGAAGCATAACCGACTATATTATCTTCTTAAATTATACAAGTTGGAAGAGAAGCATGACTGACTCCGAGTTATCAAATCTTGCTTCAGAAAAACAAAAAAAGAAAAAGAAAAAGAAAAAGAAAAGGCGTTCTACTCACCTTGAGTTGGATGGCTACTTTCTTAATATTTATGAGTAAATATGTTGTCTTTTTGTCTTGTCATGAATTGACCATAACTTCTGTGATCAAATTATTTCAGGATGAAAGAAGACATGAAGAACCATCAAAGGTGCGATATCTGAACCATTCATACTTTTCTAATTAACTATGTTGCTCCATTTTCTAGGTCTTTTGTTTGCATATATCATGCCGATGTAAATATCTTTGTTCATTAGTCATGAACATTCATGAGGCCATGTTGTGTAAATTACAATTTTTTTGAGGGGGATGGTGGAGAAACACCAGCATTCTACGTGTTTGCTCATCAGATAAAAATCAGTGTACCACGGACTTCAAATGCTTCTTTGTTGACTGCTATATACTTTCTTTTTCCTGCAGTGCTGGTTTCTAAGGGACATAGAATACTTACATGTCGATAGCCATTAGAACAAAGGTCTATATGGCACATTATTGAGGGTTAATAGCAGAACAGTCAAAACAATGAATAAAAGAGAAATGCCAGGCTCTGAAAAAGAGTAAGGAAAGCACGAGGAAATTATTAAGTTTGATTGTTCTCTCCTGCTTCTAGTTATTCTTGAGTATTTTTGGGTACATGGTATTTTCCAAACTGTGCTTTCCTTAACAAAAATGCTGCTTTGATTCACTACCAAGATTCTTCCCTGGGTGATGTGTGGGGCCCATATGATTCACCACCTAAATAGCAGCACACTTTTTGTAAAGGCTCCTCATCGACAATTCAATTAGCATGTGACTATTTTCTTATTTGCAAATACCATATTTATCCAATGTGTTGTGACGTTTTAAAAGACTTGATTCATACTTAAAAAAAAAATGGAAAAGAAAAAAGGTATAATTCATGATGCTTAATGATGACATATGGTACTATTGTCTGTCTATACAATCTGCTTGCATTCTGTTTGGCACGAGTTTACATATTTGTCTTTGGTTGAGTTGGATATTTGGAGGTAACAGTATGTGTCTAACATCAGATAAGGATTGTCTTTTTGATTGGCACGGGGCTGAAATCTACCATGCCAGCAAGGTATTTGTACAAGATATGTTGATCTATGCTGAAGGTGCTGTTCTGTAGCTAGATGGCTTTTGTCCTATGCTGGTTGATATACAGAGGCTAACCAACTAGCATGATTAACCAATTGTGTTGAGCTAGAAAGGTCCCCGTCTGTGAATCAACAATTCCTGTAATTAAAAGAGGATTTGATTGAGGTGAATTTTGTGTTTGTAAAGGAGCAGCAAGCTGGAAAAAGAAAGAAAAAGGAAAAGACTAACTCTAGCATGTTGCTCTCTTTGAGTTTGAATCCTTGGATTAAACTTGGCCTAATACGATTTGCTGTAAAGTAGGGTATTTAATTTGGCTTGGACTTGTACTGGATAGTAGATTGTCTCATTCCTCATAAACACATTGATTATATTCTCATGGTCAGAACTTTTTCTTTTGACTTCTAGTGCTTCCATCCATATCCTTGGTCTGTTTCCTTTCCATTTGATATGAAACTTCCTTTGTCTCTTTTTACCTGTTTTATGTGTTTTGAGCTCAGGAGAGGATGAAAAGTTTGTAATTCGATACAAAATGACTTCTTTTTTAGCTTATTCACTTTTTTATGTTTATTCTATTATACCTGTAATTTTGCTATGCTCCGAGTCTCATCATTTTCATTTGGTTTATTAATATCACAAATTAGTTAATCGTTACCCACAGAAAAGGAAAATTAAAACAATGTCACACATTTTCATGTAATAGTCCTTGCTGCCTAATGTGCCTGCTATGCAAATCCAAAATTTGTTTTTAAAAAATGCTGAGTCCATCTAATAGTTGCCCAATTGTTGATCCTTGGTAACTGTCTGTGCTTAATGGAATTTATCTATCTTGGAGAAGCAATGATCCAATTCATGGAATGAATCTTCAGTAATTGGTTGATTGATTGTTTAGCAGTAGTTTAATGATTTATCTTACATATGCTTGTCTACTTTATCACAGTAACAAAACCATCCTATGAACAGAATTACATCAGATATTCAGTTCATCAAAAGCGAGCAGATGCAAGGGGCGCTCTTAAAAATATTCTTTTCAATGAAACACACTCCAAGCAGTATTTTCAGGTACAGTTTTCAGTACTTTGTGCCCGATATGCATTTTGCACCTCTTTAATGATTTTTGGGGGCCAGCTTTATAACTTCCATTGTCACCTTTTCTCCATGCACGTTGAGAGCCACAGGGTGTCCCATTGGTACTCACTTGAGTTTCTCTTGTAAACATAGTTCTATCCTTTGAAATATATGTTATTCTCTCTTCATAAATTCTTGCTTTTTTTTTTTGGGTGCAATTAGTCAAACTTACCTATTTTGTGCATGATACTGCTAGGATGAAGATATTACATGGCGTGCTGATAGAAAAAGCAGCAGAAATTTCAAAGTAGAAGATAGTTCATATGAATCAGACAAACATCAACGACCAAAATATACGGGTAAAGCAAAGCATCAGAGAACATCAAATCATCAAAAAGGAAAATGTGGCAGAATCCAATGTGAGTCACTTTGCTACCTTGCTCTTCATTTAATAGACATTTTCATTGCAGTGTCATCGTGGGATCCATATTATTACAGTTAAATTGTGAGGTGTAGTATGTACAATCACAAGATTCGACAAACTAATTAGTTTTCTGGAACTACCATGCTACTGCTATTCAGAATTGCCTAAAGCTTATGAAATGTTCTATTTTCTTGTTGATGTTGACTAATTAAGTATTAGCAACCTGGCACTTCAGAAAATGTAAAATAATTTAGTTGGAGCAATAAAGCCTACAACTGTGGTATAGAATGCTTTCGAATGAAGAAAATTAAAGAAAATCAAATAAGGTTGAGGGAGATAAGACTTCCGAGTACCATGTTACTAGTATTTATAATTATCAGGGGCATGAGATTCTCTTCTCAACCTTATATGGACTTTTTTACTGTATCAAATGCTAGTGGAGAAATTAAATGTAAAAGTAAGTCTAGAAAAATAATATTTGAACTGCTAAGCAATGATTTAAAAATTGTTAGGCATCAAGTTCCTAAAATGTCGGAGGTGCTTGCCCAAGCGAAGTGAGGTGCTTTGAAATATTACAACATAAAAAATATTATAATTGATAAATATAATTATATAAATAAAGATATAATATTAAATTAAAAAAATAAAAGTACCAAGTTATATTATCCATCTTCTAATAACAAAAATGTCAGAAGATTCAACACAAAACGAGTTTTACATCAAATTCAATAATCATCATAATCAACATCATCATTCTTAATTATATCATCATCTTTTTCTTTCTCTCGTCCATCTTTATTAAAATATGTTTCCTCCTCTTTGACAATGACAGGAGATGAGCTCGAGGTTTTTGCATTGATTTTTTCTTTCATCATTTATCTTGTATATGTTTGTAATTCTCCAATACCTGAGGCTCTTGTCACATCTTCTCATGTCAAGTTGTCATTTTCAAATACAAGTTTATCTTGGCATCTTCCAAGAAGTGATTTAAAAAGGCGCTCGGGCGCTCGCTTAGGCGCTCGCCCGAGGCAAGGCGAGGCCCGAGCGCCTCGCTTGACTTCCAAGCGGCGCCACTTGGGCGCTCGCCCGAGCCCAGGCGTCGGGCGCTTGGCGAGCGCCGGAAGTTCGCCGGCGGCGATCGAACCAAAATTTTAGTTCGGTTCGATCTCGATGATTTAGTTGGTTCGATTGAACCAACTAAATCACCGATAACAACCTCTTTCCCAACCCTAACCGCGATTGGATTGCTTGCTTTGTCGTTGCGGCATTTGCCGCTCGTTGCTCTCGCTTCCATCGCCGCTTCTCGCTCTTGCCGTTGCTGCCGCGCTCGCTCGTCGCTGCCGCCGCGCTATACGCTCCGTCGCGCTCGCCGCCGCTCTCGCTGCCGCTTGCCGCTCCCGCCGTCGCTCGCCGCTCCCGCCATCGTTCGCCGCTCCCGCGCCCACCGTCGCTCGTCGCTCTAATTGTCGCCATCGCTCGTCGCTCCCGCGCTCGTCGTCGCTCGCCGCTCCAACTGTCGCCGTCGCTCGTCGCTCCTGCTCCAGCTGCCGCCGTTGCTTGCTGCACCCGCTCTAGTTGTCGTTGTTGCTTGCCGCGACTCGCTTTTCGCTTCATCGTCGCGCGACGTCGCACCTTCTCCATTCTTTGTCGGAGCATGCCGCACTCCGCTTTCGGTTTGGCATTTATTGTGCCGTTGTCGTCGTTGCTCCCACCGCTGTCACCTGCTACCGCTGTCGACAGGCTCGGTCTTACTTCTTTCCTTCTGCTTTGAGCTTTCGACAGTACACTGTTAACAAGTGTTAACAGTATACTATTAAGTGTTAACAGTATATTATTAACATAATTTGTTTATTTATTAAATTAATAATATATTGTTTGGATTTTAATATTATTAATTTTTATTTATTTGAAATTATTGTTAGGTTTTAGGATAAATGGCAAGTGTTCAGAGCAACTCAATTGATTCTACGATGACATCAAAAAAAGATCCTGCATGGAAGTATAATTATTTAAAGGATCCGAAAAATCCTAATGCAATGATCTGTATGTTCTGCGAAAAGACTACTAAAGGTGGTATTTTTCGTGCAAAACAACATCTAGTAGGAAATTACAAGAATACAATAGTTTGCAAAAAGTGTCCACCTGAGGTTAAAAAAGAGTTGCTGAGTAATATGAATGAAAGAAGATATAAAAGAATGAATCTTACGGGAATTTACTAGAAGATGAAGTTGAACATCTCAGGGACGAAGAAGATTATTCTATGAGTATTAACCCAAGTGGGAAAAAAGTATTTGACAAAAAAGGAAAAGAAGTTGTATCTTCTAAGAAGGCTAAAAAAGGATCTATGAATCTGTATATGTTTCAAGGATCATAGAAGCAACAAGGGCAAGCAGGAGGCTCAAAATTTAGACAAGCAAATATAAGTGATGCTTGTGATAAAGAAATAAGAGGAAGAATAATTTAACACATTGCTTACTTCTTCTATTAAGCTGGTCTTTCTCTTAGTACTACTCGTTTAGACAGTTTTAAGGAAATGATTGAAGCTATTGGAAGATATGGTGCAGGATTAAAACCTCCAAGTTATTATGAGATGTGAGTTCCATTATTGCAAAAAGAGTTAAATTATATAAATGACTTACTAAAGGGTCATAAAGAATCATGGGTAATACATAGTTGCTCTATTATGTCAGATGCTTGGACTGATAGGAGATGCAGGAGTATAATTAATTTTATGGTTAATTGTTCTTTAGGGACTATGTTTGTGAAGTCAATAGATGCCTCATCTTTTGTAAAATATGGAGATAAGATATATGATTTACTTAACAAGTTTGTGAAAGAAATTGAAGAGCAAAATATCGGTTAAATCATAACCGACAATGGAAGCAACTATGCATTAGCTGGTAATATTTATCTTTTGAAATTTTTAAATTTTTAATTATGTTATCTTCAATTAAATGTATTAAACTCGTAAGTCTTATCATTTTTGTTATTCGTTGTCTCAGGTAAATTACTTGAAATAAAAAGACAACACTTATATTGGACTTTATGTGCGGCACATTGCATTAATTTAATGTTGGAGGATATTGGAAAGATCCTAGACATCAAGAAAACTTTAGAAAGGGCAATTTTTATTGTTGGATTTCTTTATAATCATATTGGGGCTTTGAATATGATGAGAGAATTCACAAGCAACAAAGAATTAGTGAGATATGGTGTCACCCGATTTGTTACTTCATTCTTGACATTACAGAGTGTGCATCGTCAAAAGCATAATCTGAGAAACATGTTTGCTTCTGAAAAATGGATGATAAGCAAATGGGAAAAAAAAATAAAAGGCAAGAGGGCTATTGATATCATCTTAATGCCATCCTTTTGAAATCATGTGGTTTATATATTAAAGGTAATGAGCCCTCTTGTTCGAGTCCTTCGATTGGTGGATAATGAAAATAAGCTTGCATGAGATATATTTATGAAGCTATGGATAGAGCAAAGGAGACGATTAAAAGGTCTTTTAATGAAAATGAAGAAAAATATGAGAAAATTTTTGCAATCATTGACGAAAGATGGAATTGTCAACTTTATCATCCCTTACATGCAGCAAGATATTATTTGAACCTTGAATTCTTTTATACGATTAAATCTGTTGGGTTTGATGCAGAAGTTTTGGATGGGTTATATCAGTACGTTACAAGATTAGTTTCAAGCCTCGAGGTGCAAGATAAGATTATTCGTGAATTATCTCTGTATAAAAATGTCGAAAGTCTTTTTGGAATTCTAATGGTAGTTCGATCAAGGACAATTACGTCTCCAGGTATTAATAATTTGAGATAATTAATTTCGTCGATAGTATATTATTATGTTATTGCTAATAATAATATAAATTTTGCAGCTGAATGGTGGAGTCTATTTAGAAATTCTATCCTGAACTTACAGTAATTTGCTATCAAAGAACTTAGTTTGACATGTAGTGCTTCGGGTTGTGAGCGAAATTGGAGTGTCTTTGAGCATGTAAGAATCAATAAATATTTTTGTTTCAATTAATTTATTTATTTAGATAGATATATTAATATATTTTTAAATTATATGACATGATAGATTCACTCAAAGAGAAGGAACCGATTGGAACATCAGTGATTACATGATCTTGTTTATATAAAGTATAATCAAGCTTTGAAGGCTCGTCATAATTTACGAAATACAATTGATCCAAAGAGAAAAATGAGTGCAAAAACATTAAGCTCGGCTCCTGCTATTGTTGAAGACATTGAGAATGAAACATATTTTGATAAAGAGGAAGAACAAGATGAAGATGATTTATATGAAAATGACGATAATATTGATTATGATGAATGACTTTGTTGTAAAATTTTATTGTTTTGGTTTTTGAGATTTTTTAGTATTGTGACATTGTGAGTTTGTACCTTAGATTTTCTTCATTTAATAGTATATTTTTATTTAAATAATTATATTTTTTAATTATATTTTTATATTTTTATATTTTAGCACCTCTCTTTGCTCGGGCTAGTGCCTGGGCGAGCGCCTAGCGCCTTGGGCAATTTTAGACCTTGGCGCCTAGTGCCTTTTAAATCACTACTTGCAAGTTTGCACTTATTTCCCCCACCAACCATTTATTTGAATCATCCATGCCTTATAATGAGATTGGATTAATGTTATTTCGTAAATTATGATAAGTCTTCAATGTTTGATTATATTTTATATAAATAAGATTATGTAATTGTTGATGCTATAATCGATTCTTCTCTTTGTGTAAATCTATCATGCTATATAATTTAAAAATATATTAATACATCCATCTAAGAAGGAATAGATTAATTAAAATAAAAATATTATGTGATCCTTACATGCCCAAAGACACTCTAGTTATACTCACAACCCGTGACACTATATGTCAAATTAAGAATTTTGATAGTTAATTACAGCAAGTTTAGGATGAAATTTTCAAATAGACTCCACCATTTAGTTACAAAATTTACTTTAATAATAATAATAATATACTATACATGAAATTAATAATATAAATTTATTAATACTTGGGGAAGTAGTTTTAGATTGAAGTATCATTGAAATTCCAAAAAGACCATCAGTATTTTTATATAAAGATAATTCACGTATGATATCTCAAGGTTTAGATCCAATCTTACAATACACTAATATAACCCATTTACAACTTTTGCATCAAACTCAATGGAGGTGTTCTTATAAAAGAATTTTGAGTTCAAATAATATCCCGTTACATGTAATGGACGATGAAATTGACAATTCTATCTTTCTTCAATGATTGTAAATATTTTCTCATATATTTCTTTATTTCCATCAAAAGACTTTTGAATCATCTCCTTTGCTTTATCCATAGTCGCATAAATATATTTTATTGTAGGTTTCTTTTCATTATCTACTAACCGAAGGACTCGAACAAGAGAGCCCATTACCTTTAATATATAAACTATAAGATTCTAAAAGGATGACATTAAGATGATATCATCAGTCCTTTTGTCTTTTGCGACTTTTGCCCATTTGCTTGTCATCAAGTTCTCTAAGGTAAATATGTTTCTCAGGTTATGTTTTTGACGATGCATGTTTTGTAATGTCAGGAAGTAGCAAATCGGGTGACACCATATCTCACAAATTCTCTGTTGTTTGTGAATTCTCTCATCATATTCAAAACCCACTATGATTATAGAGAATCCAACGACAAAGATTGTCCTTTCTAAAGTCTCTTGATTTTAGAAATCTTTCCAATATCCTCTAACATTATATCAATATAATGTGTTGCGCATAGAGTCTAATATAAGTGTTGCTTTTTTGCTTCAAGTAATTTACCTAAGACAAAGGATAATAAAATTAATAAGACTTAGGAGTTACATGGTTCTTCCATTCAAATTGGAGACATAGAGTAATTAAAAGATTAAAAAATTTGAAAGATAAATCTTACCAGCTAACATATAGTTACTTCTATTGTCAGTTATAACTTGGACGATATTTTGTTCACTAATTTCTTCCACAAACTTGTCAAGCAACTCATATATCGTTTCTATAGATTTTATAAAAGATGATGTATCTATTAACATCACAAATATGATTTCTAAAGAACAATTAACCATAAAATTAATCATACTCTTATGTCTCCTCGCGATCCAAACATCTGATATAATAGAGCAATTATGCTTTACCCATTATTTTTTGTGGCATTTAATAAATTATTTGTATAATCCAACTCTTTTTTCAGTAATTAAACTCGTAACTCAATAGTTTCAATCATCTTCTTAAATTTATATAAACGATAAATACTAAGGGGAAGGCTAGCCTAATAGAAGAAGTGAGTAATGCGCCGAATTGTTCTTCTTCTTATTTTCTTATCACAAGCATCACTTATATTTATTTGTCTTAATTTTGCTCATTTTTGCTCTTGTTGTTCGGTGATCCTTGAAACATCTATGAGTCCATCGGTTCCTATTTTCCTTCTTAACAACCATGATTTCTTTTCCATTTGTTATATACTCTTTTTCCACTTGGATTGACACTTTCAGAATAATCTGTTTTTTCATCATCTCTAATATGTTTGACATTATCTTTGGGTAAAATCCCATAAGATTTATTCCTTTGTATCTTTTTTTAGTTATATAAGCCAACAGTTCTTTTTTTACATCAGGTGGACACCTTGTATGCTGATGCATTCTTGAAATTCCCTACTTGATGTTGCTTTGTACGAAAAATATCATATCTAGTAGTCTTATCACAAAAGATGCAAGTAACTGTATTAGGATCTTTAGTATTCTTTAGATAATTATATTTCTAAGTAAGATCTTTCTTGAATTTTTTGAAGAATCTTTTGAATTGCTTTGTACACTTGTCATGAATCCTGAAACCCTAGTAATAGTTCTAAATAAATAGATATTATTAGTTTAAAATCTAACTAGTATATTATCAATCTAAATAGAGATTGCTTTGTTATAGTAGTTAACAATCTACTGTTAACAATATATTATTTACTGTTAACAATAATTAGAGGGGGAGAAAAGAACTATTAATAGTAGTTAGAGGGGGAGAAAAGAGTTACCAACAGTGAAAAGTGGAGAAGGAGAGGGCAGCGATGGCAGAGGAACTTTCGGATGATGGCAGCAATGGCGGAGGAAGCTTCGGATGACAACAGTGGCGATGGAGGAAGCAACGACAATAGAAGAAATTGTGCAAGAAAGCTAGGCCGTTAGACTTGTTCGTTGGCGACAGAAGAAGCCTCAGTCCTGTGCGTCAGCGGTAGAGGCAGTAGTAGAGGTAGAAGCTACGCTAGGGTTTATGGCTCGAGGTCATGTGGGGGTGCAAGGGCTGGGTTTTGCGGGTACAGTAAAAGAAAGTAGCTAGTTGGTTTAATCAAACCAACTAGCTATTGTTCAACTGAACAATATGGAAAAGTTTGGTTGCTTCATTTGAATTGGGCGCTTGCTCAAGGCGCTCGGTGCCTGGGTTTAGGCAAGCACTCAGGCGGCACTTCACTAAAGCACGCTGCCTAGTCCAAACTTGAGGTGCTCGGCTCTCGCTTCGCCTTACCTCGCTCGAGCACATAAGCAAGCGCTCAGGCGCCCATTTAAACCACTGCTACTAAGTAGATTAAGGAAAGAAGAACAATTCAAGGTGCGGCAGTTTTTCTAACTACAAGTTCTACCAGCGCAGATAGGCATATTCAACAAGGATAGTTCTATATTGTTTTTCATAGTTTGTGCTGATACTGTAGATAATTGCTTTGAGTCTCATTTTACAAACATAACATCTTTGTTTAGGTAGAAAAAATGGGCAAAGCTTTGATGATGAGGATGATGACTATGGGCATCCTAATACAAAATTCTCCGCTAGCTTTGGTGGACAAAGATGTTTTACATGGTCTTTTAATTCTCAGGACAGACTTCATTTTGAGAATTTTACTAATGGATTTGAGTGGAGAGATCATTCACAGCAGGCTAAAGCTAGGACACGAGTGTGGAGCGAAAGCGATATTGAAGAGGAAGATGAATCAAGTGATATAGGCCTGCAATCCCATAGATTTGCTCTTGGACTGCCAATGATGGGTCCCCTAAAATTAGATGATGTGAAATGCGCGTAAGTTATTTTTTGTAGCTGTATGAAAGTTAATGTTAGCTTGGACAGCTCAGCTTCAAGATACAAGGCTTCTAGCTTTCTAATTTCTTGTTCATCTCTGATTTATTTGCCAGTTTCCGTTCATCTGCTTTAAAGTGGCACCCTGACAAGCATGAAGGAACTTCACAGGTCTGCTTTAAACTTTCTCATTATCTTGTGCTGGTACATTGAGCTATCATCTCTATAAAATGGGATAGTAAAGAGGCCTATTTGATCAAGATTTCGGTCACTAGAAAGCCATCGGAGAACAAATAAGCAAGTTAATTATTTACTGCAAAAGTCATTGTAGTGGAGCAATTTTTTGCTTGCTTGAACATTATTATAATATACAATTTTTATCCTTTGATTAGGGTTGCAAAAACTGTTTGTGAAACAGCTTGTTGTTTGGCTCCCTAAAGGCTCTCTGGAGCTTGTTTGCCAAAGTTAATACACTGTGTTTGATTCTGACTCAAATTCATTTGTTAAATGACTGAAGCTAGAGCAAGGAAAACCTTACACACTTAGGCTTAGACTGAGACTAAAAATTGACTCCATTAAGTATCAAAGTGGATGAATCCATTACTCTTAAAAATGAGACCAAAATCATCTTTATGAAAACTAAACCTGTAACATCTAACATGAAAACCTACAGCCTATTCATTGGGCATTGATGCCTTGTTAAATAAATTTGTGGTGAGCTGAAACTTGAACCAAGCTTGAGCCTATAAAGACTATGGTGGTCAAGCCCGAACGGTATTTCTAGCTTGACCCTAGTATGGAGCTGAGCTTGAGCTCCCCTAATATAAAAATCTAGTCAAGCCCGAATAGTATTTCTAGCTTGACCCAAGTATGGAGCTGAGCTTGAGCTCCCCTAATATAAAAATCTAGTCAAGCTTGTAGAAAGCAAAGCTTGATTTGGCCCAATTGTGATCTTGTCTTTGAGTTAGTATATCTACTATCTTGGCCCACTATATCATCTCATTGGGTTTGATTTTCTTCTGTGGTTTGTTTCCTTTACCAATTTTCTTATCCGTTCAATACCCAAAAGGAAGGAATGGAACCTATTTCTTGTATTGAATTTTGGTTGCCAACTATTCATGGCTTTGCTGTGTTCTGAGTATTCCCAATTCATGTTCTTGATACCTTTACTCATGAGGCAGATTTCTTTTACATATTTTCAATAGCAAGATTTCCAAGTCTTACTGTGCAATTTAGTGCTAATGACAGAGAAAAGATGAACCCAGTTTGATATGGTATCCCACTTAATCCTGCTGCAACCATGCAACAGTCTTGAATTTGCCTTTTGAAGTGATGAGGGAGAGTTTTCTGAGTTAATGTTTGAAGGACCGGATTATTAATGTGCTTTAGCCACGCAGCCAATGTCCATTCTAGGCTTGATATGTTTCTTCCATAAAGTTCTTTAACGTCTTATTTGTGCAATGGCATGTCATGCTGCGCCGTGTAACTGGCCATTTTCTTGACATCACATGTTTAATAAGCATCTTTTTTTACTGCAGGCAGTAGCAGAGGAAAAATTCAAGCTTTGTGTCGAAGCATACAAAACACTCTGCAAGAGCCTGAAGTCAAGCTAGGGTGTCTACTATACGAGTCAATTAGGACTAGTATTAGAAATGATACAGAGAAATTTGATGACATCGCAAGTTCTACAAAACATGCATTTGTTGATCAATCTGTTCGTTTTATGCATTGTATTCCTCGAAAGATGCGTCTCATTTGTTAACGTCAGAATTCGTTTGCCTGAATTCTGAAGGATCTAAAACAGTTCTCACCAGCAGGTCACCTGTTATTCTATTGGTTTTCTTCTAAGTGATCTTTTTTGGTTCTAAGTGTCATGTCCTTTTTGTTTTTTGGAAGATTGTTCTCAAATTTATCATGTGCTATACATGTCATTTCATAGGTCATGAAAGACCCGGTAAGTTCTTCAAGTGAAAAATTGTTCAAGTCATTTGCTTCTTGTATTATCGTTACTTTTGAATTCTAACTTTTTGAAAAAAATCTTAGTATTTTATTTATGAGTTCAAGATTAAAAATTTTTTTACTAAGTGTTTTTGAACCATTGACGATATTCGTATAATAGGTGTACAAGTCTCCAATGGTCTCGTTTGGTTTCATTCGAAGTAACTCATAGCTATGAACTAAAAGATTAATTTTTGACTCTTTAATTTTATTTGTACCTTCGTGTGTGATTTTGAGTGTGTATCAAATATATTGTGTAGTTTCACATATAGAAATTCAATAAATTTATTTTTACTTAGAGCACAAAATAGAGCGTTCATCACTTTAGCATTCAAAGAGAAAGTCTTTTTCTCTAAATCATTCCATTCGTTCATTGGTTTAGAAGATTTTTCAAAATCACTTTCAACAATATTCTATAAATCGAAATCCATAGAAAGCAAGAAAATTCCCATTCAAGTTTTTCAATACGCGAAGTCAATCCTATTGAACATAGGAGAACGAGTGATAGAATGACCTGTTGAGTTTTGGATTTTGATGATGAGAAAAATTTATTATGTTTAGTTGTTTAACTACGTTTTGAGTGATGCAGGTCTACTCAATCAGGATTAGACAGTTGATATAGGATGAATCAGTGTTGCGCTGGAGGAAATCACATCATGATATTAGACGTCGAGCCAAAGGTTCAGTCAACAATTGGTAGAAGGCTTCGGACATCGGGCATCGGGCCAAGAAGTGTGGTGTTGCACTAAGGAGATCGGGGTTGTGAAGGTTAATTGCCAATTGGGCAACAAGCCGCAAGAGAGGATGGTGCACTAAAGAATTGGACGATGCATCGACCAATGACGTGTCGGGCAACAGGATGTTAATTCATGTAATAATTGTCTAGATCGAAGTAGGGTTAAGATTTACTTAGTGTGCAGGATTAACTACGATAATGATGAAGACATAAAGCGAAACAAAATGCTTGAGTCAAGTGCGATAGAATCACTGGGAGTTTGAGAGTTCGACGGAAGTCTGAAGATTTTGTTAGTTATAGGTGCCCTACAAGCCAATGCGTGAGTGATGGCACCTATGATATGCTACGTCAATCTCTTCACATATTATTACTAGTATTTTCTCATATTATTTAGATGAATATTGTGATGTCCCTGGATTTATCTAATGGGAATTAGTCATGATAATGAGACCGATATACCTTTAAACACAGATTCTAAATCATCCTAGTCATAGGTTACTCGATGAGGACATCGAGATAACCGGATAGACTAGTATGTTGTATACTCATCTATATAATGGAGGCAACTGGTCTCATAGTCGCTTGTGTGGGGACACTAGAGGTATAGTGCAGGTGCTCATTGGAGAATAAGTTCACTGATTGATCCGCTTACAGAATACTAGATGGTTAATGATACCTAACGTCAGACAGCGATTCCGTAGTCCCAATTATGTGTCTGGTCCTTAGACTTAAGACACCAAAGATGCCTTGTATGAGTACTCCATTTTTTGATGCCGGACTTACAAGTTTGGAAAGTTTTAGATATGGTACAATCGGTTCTTGGGAATGGTAGCCAACCTTACGAAGACAATTGAGTGTCAATAGAGGATCATCCACTCTCGGTATCGTGAGAGATATATCCCGCGTGTGCTCGCTCAGGTAAAATCCTAAGCCAGGGTTGTTCGGATTGAAAGAGAAGGAGTTCTTCGGGAGAATCCAATTAGAGCGAGACTCGGATAGGATTCCGTATGGGCCTGACTTTACCATGCCTAATATACGGTCTTTGTGATATTAGATAGATAAGAGACTATAAATACATGGTAACTAAGGACACACAGGTCCAATGGATTAGATCCCCTTGTACCGTCTAGGGACTATGGCGTAGTGGCCTAGTACATCCATAGTCGATGAGTCGAGTAAATTATTATGGAGATAATAATTCACTATATCAGAAGGAGTTCTGAGTCAGAAGGAGTTCTAACGGGAGCGACTCACGGCCAGCTCGGTATCAGGCCTAGGGGGTCACACACATTAGGTGGATGTTGCGATGAGTAGAGGTGCAGATATAAGATATCTGTGGAGCCCATATTTTAGATCCTATGGATAAGATCTAATCGGATAATTGGATAGAGATCCAATGTAAACTGGATAGAGATCTAGTATGAATAGGATTCGTTAAGGATAAGCTTCCAGCACCTCTATAAATAGGAGGAACTACCTGGTTCATAGGCTAGAGCTCTTGGTAGATGCCCTTCCTATTCTCCTCAGCCTCCTCTCCTCCTCCTTGGCTGTGGTAGCCTTGTGGTGCATGTGGAGATGGTGATCCCACGGTGATCTGAGGAGCGTTGTCGTTGTGTCCATTGTGTGGATTATCACTAGAGAGGAGTATGCTAGTGATCCTTCATCTTCTTCATCAAATCTGGAATTTTTTAGGATATACGATCTCCCTAGGTAATACTTCTGATATGATACATGCGGTTTTTTGGATTAGCGGGTTTTTCGTGCACTAGTCGTCGCACAACTGCTAAGTACACAATTATGGGAAATCTGGTCTTATATTATTTTTCGCTACGCATGAGATGCCGATTCACATGATTTCCCAATAGTGGTATTAGAGCCAAGTTCGTATGCGATGATTGGCTTATAAACTGCATGTGTTGTGTTTAATCGCGTAAAATTATTTTACGCATTCTTACTACGTTTGATGTCATTTTTTTAGATCCGTAAAGCATTTCATCTTACTGGTGAAGCTTTAGAGCAATCCTTCTATGTCAAATTTGTTAATGCAAATGAAGGAGGTAGTGGCAGCAACTGTTGTTACCTGGTGGATCGACCGGAGGGGGTGCGCATGATAGTAGCCCCTGCGTGTGCGAGGCGACGGCTACAATGGTTGCGGCTGTCGGTGTGAAGTAGGCTATGGCTGCTGTGCGCTACATGCAAGCCGCTGTGCGCAAGCAAGGCAGTTGCCCGCTGCCTGCGCAAGGTAGTAGCCACCGCCTGTGAAGGGCGGCTGCAAGCAGCAACCGCACCGCCTGCGTGAGGTAGGCCAACATAGCCTGCACACATGGCGGTAGCCTTCAACATGAGGCAGGGCTGCACGGCCCATGGCTGCGCCACAAGGCGACAGCCGCATCACCTACGCGAGGCGGCTACCCACCGCTTAGGCTAGGCGGCGCGGGGCGGTGACCACCACTGTGCGGCCTGCATGCTCGACAATCGCCTCTGCCCAAAGGTGATAGCTTGCGCGAGGTAGCACCACAAAGGTAGGCGACAGACACAAGAAGTTGCAGCCGTCGCACTGGTGCCACACCCATGTTGAGAGCCTACTGCACGCTTAGCAGGCGACGGTCGTAAGAAATTACGACTATTGCATGCCTAGCAGGCGGTGGCCGTAAGAAATTATGACTGTCGTACGCCTGCCAAGCGGTGGCCATAGTAGAGAGGCGGTGGCCTCAAGAAGTTACGACCGTCGACTTTGTTTGGGGCGATTTGGGATAAAAGATAGTTTTGCCCCTGTGAATTTTAGAAATTCCAGGGCATATCTTACAAAAAAATATAAAAATACCCCTGATATTTTTAGAAATTCCATGCACATCCTTGATTTCAAAATATAGTTATTTAAAAAGTTTAATTAACTATTATTATTTATCTAGTAATCCTACATGATGTATACATATGATGTGTGATGTGGGAAGATGATTATGGACTATGTGCTGTGTATGTAATTATTATTGGGGCCTGTGAGACTCCATTTTTTGTTAATTATCGGGTTTACATACTTGTAATTATGTTATAATGACCCTAGAGGCACGACGGAAGCTTGGAGGTGACAATAGGACCCTCGAGGCCGATTCAGACGATTACGATGCATGGAGATACATTGAGGTGCCGACAGATCCAACGATGACGAGATGGATGATCACCGATATGCACATAGATCCTGATATAAGTGATTAGGCCTACTGGCTCTGGCCTAATCATATTAGGTTAAGGCCCATGATCATATGGTGTGCCTATGCATGTGATTGCTATACACCTACTAGATAAGTATATATATTTGCATGCGATGTAACTATATATTAAATATGTATGTGTGTTACACGTCATATCATGAGATCGAATCTAAAACCCCTCCTATGGTAATATTAAGTCGGTAAGCATGAGACAATAAGATTGACCCATGTGGCCTTCCATCGTTATAGGTAGGAACCGATTCTCGACGTAGGCTGAGTTGGTCAAGCAAGTCCTTCGATGCTCACCTATTTTGTGTCTCGTTATCTTGTCCATGACATGAAATGTCATCGGTGGCCTGAGGACATGGTATGCTTGGTTGAGTCACTCGAGGGTATATCACCAAATCAGACTCATCTTGTAACGATGGTGATGATTTAATTAGACATCATGGTTAGTCGAGTCCCTCGAAGCCATGGTGGTTCGAAGGTCGAATATGACGGAAATCACAAGGAGTTGTGATTGGCAAGAGTTGCCTACCTTTTGGACTTAGTGTGATTAGTCGAGTCCCTCGAGGTTGTACTAAGACGTCAATTGGATCTTGATCCCCACTAGAAGTTTGTCGGAGACTTTCGTTTCACTTGCTGAGGGTGTCGCGTGACTCGCTAGAAAATTAGTGGGAGTGCGTCAAGATAGAAGTTCATATCTTGATTGTTTATTTTTCTACAAAATCTGCATGTTATTTACTTATGCTACATCTCTTGTTTATTAGAAACATGTCGCCATCAGAACCTCTACGTGGCATACTTGATGCCAACTACCTCACTGGTCCAAACTATGCAGATTGGCTCTGTAACCTGAGAATAGTTCTCATAATGGAGAAAATCGCATATGTCTTAGATACAATCATACCCCAACCTGAGGCAGAAGCCCCTCAGGAAGAGTTTGCCCAATATGCAAAGTATATAGATGATTCCACTCTCGCTCAGTATTATATGTTAGCCTCTATAACTCCTGAGTTACAGAGATAACATGAAAACATGGATGCTCGATCCATACTCCTGCATCTTTGTAAACTGTTTGAGGAGCAAGGAAGAACTCAACGATACGAGATATCCAAGAGTCTCTTCCGTACTAGGATGACTGAGGGATATTGGTTCAGAACCATATCCTAAAGATGAAAGAGTAGATTGAGAAACTCACAAGTCTAGGAATGGTCCTAGATGATAACTTGTGCATTGATCTTATACTTCAGTCCCTACCAGATTTCTTTTCTCAGTTCATCATGAATTTTAATATGAACAAACTTGAGGTGACTCTCCCCGAGCTCCTCAATATGTTGAGAGAGGTAGAGAGCACCATCAAGAAAGAGAAATTAGTTCACTACGTTGGTGAGACCAAAAAGAAAAGGTAGGCTGGGAAGACCCTTAAGAAGGGCAAGGGCAAGGGCAAACGGGGTAAGGCAAAAGTTACCAAAATTGACCCAGTAAAGGACAAAGGCTAGTGCTTCCACTACGGTCAAGATGGGCATTGGAAAAGGAACTACAAGGTGTATCTTGTAGAAAAGGCAAAGCAGAAGCTTGGAGAAGCTTCAAGTACATTAATGATCAGTCTCCATGTGTTAGATTCCTGTGATAATGCATGGGTATTAGATACCGGTAGTACTTATCACATCTGCAATTTATTGTAGGTTTTGGCAAGGCCTAGGAGAATGGTAAAAGATGAGATGGACCTCAAGATGGGCAATGAAGTAAGAGTTACTGTTGTTGCTATCGGCGAGGTTACTCTACATCTCCCTGATAGAGCTATTATTGCATTAGATGCATGTTATTTTATTCCCTCTATTATCAAAAATATTATTTTTATTTCATATTTGACATTAAATAGTTATAAAGTACTTTTTGAGAATATTAAGGATGATAAGATCATCACTAGAGGGACATAGCATAATGGTTTGATTATGCTGAATACTGCCCTACATATCATGAATGTAAGCATGTCCAAGAGGAAGTGGACTGGAAAAAGTATTAAGACTCTTCGACCGGATCGAAGAGGAGAATACTTGAGTACGGAGTTCACTCGGTTCCTCAAGGATTATGGGATTCTGTCCCAATGGACACCTTATACATCACAGCTCAATGGCGTATCAGAAAGGAGGAATCACATACTATTAGATATGGTGCGGTCCATGATAAGTTTTGCTGGCCTACCCATCTCATTTTGGGGATATGCCCTAGAGACCACAACTTACCTTCTGAACAAAGTTCCATCTAGATCGGTAGTGTCTACACCATATGAGATATGGAGAGAGAAGAAGCCCAATCTTAAGGCTGTTAAGATTTGAGGCTGCCCTACCCAAGTTAAAAGACATGACCCCGATAAGTTAGAATCCAGGATGGAACGGTGCAAGTTCATAGGATACGCCAAGGAAACTTGTGGTTATTATTTCTATCACCCCAAGGACCAAAAGGTCTTTGTTGTCAAGAGAGCAGTGTTTCTTGAGAAGGAACACATTCTTGGCGGAGACAGTGAGAGCATAATAGAATTGAGTGAGGTTAGAGAACCTAACTCAAGCATCATTCCGAAGACCGAGTTTGTTCAGGTACCTAACACACAAGTTTCAACTTTACGTAGGACTGGTAGAGTGTCACACCCTCCTGAGAGATATGTGGGACATATCAATGGAGAGGACACTCAAGATATTGATCCTTAGACCTACGAGGAGGATATTATGAGTATAGACTCCAGGAAATAGCAAGAAGCCATGAATTTTGAGATGGAATCTATGTACTCCAATAAGGTTTGGAACCTTGTTGATGCACTTGAGGGTATCATACCCATCGGTTGCAAATGGATCTTCAAGAAGAAGATCGGGGTAGATGGAAAGGTGGAGACCTATAAGGCAAGGCTAGTGGCTAAGGGGTATCGTCAAAGGCAAGGTGTTGACTATGACGAAACCATTACACCCGTAGCTATGCTGAAATCTATCCAAATTCTATTGACTATTGGAGCACATTATGACTATGAGATATGGCAAATGGACGTGAAAACTGCATTCCTTAATAACAACCTCGAAGAGAAAGTGTACATGATACAGTCTTAGGGGTTCATATCCAAACAAAGTCCAAATAAGGTGTGCAGATTGCTTAAGTCCATTTATGGACTAAAGTAAGTTTCTCAAAGTTAGAACATAAGATTTAATGAGGCAATCAAATCTTATAACTTCATTAAGAATGAAGATGAGCCTTGTGTATACAGGAAGATAAGTGGGAGCGCTATCACCTTTTTGGTGTTATATGTGGATGACATCTTAATCATTGGGAATGATGTAGGAATAATCTCTACAATAAAGGCTTAGCTATCTAGACACTTCTCCATGAAAGGACTTAAGGGAAGCATCCTATATTTTGGAGATTCAAATCTATAGAGATAGATTCAAAAGGATGCTTGACTTGTCTTAGTCTAGGTATATAGAATTTCTCGGAGTATGTCCCCAAAAACTCATAAAGAAATGGCAAACATGGATATGATACCTTATGCAATAGGATCTATCATATATGCTATACTATGTACTAGGCCTGATATAGCGCATGCTTTGAGTGTTATGAGCGGGTATCAGGCAGATCCAAGCTTGGAGCACTGGAAAGTAGTAAAGTAGATCCTTTAGTACTTGAGAAGCACTAAGGATCTTTTTACTACCATATGGAGGAGGTAATCTCTAGATTGAGGGCTATACAGACTCGAGTTTCCAGTTCGATGTTAACAAGAGCAAGTCAATTTCAAGGTATGTGTTCACCTTGAATGGAGCAACAGTAAATTGGAAGAGTTCCAAATAAGATACTACTGCTGACTCGACCACAGAGGGTGTATGGATGAAGAAGTTTATCATAGATTTGAGAATCGTATCGAGCAGCTTGAAACTGATTCTCATATTTTGCGACAAAACGGGGCGATCAATTAAGCTAAGAAACCTAGGTCTCATCAGAAGTGTTCTAAGGAGGTTCCACCTGATTAGAGAGATAATAGCCCATGGAGATGTAGTAGTGGAAAGAGTTACATCCAAAGATAACATTACAGATCCACTAACAAAGCCGTTGACTCAAATTATATTTGAGCGTCACAAAGGTCTGATGGGGATCAAACACGTAGGTGATTGACTTTACATTAAGTGGGAGATTGTTAGTTATAGGTGCCTTACAAGCCAATCACATGAGTGATGGCACTTATGACATGCTGCGTCAATCTCTTCGCATATTATTATTGGTATTTTCTTACATTATCTGGATGAATATTGTGATGTCCCTGGATCTGTGCAATGGGAATCGGATCGTGATGAGATCACGATACTGAGACCGATATACCTTTAAATATAGATCCTAAATCATCCTGGTCATAAGTTACTCGATGAGAACATCGAGATAACCGGATAAATTAGTGTGCTGTATACTCATCTATATGATAGAGACGACTGGTCTCATTGTTGCTTGTGTGGGGACACTAGTGTTGGGATCGAGAGCGGCACTAAGAGGGGGGTGAATTAGTGCAGTGGATAAAGATGATAAATTTTGATGATTTAAACAAGTTTCAAAAACTTCATACGATTAAAAGCAATGTTTCATTTGAACCCTGAAAGGAATGATGCTTTAAACTTGAATCCAATTATAAAAAAGAGAAATAGAGGAAGTAAAGCAAAGATGGTTTGCAGAAGTATAAATAATAATAATAGAAATGTAAATAAGAATTTTTATAGTGGTTCGGTCATACGACTAACGTCCACTCCTGATTCCTCTTCTCTTGAGGCTACTGGATTTTCTGCTAGCTATCCTCCTTCCAACGGGCGAGGACCAACTCCCTTACAGCACTCTCCTTTTGACGGGCTTAGGAGGTAACCCTTTTACAAGCACTCACACACACTCCTCTCTTTAAGTTGAACTCAATTAAAGACTAGAGGAGAGAAAGGATTTTAACAACGTTTTCCTACTTTTAGGTTCAGTGTGTTGGTTTCTTCAACCCTGGGATGAGAGAGATTTTTATAGGCTCCAATTTGATTCAACCTTGGAGCCAAAAATTATCCCATCCTAGGTCTACCGGGTTCTGACGGTACCACCGCCTGTCACTGGCGGTACCACTACTAGTCTGACTCTAACACTGGGTGGTACTATCGCTAGTCTTACTCTGATACTGGGCGGTACCATCGCTCAGTCTGGCGGTTCCACCGCCTGACACACTGACACGATCAATGTACATCACTTTAAACATGCAAGCTAACAAGTTAAAGAAGAATGTGCAAGTTTCAATTTCTTTCTTCTCTTTTGAGAAGTGCAATCTTTATCTTCCTTTGCATGTTCTAGCTAACAAAAACTTTCTCCCCCTTTGTTTTTGTCAAAAAGAAGGGAAGAGTATAATTCTTTTTTCCTTTACATGAATTTTGAAATTATGACAATCAACAAAGATAAATATTTATCAAGAGATCAATGGGGTATCAAAAATTTACATTCATGATTCATAAATATTCCATTTAGGAATTATCAAAATTATAATTCAATGATTCATCATAAAGCAAATTTCATTAATTTTCAATTATCAAAATTCAAGTCATGAATATGAATTTAGCATTCAAGCTAACATGACAAAAATTAATCATGACAATCAAGTCTTGAATTGCAATTTATCATTCAACCTAGCATATTTTCTTTCCCCCTTTAGTCAATGTTGAAAAGAAGAGAGGAAATACAATGATATATAAAAAATTACATCAATCAATATTTCAATCATTTCATGATGCATTCAAGTCAAAGAAATCATATCATTTTTATGATATCAAGAAAAAGTCAAGAAGAGCATGATTCATTTGACAAAACCTTTTAGTAGAGTGGAAGAATCATATGAGAATGCTTGTGAGAAATCTTGATTCATATAAGGAAGATCTCAAGTTTATAAGTCCGAGAAATCAAGATTATGATTTACAAATTTTCTTTAGCATCAATTTTTAATTCATGATAAGGAAGAGTAAATTAATGATTCAATCATATCATGTCATGAATTCCAAAAGACATCTTAAGTTGTCAAAATCTTATTAGAAAGATATTTCAAAAAGAAATATCGTAATTTATAAATATCGATAAGTGATTCATTTGAATGTATTATTTTATTTGAATCAATTCATCAACTCGAAACTCATGATCAAAATTACATTAAAGAAATTCATGAGAATAACATGAATTCATTAATCTCAAATAGATAATAAATGTATTTATTTTAAGTATTTAATATAAGCATGCCTTTGTCTTTTATGTCGAATAGAAACAAGCATGAACATTCAAGACGTAAAGGCAAAAATATCGTAAAAATAATTTAGACCAAAAACATGTTAGTCCAAGACATATGATTCATCATGCATAGCTTTAAAATGTGAATTCATCAAGCATTATACAAGCTTTCATTGTTAAGATATTCGTCATTTTTAGCTCATTCAATTTTATAAAATGAATCATCAAAATAATTCATGAGATTTAAAAAAAAATTATTTACTCTCGATAAGATAGGAAAAGCTTTTTCTTTTTAGGTAATTTATTTTGTCTAAGTATGTATTTGTCTTTATATGCCAAATCAAATAGAGGTAACAACATTCAAAATCGAAAGATAAACTTTATCACAAAAATCATCAAGACAAAATATAACACATTATTTCAAAACATAAGATTCAATTTATGGTAATGTATTTCATTTTATTATCAAGCCTTTGCTTTTAATAAAACAAGTGTCAATATTCAAGATGAAAAGGTAAATTTTATCTTAAAAATCATTAAAATGAAACACATTAAGCATGATAATAAACTTTTAATATTTTTATTTCATCATTATCAATGATGATTTCATAAGGTATGTTTAATGAAAGCCATCATCATATAAATTCGAAATGCAAGTTTTGTCATTAAAGTCATCAAGATTAAATGCATCAAAATCTTTCATTCGAAAATTTTATTAAGAGCAACGGAGATGGTTTACATGTAAGTATGCTCTAGTCTTTTTCTACTAGATTCATGTATCATCGTATAGATCTGAAAAGTAAGTTTCAAAAGAAATCATTAAGACCAAACATATGATACACTCATTTATTTTTAAAATATTCATCACGTTTATTTTCATGAGATTCACAAGATTGGTAAAATGAATTCATTAATCTCAATAGGATAGAAAATATATTTTTATTTCATGCAATTGATTTCATATGAGCATGTTCAAGTCTTTTATGAAAGCATGCATCAACATTTAAAAACGAGACATAAGTTTTGTCAAAAAGCCGTCAAGACCAAACACAAAAAAAATAAAACATCATGATAACACAGTTTTAATTTTTATGTATTTTATTTTATGTGGTTGATCTCATATAAGCATGTTCTAATTTTCATGTAAAAACCATGCATCATGTTGAAAGTGAAATCATCAATATGTTTGCTTTTATCTTTTAATCATATTTCATGTGCAAGCATTATTTTGAAATATGTCATTAATTTATTGTGTCAAAAATCATACATCTTGTTTGAAACCAAAACCAATATAAAACATCAAGATACACATGCATGGATTAATCCTAAGCATTATCACAAATCATACAATCATCATTCATATTTTTTATTTTCAAAAAAAAATTACTACAGAAAAGCATGATATAATTTTTGAAAATATTTTTTTTACTAACTAAATCAAGCAACTCATGAAAAGATCATGTAATTTCAAAACAATGTAACAACATTTCGGGTGAGTTACTTACCTTGTAGTCGAAGCCCGTCAAAGCACAATTTGCCATTTGCCTTTTGAAAGTTCTTGATTCATCCTTGGGTGTCTTCCTTTTCTTTGGCCCCTTCCTTTGTTCAAGTTCATTTTTAATTTTTGTTTAATAAACTTGTTAACATTCATTATTATGTGTTCAATGTCCTCATCACTTGAGTCATCACTCAAGTGATATTTATTTGGTCGAAGTTTCAAATCCTTCCTATTCTTTGGAAGGTGGTTCAAGTGTTCATTAAAATCCAAAAAGCTCATTTCATACGTTATTAATAAGCCAATGAATTTTTCTATCGAAAGGTCATTTAGATTTTTAGCTTCTTGTATTGCAGCTACTTTAGGATCCCACCATTTTGAAAGGGATCTTAAAATCTTATTTACGAGATCAAAATCCGAAAAAGATTTACCAAGAGCTTTTAGACAATTGACGACATTCATGAAACGGGTGTACATGTCGCCTATAGTCTCGCTTGGTTACATTCGAAAAAGCTTAAAATCATACAATAAAAGGTTTACTTTTGAGTCTTTGACTCTACTAGTTCCCTCATGCGTGATTTCAAGTGTCCGCCAAATATCAAAAGTTGTTTCGTATGCAGAAATCCAATTGAACTCGTTTTTGTCCAAAGCGCAAAATAAGGCATTCATAGCCTTTGTATTTAAAGAAAAAGATTTTTTTTCCAAATCTAACCATTCGTTCGTCGGTTATTTAAAAATCTAATTATTTAAAAATAATTATCAATAACGCTCCATAAATCCAAATAAAGAAATCAAGAAAACTCTCATTTGAGTTTTTCAATATATGTAGTCTGAACCGTTAAACAACGGAGGACGAATAATCAAAAAACCCTCTTGAAAGTCGTGAAGAGCCATTTCTCACGAGTGTGAATCCGAAAGAGAAATAACAATGCTCTGATACCAATTGTTGGGATCGAGAGCGGCACTAAGAGGGGGTAGGGGGTGAATTAGTGCAGTGGATAAAGATGATAAATTTTGGTGATTTAAATAAGTTTTGAAAACTTCGTACGATTAAAAGCAACATTTCGTTTAAACCTCAAAAGGAATGATTCTTTAAACTTGAATCCGATTGTAAGAAGGAGAAATAGAGGAAGTAAAGCAAAGATGGTTTGCAGAAGTGTAAATAACAATAATAGAAATGCAAATCAAAATTTTTATAGTAGTTCGGTCATACAACCTATGTCCACTCCTGATTCCTCTTCTCTTGAGGCCACTGGCTTTTCCACTAGCTATCCTCCTTCCAATAGGCGAGGATCAACTCCCTTATAGCACTCTCCTTTCGATGGGCTTAGGAGGTAACCCTTTTTCAAGCACTCACACACTTCTCTCTTTAAGCTGAACTCAACTAAAGACTACATGAGAGAAAGGATTTCAATAGCGTTTTCCTACTTTTAGGTTCAGTGTGCTTATTTTTTCAATCCTGGGATGGGAGGGGTTTTTATAGGCTCTAATTAGATTTAAACTTAGAGCCAAAAATCGTCCAATCCTAGGTCTACCGGGTTCTAGCAGTACCACCGATTATCATTGGTGGTACCACCAATTGTCATTGGCGGTATCACTGTCTCTGACATTGGGCGGTACCACCACTTAGTTTGGTGGTACCATCGCTTGATACATTGACACGGTCAATAGACCGGGTAGTACCACCGCCCAGCCAACGATACCACCACCCGGGCACTTTGCCCTAGGGTGGTACCATCGCCCTAGACTACTTGGGAAGCTGGACCTGGGTGGTGCCACCGCCCTAGTCTAGCGATGTCGTCGCCAAACAACGTCCAGTACTACCCAAACCGATCCAATACAAGGCCCAGTTGGCCCCTAATAGGGTTAAAGGATTAACACATAATCCTAACCCTAATTATTGCTAACTTCAAAATTAAAGACATTCCTAAGCTATTACAAATTCCACAAGTCAAGACTTCTTTCTCCGGTGAACTCCGTTGAATCTTCGGACTTCCATCGAACTCTTGAACTCCCAACGATCCATCGCACTTGACTCTAGCACTTTATTTCACTTTATATCTTCATCGTTATCATAGTTAATCCTACACACAAGCCAAAACTCTACTTCGATCTAGATAGTTATTACAATGTGAATTGACATTCTGTTGCCCGACACGTCATTGGTCAGCGTTGCGTCCGATTCTTCGGCACATCATGCTCTCTTGTAGCCTGTTGCCCATTCGGCAGTTGACCTCTACAACCTTGATATCCTCGGCGCGACACCACTATTGTTAGCCCGATGCCCAATGTCCGAAGCCTTCCGTCGATTATCGACCGGACCTCTGGCTTGACATCCAATATCCTGACGTGATTTCCTCTGACGCAACATCAATTCCTCCTGCGTCAATTGTCTAATCTTGATCGAGAGTAGACCTATGTCACTCAAAATGTAGTTAGACAATAAAACATAATCAATTAGTTTCATCATCAAAATCCGAGACCTAACAACTACAGGTATAGTGCAGGTGCTTATTGGAGAATGAGTTCACTGATTGATCCGCTTACAGAATGCTGGATGGTTAATGATACCTAACGTCAGACAGCGATTCCATAGTCCCAGTTGTGTATTTGATCCTTAAACTTGAGACACCAAAGATGCCTTATATGAGTATTCTATTCTTTGATGTCGGACTTACAGGTTTGGAAAGTTCCAGATTTGGTACAATCAGTTCTTGAGAATAGTAGCCAATCTTATGAAGGTAATTGAGTGTCAATAGAGAATCATCCACTCTCGGTATCATGAGAGATATATTCCGCGTGCACTCGCTCAAGCAAAATCCCTAGCGAGGGTCATTCGGATTGAGAAAGGAGTTCTCCGGGAGAATATGATTAAAGCGAGACTTGGACAGGATTCTGTATCGGCCTGACTTTACTATGCTCAATATATGATCTCTGGGATATTAGATGGATAAGGGACTATAGATATATGGTAATTGAGGAAACATGTCCGATGGATTAGATCCCCTTGTACCATTTGGAAACTGTGGCATAGTGGTCTAGTACGTCCATAGTCGATGAGTCAAGTGAATTATTATGGAGATAATAATTCACTATATCAGAAGGAGTTCTGACGGGACCAAATCGTGGCCAGCTCGATATCGGGCCTAGACGGTTACACACATTAGGTGGATGTTGCAACGAGTAGATGTGCGGATATAAGATATCTACGGAGCTCCTATTTTAGATCCTTTGGATTAGATCTAATCGGATAATTGGATAGAGATCCAATGTGAACTGGATAGAGATCTAGTGTGAACAGGATCCGTTAAGGATAAGCTTCCAACACCTCTATAAATAGGAGAAACTACATGGTTTATAGACTAGAGATCTTGGTAGTCGCCCCTCCTATTCTCCTTAGCCTCCTCTCCTCCTCCTTGGCTCTGGCAGCCTTGTGGTGCATGTGGAGATAGTGATCCCGTGGTGATTTGAAGAGCGTCGTCACTACGTCTGCTATGTAGATTACCGCTAGAGAGGAGTACGCAAGTGCTCTTTCATCCTCTTCATCGATGTAGAATTTTTGGGGATATACGATCTCCCCAGGTAACGCTTTTGACATGATATGTGCGATTTTTTAGGTTAGCGGGTTTTCGTGTACCAATTGTCGCACAATGACTAAGTACGTAACTATGAAAAATCTGATCTTGTTTTATTTTCTACTGCGCATGAGATGACGATTCACATAATTTCCTAGCAGATTCATCAAGAGTGCTACCAGAATTAGCTGAGAATGAGTAGGGAGCTTGCCGAAGGATTTTCGGAAGTTCACCGGAAGGTTCACGAAGCTCGCCGAGAAAGATCAGAGCTTGCCGAAGAAGCTCATCGGAACTTGCAAAGATTGTCGTGAAGTCCAGGAGCTTGTTGGGAGTCCACAGAATGGTGTCCAAGAGTTCATCGGAAGACCACCGAAAGTTCGCCGAAAGCTCACCGGAGGAAGACTTAATGTGCCAGACTTTGTATTAGCTTTGGAAATATTTCTAATTTCGTAGTTAGCATAAAATTAGGATTAGGAATAGGTGTTAATCCTATAACCCTAGTAGGAGCCAATTGGGCTCTGTAATGGATTGGTTTGGGTTGAGTTTAAAGCTCAACCAAAAGTGCTGGACCTTGTCTGGCGGTGGCACTGCTAAACTAGGGCAATGGCATTGCCCAGGTCCAGCTCCCCAGGTTATTCTAGGCGATGGTACCGCCTAGTATACTTACCATGTTAGTGTGTTAAGCGATGGTACCGCCAGACTAGCGATAGTACCGTTAGTGTCAGGGTCAAACTAGCGGTGGTATCGCTAGTGACATATGGTGGTATCGCTAGTACCTGGTAAACCCGAGATGGGAAGGTTTTTGGCTCCAAGTTTGAATCAGATTAGAGCATATAAAAACTCCTCCCATCCCTAGGTTGAAGTAGTAAGTACACATCTTAAAAGTGAGAAAACTCTATTTAAATCACTTTAGAAATCCCTCATTTAGTTCTCATTTGTATTCCACTGAAAGAGAGGAGTGAAGTGCTTGTAAAGGTTACCTCCTAAGCCCGTCAAATGGAGTGAGCATTGTAACGGAATTAGTCTTCGCCCGTTAGAAGAAAGACAACTAGTGGAAAGTCGGTAGCCTCAAGTGAAGAGGAATCGAGAGTGGATGCAGGTTGTATGACCGAACAACTATAAATTCGGTCTTCATTTACTTTCTCATAATTTACATTTTAGCAAACCATCTTCACTTGCTACTCCATTTCTTCATCTCTAAATCCTTGCAAGTTAAATATGTTTTCGATACGCTTTAATCGAAATTGGTTTTTATCAAAACATAATTTTATCATATGAAGTTTTCAACATACGAACTTATTTAAATCGCAGAAATTTTTTGTTATTAACCGCTACACTAATTCACCCCCCCCTCTTTTAGTGTCGCTCTGGATCCCAACATGACCCTCTTGATTACTAGTAAAAGCCATCTCTCTTGGGTGTTAAACCAAATAAAGAGAAACTTTGCTCTGATATCAATTGTTAGGATCGTAGTGGTGCTAAGAGGGGGAGAGGGGGGGGGGGTTTGAATTAGTACTTTCGAAAAATTACATCAATTCAAAAAATTCATTCAATAAAACATATCGGAAATGCATTTTAACTTGGAATGTAAGTAAAAGTATTGAGCAACTAGCTTAGTAAGCAATAAGAGTGAAAAGCATAAAGGGAAAAGAGCACACCGAATTTATAGTGGTTCGATTCTCTAACCTACGTCCACTCCCAATTCCTCCTCTATCGAAGTCATTGGCTTTCACTAACGATTTTTTTTAATGGGTGAAGATCAACCATCTTTTTACAACTCTTTCTCCTTTTCACAGATTTAGGAGATAACCTCTACAAGTCTCACACCTCCTTTAGACAAAATTATAAACTTTTCAAGAAGAGAGGAGGAACACTCAACACTTTTTAAGATTACAATTTTGAATCACTAGAGTTTTAGCTCACTTTTTCTTGTGTAATCCTAGCAGGAATAAGTGAGGTATTTATAGGCCCCAAATGGTTTCAAAATGAAGCTAAAATTCAAATTTTTGAGTCTTTCAAGTATGGGCGGTACCATCGCCTTCATTAGGTAGTGCTATTGCTTGTAGCACCTTGAAAATAGGGGCTCTGGTGG
>CM044401.1:15203906-15508906 GCA_024322285.1 Musa beccarii
TTTCCCTCCATATAGCATCCTTCAGAAGGGAAGGCCCCAATCAATTTTGTCCAATTCGGTCCTCGTTAGACTTAAGACTTATCAGTAATTCCACAAAACATTCAGAAGCCAAAGGGAATCACATAAAGATTCCACATTTCTTGCAGCTCCTACTGGCTTCTTCACACCAATCCAACCAACCATCTGAAACATAACCAACCCTCTTGCCCTTCAAATGTTTATCCTTGGAAGCCAAAATCCAAACCGCAGCGCTTAGCAATCACAGGAAAATCACAAAAAGAACAGAACTTTATGCAAAACCAGACAAGAAATCGATCACAATGACCAGAAAATCTCCTTGAGCACAGAATCCCCTGGGCCTGACCCCAGATCACGGCACTAAGAAAACCAAGCAACCGGAGGGAAGACGAACTTATCTGGATCGCAAGGAGCCAAGCCCACGCCCTTTTGCGAAGCGAGAGTCTCCGGTTGCCTGCGAGGATCCCAAGAATCGCCGACACCCGCGGATCGTGAAAGGAGGGCTTCTTTTGATGGAATGACAGGCGGCGAAAAGGGGGCTCGTATGGAAGGGGATGAATCGCATTAGTGCGTGAGCGCACGGCCGGCGTTCGGTGAAAATGATCCCCACGCACAACATTTACGTGCGCAGAGCACCGATCGATGCGGGTGGGACCCCAGCAAGGCTAAACAATGAAACGTGACCCGTGCGTAACGTCGACGAGTAAGAAAGCCATGTACGGGGATGGCGTTATGGGGGTATCGAAAAAAGTAACTTAGTTTTCCATTGACCTTAAGTTTATCTCCTCGATTCAATGATTGATGTGCTCAGCAGGCTTTTAATTGATGACCTGTTTGTAAAATACATGCCGAGAGAAATATTTTAAAAAATTACACAATATGCAAATACTGACTTTATCTGCTAGAATATCTCCTCAGATATTATTATTAATTATAATACTTGAATATATATATAATATTAAAAAAAGAATCTATAAAAATATTTAAATAATTTATTAAAAAATTTCATCATTGATTTTTTATCGAATAATCTCATAATTATTTTAGTTATGAGTATTTTTTTATTTGCATGAAAACAATCATATATCATTTTATTAGGGATCATGTTAATAATCATAATATATCTTTAGATTTTATTAATATAAAATATTAATTAGTATATATCTTCACTAAACCGTTGATTGAGGAATAATTTGATTTTATTAGAAGATAGTTAGGCATATTGAACCTTCCAAATGAATAAATTCTTGATTTCTTGATTTTCATGACTTAAGTTCTCTTTTGAATCAAGATCGTTTAGTATGGTTTTTCTCATATATTTAATCTTAATTTCTTGATTTTTATGACTTAAATTTTCTTTTGAATCAAGATTGTTTACTATGATTCTTACCTCTCGCCATTTACAAAAGAAGAGAATTGACAAAATCTTTCATATTAATCTTTTATGATATTTGATATCCTTCTTATGATTGGAATATTATTGTAAATATTTTGTACCATTATATTCTTTTTTTTTTTTTTTTTTTTTTTTGACATAGGAGACAAAGAGAAGCAAAAATGCTAGCTTGCACATCTCAAAAGAGAAGTAAATTGCTAGCTTACACAAAAGAGAAAAAAAAATTACTAGCTTGCACATCTCAAAAGAGAAGCAAAGATTGCTAGCTTGCACATCTCAAGAGAAGCGAAATTACTAGCTTACACATCTCAAGATAAACAAAAATACTAGCTTGAATGTTAAACTTAGGAATGTTAAATGAATATTGAAATAGGCTGAAAATAGAGCATCGATGGTAGCACCACTACATTGGCGGTACCATTGCTAGAGCTTGCTGCTTAACAACTCAGCCCTACATAAGTTGAGTTAGGGCCAGTGATAGAACCACCTCCAACTTTCTCTAAACCTTCCACACTTCTTCCTCGTCATTCCATCACCTCTAAACCACCCCTCATTCCTCTTACTCTTCTCTTCCTCTATAGAAACTCATTTCTCCTTCCTCTATAAAGCTAAGGATCAAGATTAGAGTTCAATCCCTTTAGTGATCAAAAAGAAGATTGACTATAAGGGTAACCCTTAAATCTCTCTTATTCTCAATTTATTGTTTGATCTTATTCTTATTATTATTGGTAATTCATATAGTCCCCATGGTACCTAGAAGATCCTCAAGGGACAAAGGAAAGAGAAAATTAAATGAAACCTTTAATACTACACTCTTTAACTTATATGATCATACCTTTAGATTTCTAACTTCTGAGTCTATAAATGTCACAAATATGTTGATTTAAAATAATTAGGTGATTTAAAAATAATTCAATAGTTCACTAATTTAGATGTTTTTCTAATTCTTCAAATTAGTGAACCTATTTATCCTAAACTTGTTCGATTGCTTTACAATAACTTGCACGTAGATGAATATGATAGGGTATCAACATATCATTTAGGGTGTCATATACCTATTATGGAGAGCATAATTTATAATCTTATAGGAATATCTAAAAAAAATAATGTTGCTATTTTAGAGGATAATAGGATACTGAATTGGTTGAGGTTACATATTTTGACACAATAAAAACTATTTATAGAAATCCTAATTTGTCTATTATTTAAAAAAGTTGTGAGCATATGCTACCATTTAACATAAAACTACTTCATCACATCATGATTAGTATTCTACTTCTTAAACATTACCATCTTGATGAAGTTAATGTTAGAAAATATAGGGGTAATATTACATACACAACGGAAGAATAGAAAATAAAAATCCTAGATTTTCATAAAAAGGCTTCGTTGTCATGCGGAGATTGGTATGCAAAAATGCGTCAAATTGAAAATTACATATAAGAAAGATGTTACCTAGGGAGATCATATCTCCCTGAATTCTTACAGATCTATAGGAAAGGATGAAGGAGGTTAAGCGTTCTCCTCTCTAGTGGTGATCCATATAGTAGGCGCTATGAAGAGGCTCCTTAAAGGAAGAGGAGAATAGGAGGTAGCAGCTAAGAGAGCTGCTATATGTTGAATCTCGGATTTTGATAATGAAATCAATTGATTAATTATTAATCTAATCTATATATTGAGAAAAGTGTGCAGGATTAACTATGATGGCAATGAAGGCATAAAGCAAAATGAAGTACTGGAGTCAAGATTGAATGATTCGTCAGGAGTCCGAGAGTTCGTTGGAAGTCCAAAAATTCGTCGGGAGTGTTGCCGGGATTTGCCGAGAGTTTGTCAAAAACTTGCCGAAGTAAACGTCAAAATTTTGCCAAGAAGATCGTCGGAAGTTTGTTGGAGCTCACTAAAAAGATCGGAGCTTGCCAAAGAAACTTATCAGAACTCACCAAGTAGATCATCGTGAAGTCCAGGAGCTTGCTAGGAGTCCACTAGAAGATTGCCAAGAGTTCGTTAGAAGTCCGTCAGAATATCACTGGAAGCTTACCAAAAGAAACCTACACTTATCGAACTTATTTTCTTTAGTAATATGACTTAAATATCATAGTTAGCACGTAATTAGGATTAGGTTTAGGAGATAATCCCAATAACTTTATTAGGGACCAATTGGGACCGTAATTGGATTGGTTTGGGCCGGACTTATAGCCCAAACAGTGTTGTTGAACCCTGCTTGGCAATGGCACCACCAAACTGGGGTAGTGGAACCACCTAAGGCTCAGTCTCCCAGGTGTTTGGGCGGTAGTACCGCCTAGTGTCAAAGCCCACTAGTGGTGGTACCGTTAGTACTCCAAAAATCTAGAATGAGACCTTTTTTAGCTCCATTTTTGAAGCCAAATGAGACCTATAAATACTCGTTACTTCTCAGCTTGCTCAACATAAAGAAGTGAATAAAAAAATGAGAATATAGTGAAATTGATTGTAAACATTATGAGTTCACCTCCTCCGAGTCTAAGTGTTAGAAGCTTGTATAAGGAGAGTGAGTAGCTTGTAAAGAGTACTGTAAGGGGTGATTGATCTTTGCCTTTGAAGAAAGATCAATAGAGGAAGCCAATGACCGCAACGAAGTAGGAATTGAGAGTGGACGTAGGTCGGATGGCCGAACCACTATAAAAATCCGGTGTGTTCTATTCTTTTCTGTTTTGCTCTTTACAATTTCGATTCCATACTTTTCATCACTACCATTATTCACTTACGAGTCTCTTTAAGTTTAAGCACAATCGATATCGTTTTTATTGAATAAAATATTTTTAACGTATGGAGTTTTCGAAATTACATAAATCAATGTTTTTCACTACTGCACTAATTCACCCTTGCCCCCCGCGTCTTAGTATTGTTTTTGATCCTAACAATTAGTATTAAAGCGATGTCACTCTTGTTTTTGGTTTGAAACCCAAGAGAGATGGTATTTGTCGGTAATCTAGAGGGTCATTCAATCACACATTCACCTATGTTTAATAAGATAAATTACACATATTAGAAAACTAGGATGAGAATCTTTTTTATTTCTATAGATTTGAAGTTATGGAACATTGTCAAAAATAATTTTCAAAACTCTTCTCTTCCAATAAATGATTGGAATGAGTTAGAGAAGAAGACTTTCTCTCTAAATGCCAAAGCTATAAATGTCTTATTTTGCGCTTTAGATAAAAATAAAATCAATTGAGTGTCTATTTGCGAAATAGCTTTTGATATTTAGCACACACTTGAAATTACACACAAAGACACTAGTAGAGTAAAGGAGTCTAAAATAAATTTTTTGGTTTATAGTTATGAATTGTTTTAGATGAAACCAAGTGAGACCATTGGAGATATATACACCCAATTTACGGATGTCGTTAATGGTCTAAAGGCTCTTGGTAAAAGTTTTTTTAACTTTGAACTTATTAATAAAATATTAAGATCCCTTCCAAAGAGTTGGGACCCTAAAGTAACAGTCATTCAAGAGGTCAAGGATTTGAATAATTTATCACTTGAAGAACTTATCGGGTCTTTAATGACCTATGAGATGACTTGCAATGCTCATGAAGAGCTTGAGAACAACCTTCCAAAGTACAAGAAGGATATGAAACTAAGAACTCATGAAGATCACTTAAAAGAAAGTTCAAGTAATGAGGATAATGATAATGGCTTAGCACTCTTAACTAGAAAGTTTAAAAAATTCATAAGAAGAAACAAATCTAAAAACGACTCTAAAAATAAAATTGAACTCAAGAAAGAATAAGTTATATACTACGAATGCAAGAAGCCGGGATATTTCAAAAGTGAATGTTTCCAAATAAAGAAAAAATAACCAAAGAAGAAGAAGGCACTCAAAATAATGTGGGATGATTCAAGCACTTCCGAAGACGAAGAGCAAAGCAACAAGGAAATCACTAACTACATGCTAATGGCAATTGGAGATGAGGTAAGTAGTTCATTAAATGTAAATTTATGTTTTGATAAACTTTTGAGTGCCTTTAATAATTTATTCAATGAATGTAGATTGATTAGCAAAAAGTATAATTCTTTGAAAAAGAAGCATGCCTTTTTAAATAGTGAATTTAAAAAATCTAAACATGATAATGCCTTATTGCCTCCATGCACTAAGTGTGAACACTTAGTACCTAAAAATCACCTTTTTCTGTAGATATGTTTACCATCACAAGCTAGGAGCAAAAGATGGTACCTTGATAGTGGATGCTCAAGGCACATGATCAGAGATCCAACTCAATTCTCTAAGCTCACTAGCCAAGATGAAAGGTATATCACTTTCGGAGATAACAATAAGGGTAAAATCATTGGCAAAGGAATCATAGGTAATAATTCAAACTTTTTAATTGAAGATGTATTGTTAATATATGGCTTAAAGCATAATCTTTTGAGCATTAGTCAATTATGTGATAAAGGATACATCATTAGATTTGAATTCAATGCTTGCATCATTGAAAAACCACATAAAAACACATCTATGATTACCCTAAAACAAAATAATATATGTACTATTGACATTGATGATCTTTGCAATGAAATATGCTTTTCGATTTTAAACAATGATACTTGGCTTTGACAAGGAGATTAGGTCATGCTAACATAAAACTAATCTCTCAAATCTCATCTACAGAACTTGTAAGAGGTATTCCTAACATTAAATTTATTAAAGATAAAGTATATGATGCCTGTCAACTAGGAAAACAAATAAAAAGTAGATTCAAATCAAAGAATCAAATACGCACCTCTAGACTTTTGTAATTGATCCATATGGATTTGTTTGGACCAATTGATACAACAAGCCTAGGAGGTAGTAAATATGCCTTTGTAATTATAGACGATTATAGTAGATACACTTGGACATACTTCTTAGCACATAAAAGTGATTGCTTTAAGTGTTTTTCAAAATTTTATAAACTTGTTCAAAATGAAAAAAGGCTTTATGATTTCATTGATTCATAGTGATCACGGTGGTGAATTTCAAAACCATGATTTTCAAAACTTTTGTGAATTAAATGGATACAACCATAATTTCTCTACTCCAAGAAATCCTCAACAAAATAGAGTAGTAGAAAGAAAGAATAGGAGTTTACAAGAAATGACAAGAACCATATTGAACATACATAGCTGACCCAAATATTTTTGGGTCGAAGTTGTTAATACGACATGCTTTGTCATGAATAGGGTCCTAATAAGACCATTACTTTCCAAACTCCTTATGAATTATGGAATAACAGAAAACCCAACGTGTCATATTTTAAAGTTTTTTATTATAAATGCTTTATCTTAAATGAAAAAGATGTCTTAGGAAAGTTTGATGTAAAATCCTATGAAAGTATTTTTCTTGGTTATTCTTATATCTCTAAAGCCTTTGGTAACTTTAATAAAAGAATTTTAGTTATAAAAGAATCTATACATGTTTTTAATGAAGTTTTCAAATTTAAGTAAAATAATTTTGATGATGATCTTGATTTTGATGCTTTGAATTTGAATGAAACCTCTCCTCCCACTAGCAACTTGGATGCATCTTCTTTCGAAACATCCTTACTTAAAAAATGAAAGTATGTAGATGCCCATCCTAAGAAGCTAATTATATAAGACACATCAAAAGGTGTTCAAACTCATTCTTCTTTTAAAAATTTTTGTGCTAACGCCGTTTTTTTTTTCTCAAATTGAACTTAAATGCATTAATGAGGCCTTGAAAGATAATTCATAGGTTATCGCAATGCAAGAAGAGTTCAATTTGAGAGAAATAAGGTGTGAAAGCTTGTTCTTAGACCTAGTAACCATTTAGTGATTGGTACTAAATGGGTCTTTAGAAACAAGCAAGATGAATTTGGTATCGTGGTTAGAAACAATGCTCGATTAGTAGCCAAAGGTTTCAACCAAGAAGAATATATCAGTTATAAAGAAACCTTCACTCTTGTGATAAGATTAGAAGCCATAAGGATGCTCCTTGTCTATGATTGTTGTAATAATTTTGAGTTATTTCAAATAGATGTCAAAAGTACTTTTTAAAATAGCTTTATTTTCGAAGAAGTTTATGTTGTACAACCACCCGGATTTAAGAACTCGTTTTTTTCTAATCATATGTTTAAGTTAACTAAGGCTCTCTATGGATTAAAACAAGTCCCGAGGGCTTGGTATGAGAGACTTAGTTCCTTTCTTATCTAAAATAATTTCTCTAAAGGCAAGGTCGATACTACATTATTTATTAAAAATTTTAAAAATAATTTTCTTATTGTTTAAATTTATGTTAACGATATTATTTTTAGTTCTACCAGTGAGTCCTTATATGAATCATTTGTCAAAAGTATGAGCCAAGAGTTTGAAATAAGCTCAATGGGGGAACTAACTTTCTTCTTAGATTTACAAATCAAATAACTTAGTGATGGTATTTTTCTTAATAAAACCAAATATGCATTATAATTGCTAAAACGGTTTAATATGGATAGTTCAAAGGCTATTAATATACCAATGAGAATCTCCACTAAGTTAGATATAGACGAAAGTGGAGAAATCTTGATCAAAAAACTTATAGGAGTATGATAGGTAGTTTACTATACCTCACTGTAACTAGACCAGACATTATGTTTAGTGTAGGAGTTTATGCTAGATTTCAATCTAATCCTAAGTTATCACATTTTAAAGCCATTAAAAGAATTCTTATATATCTTAAAGGAACCCCTAATCTAGGTGTATGGTGTTGGGTCAGAGATTTTGATGATGAAACTAATTGATTATGTTTTATTATCTAATTACGTTTTAAGTGATGCAAGTCTACTCGATCAAGATTAGATAATTGACGCAGGAGGAATTGACGTTGCGCCGGAGGAAATCATGTCAGGATATTGGACGTCAAGCTGGAGGTCCGGTCGACAATCGACAGAAGGCTTTGGACATCGAGCATCGAGCCAAGAAGAGTGGTGTTGCACCAAGGATATCGGGGTTGTGAAGGTCAACCGTTGATTTGGCAACAGGACGCAAGAGAGGACAATGCACTGAAGAAGCAGACGAAGCACCGACCAATGATGTGCTAGGCAACTGAATGTCAATTCGCGTTGTAATAACTAACTAGATCGAAGTAGAGTTAAGTTTTATGTGTGTAGGATTAACTACGATAATGATGAAGACGTAAAGCAAAACAAAGGCCGGAGTCAAGTATGATGGAATCATTGGGAGTTCGAGAGTTTGACAGAAGTCCGAAGATTCGTCAGGAGTGCTACCGGAAATGGCCGAGAACGAGTAGGGAGCTTGCCAAAGGGTTTTCAGAAGTTCGCTGAAAGGTTCGTCGAAAGTTCGCGGAGCTCATCGAGAAAGATTGGAGCTTGTTAAAGATGCTTGCCGGAACTTGCCAAGATCAATCAACAAGTCTAGGAGCTTGCCGGGAGTTTGCAGAATGGTATCCGAGGGTTCGTCGGAAGGCCGTCGAAAGTTCGTCGGAAGCTCACCGTAGAAAGAAGTCTTGACTTGTAGACTTTGTATTAGCTTAGAAAATATCTTTAATTTTTTAGTTAGCACATAATTAGGGTTAGGATTAGGTGTTAATCCTTTAACCCTGTTAGGGGCCAATTGGGCCCGGTATTGGATCGGTTTGGGCTGGGTTTAAGGCCCAACCAGGAGTGCTGGACACTATCTGGTGGTGGCACCGCCAGACTAGGGTGGTGGCATCGCCCAGGTCCAGCTTCCCAAGTAGTTTGGGGCGGTGGCACCGCCTAGGTCTAGCTTCCCAAGTAGTTTAGGGCGATGGTACCGCTCAGATTGGGCAATGGTATTGCTTTAGGGCAGACTGCTTGGGCGATGGCACTGCTAGCTGGGTGATGGTACCGCTTAGTACATTGATCGTATCAGTGTGTTAGGTGGTGGTATCGCCAGACTGGGTAGTGGTACCGTCGAGTACATTGACAAAACCAGAGTGTACTGGCAGTGGGACCACCAGTGTCAGGCAGTGATACCGCTAACACTTGGAAATCTGAGATGATTCAAATTTGGGCTCTAAATTTGAATCACATTGAAGCCTATAAATACCCCTCTCATCCATGGTTGAAATACATATAAAACCTAAGAAAGAAAAATGGAAGACTCTATTGTAATATTGTCAAAATCTTCCTTGTAAGCTTTAAGTGTGATCTAGTCCAAGAGAGGGGTGAAAGGCTTTGTAAGGGTTACCTCCTAAGCCCGTCATAAGGATAGTGCTGTAAAAGGGAGTTAATCCTCGTCCGTTGGAAGGAGGATACCTAGTGGAAAGCCAATCGCCTCAAGAGAAGAGGATTCGGGAGTGGACGTAGGTCGTATGACCGAACCACTATAAAAATCCGGGTTTGCATTTATATTCTTATAATATACATTTCTGTAAACCATCCTTATTCATCTACCTCTCCTTGTTACAATCAGCTTCAAGTTTAAAGCTTTACATCCTTCCAATACTTGCAATCGAAATCGATTTTCATCGAAACATATTTTTATCTCACAAAGTTTTTGAAAGCATTTTTAAATCGTCAAATTTATCATTATTTACCGTTGTACTAATTCACCCCCCCCCCTCTTAGTGCCACTCAGATCCAAATAATTAGTATTAGAACCTCATTATTTCTCTTTCGGATTCACACCCACGAGAAATTACTCTTCATGGCTTTCAAGAGGATTTTTCGATCGTTTATCCTCTGTTGTTTAACGGTTTGGACTACACTTATTGGAAAATTCGAATAAGAGTTTTTTTTATTTCTATGAATTTGAATTTCTGAAATATTATTAAAAATAATTTTTAACTTTCCTCTAAATCGACGAACGAATGGTCGGATTTAGAGAAGAAATCTTTTTCTTTAAATGCAAAGACTATGAATGTATTCTTTTGTGCTTTAGACAAGAACGAGTTTAATCGAATTCCTACGTGTGAAATGACTTTTGATATTTGACGGATACTTGAAATCATGCACAAGGGAACTAGTAGAGTCAAAGACTTGAAAGTAAACCTTTTATTGCATGATTTTGAGTCTTCCAAATGACACCAAATGAGTCTATCGACAACATATATACTCATTTTATGGATGTTATCAATAGCTTAAAAAGTCCTGATAAATATTTTTTAAATTTTGAACTCACTAACAAGATCTTAAGATCCCTTCCAAAAAGGTGGGATGCTAAAGTAACCGTAATACAAGAGACTAAAAAATTAAATAATTTTTTATTAGAAGAACTAATCGGGTCATTAATGACCTATAAAATGACACTCTTAGAACATTGTAAACTCAATGAACACATGAACCACTTTCCAAAGAACAAGAATGATTTAGAACTCCGGACTATAAAATACCACTTGAATGCTGACTTAAGTGATAAGGATAATGAAGAGGACATTGAACTTTTAATCAATTTTAATAAGTTCATTAAACAAAAATCTAAAATAAAAAATAAACTTGAACGGAGGAAGAGGTCAAAGAAGAGGAAGGCACCCAAGGGTGAATCAAGTAAACAAGAGGCAAATTGGGCTTTGACGGATTTCGTCAATGAGGTAAGTAACTCACCCATTATGCTTTTACCTTATTTTGAAATTACATGATATTTTTCATGAGTGCTTAATTTAGATAGTAAGAAATAAAAAATTATTTTTAAAAATTATATTATGTTTTTCTTTCTAGTATTTTTGAAAAGTAAAAATTATGAATGATAATTGCTTAATTTGTGATGATGCATAAAATCTATGTATGCTTTCCGTATCGGATTTCGGTCTTAAACTTAATACATATCTATGTATGTTATTCTTGAAATTGTCTTAACGATAATTGTATCTCATTCTTGTACACCTAACAAGATAAAATCAATGAACATCTATCTTGATGACTTTACATTTTAAAACTATGCATGATGAGCGAATCTTATGTGTTAATACTTGGCTTTCATATAAAAATTTTGATGATGCATTATGAAACCATGCTTAATGATTGTATCATGCTTGATGACTTGAAATCTCATATTTTGAAATAATGTGTATGATGAATCCATGAATCTTAATAGTTTTGATGATGCTTTCGATTTTAAATATGATGCATGACATTTTCATATGAAAAATTTGAACATTCCTATGAAAGATCACATCACTTAAATTGAAACACATAGAAATGAGAAAATGCACTATCATGATGATTTATGTGTGATGCATTTGATCTTAATGGGTTTGATGACAATACTCATGTTTTGGATTTAAACTTGATACTCATCTTTTAAAACATGAGCACACTTATATGAAATAAACAACTTAAAATAAAACACATTATGTATGATGAGTGACTCTCACGTTTTGAACTAATGAATATTTGGTCTTAATCATTTTTACGATGAATTTTTATATGACGTGTTATATCTTTCGACATTAAAAATCTTGATGAGGGTTTTTGCCTTTACGTCTTGAACTTTCGTGCTTATCTCTATTTAACATTAAAAGACAAAGGCATGCTCATATGAAATAAATCAAATATGGAAATGCATATTTCTTGAAATCTTTCTCTCTAGAGTTTTTTTATTTTTTCATAAAAGACAATTGATAAATTCATTTATGATAATTTGTGAATCACTTGAATTATGAATGAGATTTTGATGATATATTAAAAGAATCGCTTAAAAAGAAAATGCTTTTCCCATCTTATCGAGATTAATGATTTCATGATATCTTATGAATCTTGTAAATTATGAAAGTGATTTTGACGATTTGTTTATGAGTTCGGAGTTGATGAATTGAACTAGAATAAGTCTTATCTATATCCTGATCTTGATAACTTGTGTTTTTTAAGATCTCTTACTCGATACTCTTTTATGATTCTCCCATGTTATTGAAAAAAAAATGCAAATGAATCATAAATTAGTTTCTCTTGACTTTTCAATACTCAACTTGAGAAAATGTGCTTTGATGATTGAAACATTGCATGCGTAATTTGATTTTTTTCTCCTTCGTTTCAATACTTATTTCTACACATGACTTGATGATTGAAATATTAATGTAAAGATTTGATATATCACTTGTCATGGTTTGAATATCGAAGTAAAAGAAATTTTGTTTATCTTGATATCTTGATACTTGAATTTCTTTGTTATGAAATATCATCTTGATATCTTGATACTTGAATCTCTAAATGAGATCTTGATGAGAATTTCTATGCATGAATCAAGTTGCTCTTTGTGCTATCTATTTTCAAATGAATCACAAGCCTTGATATCATAATCTTTCATGATATAGAAATGACAAGATTTCTTTGCCTTGTATGACTCATGTGATGATTGAAAATTAATTTGCTTTATGATGAATCATTGAATCATGATCTCGATACTTCCTAAAAGGAATATTATCTTTCATGATATGAATTCTTTGCATCTATGGTTTGAATGCATCATGTGATGATTGAAAGATTATTGTAAACTCTTATTTATGCAAATTTATAATTGATGTAAAAGTCTATATTATTGGATCCTCCACTTTATTTTGACAATAACTAAGGGGGAGTTAGATTGCTAGCGTGTGCATCATATGAAAAGAAGTTGCTAGGTTATGTATCGCAAAGAAAAAGTGCTAGGTTGAACATTAAGAAGCAAAAAATTCATATCTCAAGAGTGACAAAAATCTTGCTGAACTTCACTTTTTCAATAAAACTATTGGCATTTTTATACAAATTATTGAATCTTGTACAAAATTATTTGATTGAAATATTATTCCCTCCCTTCTTTTTGATAAAAACAAAGGGGGAGCTAGCTTGCTAGCAAAGGAAAGCTAGTTGCACTTCTCAAAAGAAAAGGATACAAATATTGCTATCTTGCCTATCTCAAGAAGAGAAAATGCAAAACTTAGAAAATTTGCATTCCTACACTTGCCATACTTGTATGTTGTAATGAAAATTTGGCATGCATGTTTAAAGTGATTATACAAAATTGCTAGCTCATTGCAAACAAGAAGTTGATAGCTCGCAAAGGTAAAATGTAGAAAGGTGCTAGCATGAAGTATTGTAAAAAGAAGCAAAGTGCTATCTTGCCTATCATGAGAAACTTGCCATAATTGAATATTAATAAAAATCCAGCTAGTATGATTGTAAAACTTGTATATCTTTTAAACTAGCTATGATGCTACTTCTTCTTTTTGTTGATGATATAGGAGGAGAAGTAGATTGATGACTTCTTGCATTGAATTGAAGATTTTATATATTTACATGATGTTTTGATATTTCTTATAACATATGATGAATGTTGCTTGGATTTGGGATAATCCAAGTATTCTATCAATGGCATATTGATAGAGGGAGTTTGTTTAAACTCCGAGGATTTAAAGTTAACTCCATCAATCATCAATTAGTTATCATCATCAAAAAAGGGGAGACTGTTGAGTCTCAGAGTTTGATGATGAAACTAATTGATTATGTTTTATTATCTAATTATGTTTTGAGTGACACAGGTCTACTCAATCAGGATTAGATAGTTGATGCAGGAGGAAGTGACATTGCATCGGAGGAAATCATATCAAGATATTGGACCTCTAGCCGGAGGTCCGATCGACAATCGGCAGAAGGCGTTGGACGTTGGGCATCGGGCCAAGAAGAGTAGTGTTGCCCCAAGGATATCGGGGTTGCGAAGGTCAACCATCGATTGGGCAACAGGCCGCAAGAGAGGATGATGCATCGAAGAAGTGGATGAAGCACCAACCAATGATGTGTCGAGCAACAGAATGTCAATTTGCATTGTAATAACTAACTAGATTGAAGTTGAGTTTAGTTTTATATGTGCAGGATTAACTACGATAATGATGAAGGCGTAAAGCGAAACAAAGGTTGGAGTCAAGTACGATGGAATCATTGGGAGTTTGAGAGTTCAACGAAAGACCGAAGATTCATCGGGAGTGCTATCGGAACTGGCCGAGAGCAAGTAGGGCGCTTGCCGAAGGGTTTTTGGAAGTTCACCGGAAGGTTTGTTGGAAGTTCACGGAGCTCATTGAGAAAGATTGGAGCTTGCTGAAGAAACTCTCCGGAACTCACCAAGATCAATCGAGAAGTCCAGGAGCTTGCCGAGAGTCCATAGAATGGTGTCCGAGGGTTCGTCAGAAGACCGCTGAAAGTTTACCAGAAGCTCGCCGGAGAAAGAAGTCTTGCCTTGTGAACTTTGTATTAGCTTAGAAAATATCTTTAATTTTATAATTAGCACATAATTAGGGTTAGGATTAGGTGTTAATCCTTTAACCTTGTAAGGGGCCAATTGGGCCCGGTATTGGATCGGTTTGGGCTGGGTTTAAAGCCCAACCAGGAGTGCTGGACATTGTTTGGCGGTGACACCGCCAGATTGGGGCGGTGGCACCACCCAGGTCTAGCTTCCCAAGTAGTTTGGGGCAATAGAACCGCCTAGACTGGGTGGTGGTACTGCCTTGGGTCAGAGTGCCTGGGCGGTGGCACTGCTGGTTGGGCAATGGTACCGCCCAATACATTGACTGTGACAGTGTGTCATGCAGTAGTATCGACAGACTGGGCGGTGGTTCCGCCCAGTACACTAACAGAACCAAAGTGTACTGGTGGTGGTATCATCAATGTTAGGCGGTGGTACCGACAACACTTGGAAATCCGAGATGATTTAAATTTGGGCTCCAAATTTGAATCACATTGAAGCCTATAAATACCCCTCTCATCCATGGTTAAAATACACACAAAACCTGAGAAAGAAAAAGGAAAAACTCTATTGTAATAGTATCAAAATCTTCCCTCTAAGCTTTAAGTGTGATCTATGTTAGGATCTAGAGTAGCACTAAGAGGGGGGGGGGGGCTGGGGTGAATCAGTGCAGTGGTTAAAAACATTGATTTGTGCGATTTCAAAAAACTTCATTCGAGAAGAATCACGTTTCGATGAAAATCAACTTCGATTGCATTTTAACTTAAAGAGATTCGTAAGTAAAAGAGAAGGATTCGAGTGATTGCAATAAGGTAAAGTGTTTGCAGAAATGTAAATTGTAAGAAAAGAAAATCAAACTAATTTTATAGTGGTTCGGTCCTCCGACCTATGTCCATTTCCGATTCCTCCTTCGTTGAGGTCACCAGCTTTCACTAATGATCTTCTTTCAACGGGTGAAGATCAACCACCCTTTTACAACTTTTTCTCCTTTTCAAATGTTTAGGAGATAACCTCTACAAGTCTCACACTTCCCTTAGACAAACTTCTAAACTTTTCAAGAGGAGGGAGAGAACACTCAAGACTTTTTCAAGATTATAACTTGATTCACCAGAGTTTTAGCTTACTTTTTCTTGTGTAATCCTTCAAGGATGAGTGGTATATTTATAGTCCCCAAATAGCTCTAAAAATGAAGCTAAAATTTAAATTTTTGGGTCTTCCGGGTATGGGCAGTACTATCGCCTGCATTGGGCAGTGGAATCGCCTGCAGAACCTCAAAAACAAAGGTTCTGGCGGTGCTATCGCTAGCCTGGAGCGGTACCACCACTGCAGCTTTATTGTTAAGTGATATCATTGCTTGCAGTTGGAAAAGTATGCTTTTTCATTTTTCTAGCTCATAGGCGGTTCTACTGCTAGTTTGGCGGTGTCATCACCTACAGCAACATTTGGGCCATTGAATAGACCTCTCAATGAGCCCAAATTAGTCCCAATTTAGGCCTAATTGGTCCCTAATTGAGTTGGTATGATTTCACCCAAAACTAACTCAATTTTGACCTAACCTTCGACTATTAAGACATAAACAACTACAAGCTACAAATCTAAGTTATCCGGCATGTCATTGGTTCTCCCGGTGAACTTTCGATAACCTTTTGGTGATCTTCCAGTGAAACTTCCAGCGCATCGTCCAATCCTTTGGTAAAGTACTTGATCCACCGGCATGTTGACTATCGCAACATCTGTTCTCAGTGCATTGTCCGATTCTTCCGACCCGATGCCTGAACTTTGACTCTGACCCATCACTTGATTCTTCTTGCTTTAATTGTTTTACCTCTTTTGATCAAGGTTAGTCCTGCATCACTTATCTCAAAGCATAGATTAGATAACAAACTTATCAATTGATTTCATCATCAAAATCCGAGATTCAACAATCTCTCTTTTTTTGATGATGACAACCAATTGATGGAGTTAAACTCAACTCCCCCTATCTATATGTCATATTGAAATAAGGTAAACTTGAATTCAAAAGAAATAATAACCTTTGAATTCAAGTGAAACAATTTGATTATATATAACATATTGTATTAAGATTTCATATATTGTGCTTTATAATTTCAAATCATCGAAGTACAATATGCACAATCACAACAAATCAATATCACTTTAGGTATAACATACATGATACCAAAACATTAAGATTTTCAATTATTCATCGTTACTTACTTCTCCCCCTTTGTCATCAACAAAAAGGTGGTGAATTAAAAAAAAAGTCATCATAAGGTATCATGATGCATATCATTTATCAAACATATCAAAAACATATGATATATGAGGCTAATATTTGCTTAGAAATCGAGTTGAACATAATGCAAAATATGTCATCCGAGACGAATAAATCTGAAAAAAATGATTTGATTATTTTTATTCATGTCTATGAAATCCAGAAAATAATCAAGTTATGAAAGATTCATACATGAAAGAGGTTCAAGATATAATTTTAAAAATTCAAACATAAAATTGTAAATTAGAAATATAGATCATTGAAGCCATTCATCAAACATTTTGTCATTCGTCAAATATACTACTAAGAGCTTATGTAAAAAAAATCCATGAGAGAAAGATCATGATAAAGTTTATGAAAAAGTTCAACTTGGCATTTATGAAGTGAGGAAAAAACAATAAAGTCATAAAAGATCAAGAGTTAAGAATAAAGTCCAAAGAGAGTATAATAAACTCTTGAGAGCTTAATCATTATGCAAAAATTTTATGATATTAAGCTTCAAATGATACAAAAATCATGAAATTCATTTAATCATTCTAATAAAGGTAGAAGGAGTATAAAATCAATTTTAATACTTCATCAAAAGGCATGATCTTCATCAATCGAAGAAGGAGAAGAATCAAAATGTTATGATCGAAGGATAAAAATGAGAGCTTCATTCAAAATATGATATCGAAAAGATGTCATCCAAAATCCAAAAATAATATCAAGTTGAGATTATGTAAACTGAGGTTGAAAAATTTTGGAAAAGGAACATACAACATCTTCATGCATTAGGACAATTTAGCATGCCTAATTCTCTTCTAATGAAGTCAAATTATTCTTCATTTAGGGATTTTATGAATATATCCGCTAATTGGTATTTTGTATCAATAAATTCTAGAATGACATCATTATTATTGACATGATCTCATATGAAGTGATGTCTAATGTCAATATGTTTAGTTCTAGAGTGTTGAATATGATTTTTGGTTAGACAAATAGCACTAGTGTTATCACATTTTATGGGAATGTTCTTTAAATAAATTTCATAATCTTCTAATGTATTTTTCATCCAAATAACTTGTGCACAATATGCACTTGCGGCTATCTATTTGGCTTCGGCCGTAGATAGTGCAATCGAGTTTTGTTTCTTGGAAGACCAAGAAACAAGTACATGTCCTAAAAATTGACATGTTCCGGATGTGCTTTTCTATCTATTCTGCATCCATCAAAATAGGCATCCGCATAAGCTATTAAATCAAAGTTATCAGATTTTGGATACCATAATCTTAGATTAGGAGTTCCTTTAAGATATCTAAGTATTCTTTTAATGACTTTAAGATGAGATAATTTAGGATTAGCTTGAAATCTAGCACAAAATCCTATTCTAAACATGATATCCGGTCTAGTTACGATAAGGTAAAGTAAACTACCTATCATTCCCATATATATTTTTTGATCAAAACTTTCTCCACTTTCGTCCATGTTTAACTTAGAGGAGGTACTCATAGGAGTGTTGATGGCTTTTGAACCATCCATATTAAACTGTTTTAACAATTCAAAAGCATATTTGGTTTGACTAAGAAATATACCATCACTAAGTTGTTTAATTTGTAATCATAAAAAGAAGATTAGTTCACTCATTAGACTCGTTTCAAATTCTTGGCTAATACACTTAGAAAATGATTCACATAACAATTCGTTTGTAGAACCAAAGATAATATCATCAACATAAATTTGAATAATAAGAAAGTTATTTTAAAAATATTTAATAAATAATGTAGTATCGACTTTACCTTTAGTGAAATTATTTAAAATAAGAAAAGAACTAAGCCTCTCATACCAAGCCCTTGGGGCTTGTTTTAACCCATAGAGTGTCTTAGTCAATTTAAACACATGATTAGAAAAAAGAGAGTTTTCAAAATTGGGTGATTGTTCAACAAACACTTCTTCGAAGATAAAACCATTTAAGAAAGCACTTTTGACATCCATTTGAAATAATTTAAAATTATTACTACTAGTATAGGCAAGGAACATCATAATGGCTTCTAATCTTGCCATAGGAGTAAAGGTTTTTTCGTAGTCGATACTTTCTTCTTGGTTGAAATCTTTGGCCACTAATCTAGTCTTATTTCGAACCACGATATTAAATTCATCTTGCTTATTTCTAAAGACCCATTTAGTACTAATAACTAAATGGTCACTAGATCTAGATACAAGCTTCGATACCTCATTCCTCTTAAATTGGTTCAATTCCTCTTCCATTGTGATAACCCAAGAATCATCTTTCAAGGCTACGTCAATGCACTTAGGTTCAACTTGAGAAAGGAAAGCGGGGTTGGCACAAAAATTCTTAAAAGAGAAATGAGTTTAAACCCCTTTTGATGTGTCTCTTATAATTAGCTCTTTTAGATGAGTATCTACATACTTCCATTCCTCAGGTAAGGAAATTTGGGAAGAAGATGCATCCAAGTTGCTATTTTGAGGAGAAAGTTCATTCAAAATCAAACCATCAAAACCAAAATCATCATCAAAATCATTTTTCTTAAATTCGAAAACTTCATCAAAAACTACATGAAGACTCTTCTATAACCAAGGTTCTTTTGTTGAAAACACGAAAGGCTTTAGAAATAGAAGAGTAACCAAGATAGATGCCTTTATCAGATTTAGCATCGAATTTTCCTAAGACATCCTTTTCATTCAAGATAAAGCATTTGCAATTGAAAACTTTAAAATAAGAAATATTTGATTTTTTGTTATTCCATAATTCATAAGGGGTTTAGGATAGAGATGGTCTTATTAGAACCCTATTCATGATATAGCAAGTCATATTAATGACTTTGGCCCAAAAGTATTTGGGTAAGCTATTTTCATTTAACATGGTTCTTGCCATTTCTTGTAAATTTTTATTCTTTCTTTCTACTACTCCATTTTGTTGAGGATTCCTCAGAGTAGAGAAGTTATCGTTATATCCATTAGATTCATAAAAATTTTGGAAGTCATGGTTTTGGAATTCACCACCATGATCACTCCGAATCAATGAAATCATGAAACCCTTTTCGTTTTGAATAAGTTTACAAAATTTAGAAAAATATTTAAAACAATCACTTTTGTGAGCTAAGAAATAGGTCTAAGTGTATCTACTATAGTCATCTACAATAACAAATGCATATTTGCTACTTCCTAAACTCATTGTGTCAATTGGTCCAAATAAATCCATATGGATTAATTGTAATGGTCTAGATGTGCTTATTTAATTCTTTGGTTTGAAGCTAGTTTTTATTTATTTTCCTAGTTGACAAGCATCACATACTTTGTCTTTAATGAACTTAACCTTAGGAATGCCTCTTACAAGTCCTTTAGATGTGATTTGAGAGATTAGTTTCATGCTAGCATGACCTAATCTCTTATACCAAAGCCAAGCATCATCATTCAAAATCGAAAAACACATTTCATTACTAAGATCATCAATGTTTATGATGTAGATATTATTTTATTTTTGTACAATCATAGATGTGTTGTTGTATAGTTTTTCAATGGTGCAAGCATTATATTCAAATTTCATAATATATCCCTTATCACATAATTGATTAATGCTCAAAAGATTATACTTTAAACCATCTACCAATAACACATTATCAAAGCATCCTCCTCTCTAGCAGTATCCACATGGCAGGGATTGCGTCGATGCACCTCTCTCTCTAGGGAGAGGAGAACAGGAGGTGGCTACCAAAAGAAACTCTCAGCCTATAGAGCTTTAGTTCTCTCCTATTTATAGAGGTCCCCTGAAAACCCTAATGGATCTTTTACCCTATTGGGTATTGGATCTCCATCCAATTACCCAAGTCTCTTGGATTAGTGGGTCTCTACCCAATAATCTCTTATTAGCAATTATTGGATCTCATCTCAGGATCCAATAATTCAAGGGCTTAATGGATATCCAATAAGATAGGGGGTTTAGCGGATATCTCATATCCGAACCTTTACTCGTCGCAACACCTACCATATGTGTGTGACTCTCTAGGCCCAATATCGAGCTGGCCGTGAGTCATACTTGTCAGAACTCCTTCTGACTTAGTGAATTATTATCTTTATAATAATTCACCTAACTCATCGACTGCGGACATACCAGGCCACTACGCCGCGGCCCCTAGACGATACAGGGGAATCCAATCTTTTGGACCTATCTATCCTTAGTTATCATGTATCTATAGTCCCTCATCCATCCAATATCCTAAAGATCCTATATCGGGCATGGTGCTGTCAGGCCCATACGGTCTCTCCTCGAGTCTTGCTCTTGTCGGATTCTCCCGAAGAACTCTTTTTCTCTCAATCCGAATAACCTTGGCCAAGGATTTGTTTGAGCAAGAACACATGAAATATTCCTCTCATGATACCGAGAGCGGATGATCCTCTATTGACACTCAATAGTGCTCGTAAGGTTGGCTACCACTCCCAATGACCGATTGTACTAGATCTGGGACTTTCCAAACCTATAAGTCTGGTATCAAAGAGTGGAGTACTCATACAGGACATCCTTGGTGTCTCAAGTCTAAGGACCAAATACACTACTAGGACTACGGAATCACTGTCTGACGTGAGGTATCAATAACCATCCAGCATTCTGTAGGCGGATCAATCAATGAACTTATTCTCCAATGAGCACCTGCACTGTATCCTTAGTGTCCCCACACGAGTAACTATGAGACCAGCTACCTCCATCATATGAATGGGTATACAGCACACCAATCTATCCGATTATCTCGATGTCCTTCTCGAGTAACCTATGACCAGGATAATTTAGGGTCTGTGTTTAAAGGTGAATCGGTCTCATTATTGTGATTTCATCACGATCCGATTCCCATTGCACAGATCCAAGGACATCACAGTATATGCAACACACAAGATAAAGTGATAAAACGCCTAATAATAAGTAAAGAGATAAAGTGCATATCAAGTCACAAGTGTCATCACTCATGTGATTGGCTTGCAGGGCACATATGACTAGCATCTACTTCCTCATCTCTTTCTTACGAATCATTTTAAGTCTAAACGTAATCGAAACCAATTTCATTGAAATGAAGTTTTCAATGTACAAGGTTTTTCGAAATCATTTTAAATCATCGAAATTATCGTACTTAACCGCTGTACTAATTCACCCCCTGCCCCCCTCCCTCTTAGTGCTATTCTAGATCCCAACACCATATATACCTTTTGAATAAGATAATCAAAAGGATATCTTGGATATTACGAAGAATCGCACGATGATATGAACACATTGTAAATCTGCACAAGAAAGAAACCTCTTCATATCCTTCATATGACTGCTATAAGCGATGGATTATGGACAAATAAATATGAAAGAAGATGTATAATCTTTCAACAATATCACGCATCCATGTATCCGCATTGAGTCCTTAGGAGGTCATGTTTTTTTATAAACAAGAGCAAAAAATCAAAGATAAATAATCAAAAGAATCCTTGTACTTAAATCAATGACTTAATCTTTGCTATTTAATTTCTTGATGTTTATTTTGTACAAACTTTAGTGTATTAAGTATCTGATAAATTTTAAACGTCACATGCTTTAGATTTATATTACTTCGGAACCTATACTAGACGTCACTAACATGTGATTTCCTCCCACATAAACAATGGTCTTCCGAGTTGCGCTCAGCCTTTATATTTGAGACTATGACCTATGGGTAAACAGAAGGGACTTGTCGTGTGCAAGTTGGCTTTCTTGACATGACAGATTAGACATAGTGTTAGAGTAAGGTTGCTAGGAATGTCATGTATTTAAGACCAGATTTGGGGCAAAGGGAAGGGAATAATTATTGTTACGCTTACAGGACTCTTACATATAACCATGCTTGAGCAAGTTTTCTATTGTGTTATATGTACATGCTATCTAATATAATAAGTACTTCGAATTTGAGGATTTTTTTTCCCAATACGAATCTTTTCTTTATGTTTATGTTAGAACTATTGCTTGGGAATTTGTATTGGATGGCTGGAACGTGGAGGATGTTCATGTTCTAGAGTTCGATTGTTGTACATGACCTGCTAATGCCGATGCTTACCAACTGGATTTGGAAGAGGTATATATCTACGCTTAAAGTATCTTGTATACCCTTCTTGCCCCGTTCTCATCATAGCTATTTATTAGCGCCAAAAGCTTCCATTTCTAACTCGTACATTAGTTGATGCATGCGTCCAGTTGACAGTGTATATATTTTTTTATGATTTTTTTCATATATGTGACCACTTCTCTTCATCTTCTTTGACTACTGCTCCTCATGTATGGTACATTTTATTTTCATTTCCATGAGCTTGGTTTCTCCGTGGTTATGTGAGTCAAGTCACCACTTTGTTTTCTATCATTTAATGACTGTCATTTTAGGCGTGAGCTTGGTTTATTTTTAGGACCTTCCAACTCAACTCATGATTGAACCAAGATTTATTATACTACACCCATTCTCGCATTTATTAATAATAAAAAAGAGACTCAGGATCTATGATTGAAAATGATCGTTAATCTCGCATGATGGATTTAATCCGACTTAACCTATTTCCTGAATGAATGTTGTGGTTGAATATTCCTTTAAAATATTCAGTCTAGTTATTTCTTTACATCTTGGCCTTTTTATAGTAGATTCCTCTCAAGTCGAGGATCTTACAAAGGTACATCAATGATATACTTGATAGGAGCTTTTTAATGATTAAATTAATAAAAAATTAAAAGAAAAATGAGTATAGTTTAAAAAATTCATATGTGAGCACATAAATGGAGAGGTGCTCATTTTATAATTCTCAAACGGGTCTCAATAAAGAATTTTCTTTTTCATATGCTTATATACCTATATGGTCTCATGTTATTGTCATACTAATTAGACCTCTTAAAATCAAATGGACAATATGTATCGGCTGAGTATAGTTTGATTAAAAATCATATGGAAAGTTTTGACTGTCTATCATTCTACCATATCAATAATGATCTTGCATGATTTTCAATCATATAATGTGATGATGGCATATATCATCAATTGTTTCTCAATATTCCTATGCTTCCTTCCATCCCAGAGCTACTCCTATATTTGTTTCAAAAGCATGGTATTTCTTCTATTTTTGCATGATTTTACTCTATGGTGGATTCTCCTCTCCTAGCGAGATCGTGGTTGATCATGAACACAGCAGTTATCCTAATTCAGTTAAGGACCACCATCTACTTTTTTATCTTTATGCGACGAATATATATGATCTCGACATGATACTTGAGATAGATAAATTGTTGTTATTGTCGCTTCCCATTTTACTTTTATAAATTACCCTCAATGGCAGGTATACTTAAATGCTTACAAGAGAAGAATTTAGTGTTCTATTTACTCGCTTTGTGTCGTCTTGTCTTTCTTTTGGACCCATCGGCTATGTAAAACTACTGGCTGTCATGCATATCTTGCTTCATTGCGTGATCCTAACCACGACCAACTCAAGCTTAGTGATGTGCCCATTAGGCGGAATGAGGTTAGCTCAGTGTTCTTCACGCCAAGAAGAATGTTTCAGTCCAATTCCAATATTTACATCTCAATCCAACCTACTCGTGGAAGGGCGAGCACCACATGTCCACCACACATGCATTAATCGAGCATCACAGCTCGAAATGGGCACCATAACGTATGGTGCACATAATTGGTTGTACATTACAAACAAAAGGTAGCGACATATCAGTAATTTGTCAGCTCAATGTAGAGAGATGAGTCGTCGATTTTCCTCATGTAGTAGCAATCTCTCCGATGACTTTTTTCAGACACCAATTTGACCGGGCCACGAGCGGCAACAACACGTGTGAGTTAGGCAACTAATTAGCACCAGCAGGAGTGTCGCCACGTCGTCACGCTCTCCGGGTTTATAGCTAATAATCTCGGACAACCTCATCCTTCGTCAATTGACACGTGCACTTCTATATGTGGTTGCACTCACTATGATCCGTCGAAAGTAGCTGGACTTAACGCGGTCAAGAAAGGTCTGCTCAATTTATCAATGTTTACTCATCAAGACACCGCTTCTACGGTTAAACGATGGTCCGAGTGGGCTCCATCACTGCGCCCAATCAAAATGGCAGGGTAGCTCGCCGGTGAACTAGCGTCGCACAACGAATGAAAAGATCTGGACCGTTGATTCCTTGTCAATACTTGCACAAAGTGAGTTCTCAGTATAACTCTGAGAACCCACAATGGAGCCTGCGCCGCACGCGCTGGCGGAATCAAATCACCGTCTCGTTGGTTCCCATCCTTTTTAACCCTCGTTCTGTACTCGTTCCTCGAGATGGCGGCCAAGGCGGAGGACGCGCCGGCGCTCCCCGCCGCCGCTCCAGTCGACCCCTCGGATCCCGGTGCAGATCCGGCGTTGCGGCGCATCCTCGTTGACAAGGGGAGGGAGGAGGAGGGGGAGGAGGAAGAAGAAGAAGAGGATGGGATGGAGGAGACCAAGGAGAGAGAAACCCGACCTCGAGAAGCGAAGCGGCGGCGGACGTGCCCGGCGGCTCTGGAGACGACGTGCTCGTCTCTGGCGGCTAAGGAGGGGGAAGGCGGCGAATCGAGCCGAGCGGGGCGGGGGGAGTTCTCATTCTCGTTCGACACGAGGGGGCTCCCGCCGGTCGAGACGACGCCGAAGTTCGGGATTTTCCGCTTCCCAGTGGCGGATCTGGGGCCGGGTGGGGCGGCGGAGGAGGAGAGGGCGGATTCGGGGGGAGCGGAAGAAAGGGAAGGTGTTGCGGATGAGGGCAAAATTGGGGATTAGAGAAGAATTTGATGGTCGGTTTCTTTTTGGACTTCCTTCGATCCATTTGGAGGTGATCTGTGCAAATTCCAATTTCGCCTCGCGCGCTCTCTCTCTCTCTCTCTCTCTCTCTCTCTCTCTCTCTCTCTCGCCTCTCTTCTGGTTTCTGTTGTAAGCTGAATGAAGTGATGAATAAAGTGAATTATCCCTGTTTCGTTCAAGTGTTTCTAATTGTTGTTGGTTTCAGGTGGGCATAGATCAGATGTGTAGTTCTTGTCGACTGCGATGCTGATAGTTCGGGGATTAACTCCGTGCTGAAGCAATGAGATAAACTTTAACCATCATTTTTCTTTCTTTTTTGATGTTGAAAGAGCGCTTCATTACCGTCAAAATATCGTTAAAAGTACAGATAAGAAACTATAAAACAATTAAATTCTCAGCGGGAGTAGGTAGTGGTTGTTAGATATATAATTTAAATTTGATTAGGATTAATTAGAATTTGATTTTATTGGTTTAGGCCTGTAAATTGCGTTGATCGCATTGTATTCACAGTAGCCGTAGCAGAAACAAAGAAAGAGAGGAGCAATGTCGTTGCCTTTGCTGCCTAACAAAGAGGTGGTTATCGACTATCTTGAGGTTTGTAAGACGGTTACGTGAGTAATTTTTGTTCTCTCTAAATTTTCCTCCTCTATACATGTGTGTTTTATTCAATCCAATCAAAGATCTATCCTCTTATGCTATATGGTATGAGCGATGGCTTTGCACCGCAGCTAAAATATGAGTTTCGTGGTTGATGGGCAAGAATGACGTGACAACTGAGTTGGTGCCACTTGTCAACATATGGCACATGTGGTATCCTAATCAATCAGCACAAACATTCATGTCAGATGCTATCATACGAGCCCGTAAATAGGTGATGGTTGATTCAACGGTCACCTGAGCCGTTGGATCTATGGAAGCGTGGGAGTCGGGTCGATTGTAATATGTCTAATCAATTGAAGATCCGAACCACCCAATCAACATGTTCAAACATGTCAGAGTTGGATAAAATGCTAAGTGTCCAACCAAGCATTTGAGTTACCTAGTCAGCTCACCCAAACGTTATGGGCGTCGAACATGTTGAACAAGAAGACACCACTCCACCGCTCGAGTCACAAGCCATTTCCCATTTTTCACTGATAATCCAAGGAATTACTATCATAGGGCTACCTATAAAAGGATCCCTAAGTGCGCTCCCAAAGAACTAAGCTTCTGCATAGTTCAAGCTTAAAGAGCATTGAATTGGCTATCAATGTGGTCGTGGTCAGGATTGCTCCTCCAACTTAGTTTTGTAGGAACTCAATCTTGCAAGGAGTGATTTGGAGGGAGACCATCTAAAATGAGCTATGGTTGGATCCAAATTTTGAATAACTAAAATTTGACCTATCAGATTCAAAGGTTGATTGGTCACCTAATGCTACAATCCAACAACGATATCCTTCCTTACTCCTGTTATCACGGGAACTATCAATTGCTTGGGAGGACATGGAGACTTCTGAACCCCTTTGACATTAACTCAGCGACAAACATAGGGATAGCGATGCGATAGCTACAAGGCGCTTGCCCATACACACCTCTGCAATAGTTGCATAGTCTCGGTAATTAGTGATCACTCGAGCTGCCTCCTGCACTTCAAGGGGTGGCTCATCCATCCTTGGCTTCAAGCTGTAGCCTTGGCCCATTTGGTCTTTGAAAGTTTGTTGGCTCCTTTTTTGATTTCTCATTGCTGGGAGGCATTGAAGGCCTTGGCTGTGTGGAACATGTTTCCACAAGGATTCATCTCTACACAATAAAGATTCGTTAGATCAAGTTTTGTACACCCAAATAGAGGGAAGGAGCCCAATGTTGGAAAACCATCAAGGGAGCATCATATGCACAATAAAAAAATAAAATAAAATCATTTCCTAAATAAGGAGCATCGGATCATCGGGTGATGACCGGGAGTATAAAACTTGAAATCATAAAACTACATAAAGTGGGTGAGATGTTCTCACTTAGGGGAGCTCGTATATTTCCTAAAACGTAGATCCTAGTCCGATGGATGAAGGAGTTCTCGTGAACTCCTCTCTAGTAGTAATCCAAATGATGGATGACAATGACGATGCACCTCTTCCTCGCTACAGGTTCTCTCCTCATGATAATGCACCACCACGCAACAGTAATAAGCAAGAAGGGGTTGACCCTCTTGTTGTCCTCTCACATCAATGAGGGGGCTAACGATAAGGGAAAAATAGGAGAAAGAGACGAGAAGGCTGGCGGTTCTAGGGATCCATCTTATAATCCATTAAGTCCCACTTCTATTTATAGAAAGCCCTTTTATGAAAATTATAATGGATCTTTTTTAATGAGTATTAGATCCCCATCCAATAACCATTAGCTTAATGGGTATTGGATCCCAAAGCCCCTATAAGCTCCATGCTCTATTGAGTCTTACTCAATGAATCCATTAAAACAAGGGTAAAGGAGGCTTATTGGATATCTCTTATCTAATCATTTATTTGTCGAGTTGTCCACCATATGTGTGTGACCCTCTAAGCTTAATATCAAGTTGATTGTGAGTTGCACTTGTTAGAATCCCTTTTGACTCAAAACTCCTTCTGACTCAATGAATTGTTATCCCTATAATAATTCACTTAACTCATCGACTATGAACGTACTAAGCCACTACGCCATAGTCACCAGATGGTATAGAGGAATTTAATTCATTGGATCTATTTGCCCTTAGTTATTATATATCTATAGTCCCTCATCCATCTAATATCTTAGAGACTATATATTGGGCATGGTGGTATCAGGCCCATACAGAATCCATCCGAGTCTCACTCTTATTGGATTCTTTTGGAGAACTCCTTTCTCAATCTGAGTGACCATAACGAGAGATTTGCTTGAGTGAGAATATACAAAATATTCCTCTCATGATACCAAGAACAGATGATCCTTTATTAACACTCAATTATCTTTACAAGGTTAGCTATCATTCCCAATTACCATTTGTACTAAATCTAAAACTTCCAAACCTATAAGTCCAATATCAAAGAACGAAGTACTCAAACAAGTAGTGTCTCAAGTCTAATGATCATATACACAATTGAGACTACGGAATCACTATTTGACGACGAGGTATCATTAACTATCCAACATTCTATAAGCAGATCATTCAGTAAACTCATTCTCCAATGAGCACCTACATTATATCCATAGTGTCTCCATATAAGCAGCTATGAAACTACATACCTCTATCATATAGACTAGTATATAACATCGATTTGTCCGATTACCTCAATGTCCTTCTCGAGTAACCTATGACCAGGAATATGTCTTAATATCATGATCTCATCATGATCCAATTTTTATTGCATAGATTCAAGGATATTATAATATATTCATCATATAATATAAAGTGAAAAAATATCATTATTAAGAGAATCTGCTAATGAGACCTGGGTCCTTTCACTGAAGCAATCGCCCCATTGTTATCATAATATAAGAAATTCTTCTCCTCGCTGTTTAACATGACTCTCATATTTGCGATGAACTTCTTTATCCAGATTGCTTCCTTTGCTACTTTTGCCATAGCAATATACTCTGCCTCAATGGTTAAGTTAGTAGTAGTTTCTTGCTTGGAACTCTTCCAACTTACTACTTCTCTATTCAAGGTAAATACATACCTTGAGTTTGACTTGTTATCATCGACATTAAACGAGAAATGCAAGTCCATGTAGCCCTCAACCTAAAGGCTACCTCCTATGTTCACCATTAAAAGATTCTTAATCCTTCTTAAGTACTTAATGATATACTTTACTGCCTTCCAGTGTCTAAAACCTAAATCCACTTGATACCTGCTCATAACACTTAGAATATGCATTACATCAGGCATGATATATAACATAGCATATATGATAGACCCTATCATAGAAATATAGCATATATGATAGACCCTTTCGTAGAGGCATACTCTTTAGGGATATACTCCTAAAAAGTGATATTTTGTGTCTTATCGATATGAGACCTATTTTAGAATTTTTTGTTGGGAAATCCTTCAGGGGAGCGACATCACATGCGCAACGGAAGAACAGAAAACAAAACCCCAGATTTTCCATAGAAAGTTTCCATCGTCGTGTGAAGATCGGTGCGTCAAAAACAAATCCACAAAACTGCACGTGTAAAAGAAGATACCTAGGGAGATCGTATATCCCTAAATTCATGCAGATTTGTGGGAGAGGATGAAGGAGGTCAAGTGTCCTCCTCTCTAACGGTATCCACACGACAGGGATTGCAACGATGCACCTCTCTCTCTGGGGAGAGGAGAACAGGAGGTGGCTACTAAAAGAAAACCTCAGCCTATAAAGCTTTGCTTCCCTCCTATTTATAGAGACCCCCTGAAAACCCTAATGGATCTTTTGCCCTATTGGGTATTGGATCTCCATCCAATTATCCAAGCCTCTTGGATTAGTGGGTTTCTACCCAATAATCTCTTATTAGCAATTATTGGATCTCATCTCATGATCTAATAATTCAGGGGCTTAATGGATATCCAATAAGATAGGGGGTTCAGCGAATATCTCATATCCAAACCTCTAATCGTCGCAACACCTACCATATATGTGTGACCCTCTAGGCCCAATATCAAGCTGGCCGTGAGTCATACTTGTCAGAACTCCTTCTGACTTAGTGAATTATTATCTCTATAATAATTCACCCAACTCAACGACTACGGACGTACCAGGCCACTACGCCGTGGCCCCTAGACGATACAGGGGAATTTAATCCTTTGGACCTATCTGTCCTCGGTTATCATGTATCTATAGTTCCTCATCCATCCAATATCCCATAGACCCTATATTGGGCATGGTGCTATCAGGCCCATACGGTCTCTCCTCGAGTCTTGCTCTTGTCGGATTCACTCGGAGAACTTTTTCTCTCTCAATTCGAATAATCTTGGCCAAGGATTTATTCGAGCAAGAACACATGGAATATTCCTCTCATGATACTGAGAGCGGATGATCCTCTATTGACATTCAATAGCCCTCGTAAGGTTGGCTACCACTCCCAATAACCGGCTGTACTAGATCTGGAACTTTCTAAACCTATAAGTCTGGTATCAAAGAGTGGAGTACTCATATAGGACATCCTTGGTGTCTCAAGTCTAAGGACTAGATACACTACTGGGACTACGGAATCACTATCTGACGTGAGGTATTAATAACCATCCAGCATTCCGTAGGCGGATCAATCAATAAACTCATTCCCCAATGTGCACCAGCACTGTACCCTTAGTGTCCCCACACGAGTAGCTATGAGACTAGCTACCTCCATCATATGGACGGGTATATAGTACACTAGTCTATCCGGTTATCTCGATGTCCTTCTCGAGTAACCTATGACCAGGATAATTCAGAGTCTGTGTTTAAAGGTGAATCGATCTTATTATCATGATCTCATCACGATTCAATTCCCATTGCACAGATCCAAGGACATCACAATATATGCAACACGCAAGATAAAATGATAAAACACCTAATAATAAGTAAAGAGAAAAGGTGCATATCAAGTCACAAGTGTCATCACTCAAGTAATTGGCTTGCAGGGCACATATGACTAGCAATCTCCCACTTGACCTAAAGCCAATCACCAACATGTCTGATCCCCATCAGACCTTTGTGACGCTCAAAGACAATCTGAGTCAATGGCTTTATCAGTGGATCTGCAATGTTAACTTCGAATGGAACTCTTTCCATTGCTACATCTCTTCTGGCTACAATCTCTCTTATCAAGTGGAACCTCCTCAGAACACTTTTGATGAGACCCAGGTTCTCTTATTCGAGTAATCACCCCATAGTTATCACATTATAAGGGAATCAGCTCCTCGCTACTCGGGACGACTCCGAGATATGTGATGAACTTCTTCATCCAGACTCCCTCCTTTGCTGCCTCTATCGCAGTAATGTATTCCACCTATGTGGTCGAGTCAGCAGTAGTGTCTTGCTTGAAACTCTTCCAGCATACTGCTCCTCCATTCAGGGTGAACACATACCCTGAATTAGACTTACTATCATCGACATCGGATTGGAAGCTCGAGTTCGTGTAGCCCTCAACCATAAGGCTACTACCACCATATACCAGTAAAAGATCCTTAGTCCTTCTCAAGTACTTAAGGATACCTTTTACTGCTTTCCAGTGCTCCAAGCTTGGATCTGCCTGATATCTGCTTGTGACACTCAGAGCATGCGCTATATTAGGCCTGGTACATAGCATAACATACATGATAGATCCTATCACTGATGCATATGGTATCATATCCATGTGTGCCCTTTCTTTAGGAGTCTTTGGGGGCATACTCCTAGAAAGTGATATTCTATGTCTCATTGGTATGAGACATCTCTTGGAATTTTTCATGCCAAACCTTTTGACAATGGTGTCTATGTAATTGGACTGGGACAAGCCAAGCATCCTCTTGGATCTATCTCTATAGATTCGTATCCCCAATATGTAGGATGCTTCCCCTAAGTCCTTCATAGAGAAGTGCCTAGATAACCAAGTCTTTACTGTAGAGAGCATTCCTACATCATTCCCAATGATTAGGATGTCATCCACATATAATACCAAAAAGGTGATAGTGCTCTCACTTACTTTCCTGCACACACAAGGCTCATCTTCATTCTTAACGAAGTCATAAGATCTGATCGCATCATCAAATCTTATGTTCCAACTTCGGGAAGCTTGCTTCAATCTATAAATGGACCTAAGCAACCTGCACACCTTATTTGGGTTATCCCTGGACACAAATCCCTTGGCTGTATCATATACACCTCCTCCTCGAGGTTACCATTGAAGAATGCAGTTTTGACGTCCATCTGTCAGATCTTATAATCATAGTGTGCTGCAATAGCCAATAGAATTCGAATGGATTTTAGCATGGTTATAGGTGAGAAAGTTTCGTCGTAGTCAACACCTTACCTTTGACGATACCCCTTAGCCACTAGCCTTGCTTTATAGGTCTCTACCTTTCCATCTACTCCAATCTTCTTTTTGAAGATCCACTTGCAGCCAATGGGTACAATACCTTCAGATGCATTAATTAAGTTCCAAACCTTGTTGAAGTACATGAAATCCATTTCTGAATTCATGGCTTCTTGCCATTTCCCGGAGTCTATGCTCAAAATAGCCTCCTCGTAGGTCTGAGGATCAATATCCTCAACATCCTCTCTTCTGATATGTCCCACATATCTCTCAAGAGGATGGGATACTCTATCGGACCTACGTAAAGTTGAAACTTGTGTGTTAGGTATCTGAACAGACTCTTGCTGTGGAATGGTGCTTGAGTTAGGTTCTCTAACTTCACTCAATTCTATCATGCTCCCACTGTCCCCACCAAGAATGTGTTCCTTCTCAAGGAACACTGCTCTCTTGGCTACAAAGACCTTTTGATCCTTAGGGTGATAGAAATAATACCCACAAGTTTCCTTGGGGTATCCCACGAACTTGCACCGTTCTGTTCTGGATTCCAACTTGTCAGGGTTGTGTCTCTTAACGTGGGTAGGGTATCCCCAAATCTTAACAATATTAAGATCAGGCATCTTCCCATTCCATATCTCATATGGAGTAGACATCACTGACTTGGTTGGAATTCTGTTCAGAAGGTAAGCAACGGTCTCTAGGGCATATCCCCAGAATGAGATGGGTAGGTCAGTGAAACACATCATGGAACGCACCATATCTAACAGTGTGCGATTCCTCCTTTCTAATATACCATTAAGCTGTGGTGTATAAGGAGGTGTCCATTGGGATAAGTTCTAGTAACTCAATGGCTCTCTCTTTAGTTCCACTAAATGGAGAGTTGGTCATCTTTCCCCGAAGGCAAGGTTCACATGTCGCATATGACTCATAGTCAAATGGATCTAGATATCCATCTTTTAGCAACTTTTGAATCCTTCCCTCGTGGATGTGACCTAGCCTACAATGCCAAAGATATACATTGTTCACCTCTTCTTGTTTCCTCTTAGACTTACTTACACTCATGATATGTGGAGTTGTATCTAGCATAAATAAACCATTATGCAATGTTCCTCTCGTGATGATCTCATCATCTAATATTATTGAACAACCATTATTCTCAAAAACTAATTTATATCTAATAACTGTCAAACACGAAATGAAAATAATATTTTTGATAATAGAAGGAACATAATAGCATACATCTAATACAATAATAACTCCGTCAGGCAGATGTAAGGTAACCTTGCCAATAGCCACTACAGCAACCTTTACTCCATTGCCCATCTTAAGGTCCATCTCACCTCTATTTAATCTCCTAGGTCTTGCTAGAACCTGTAACGAATTGCAAATATGATAAGCACTCCCAGTATCCAATACCAATGTGTTATCAAAAGATTCTAACAAATAGAAACTGATCATGAATATACCTGAAGCTTCTGCAAGCTTCTGTTTCGCCCTCTCTGCAAGGTACTCTTTGCAGTTCCTCTTCTAGTGCCCATCTTTGTCGTAGTGGAAGCACTGGCCTTTGTCTTTTATTGGGTCTTTCTTAGCAACCTTTGCCTTACCCATTTTGCCCTTACCCTTGCCCTTCTTAAGGGTCTTCTCAGCCTTCCTTTTCTTTCTGGTCTCACCAACATAGAGAACTGGCTTCTCTTTCTTGATGGTGCTCTCTGCTTCTCTCAACATATTGAGGAGCTTTGGGAGGGTCACCTCAAGTTTATTCATATTAAAATTCATTATGAACTGAGAAAAGGAATCTGGTAGGGACTGAAGCACAAGATCCACACACAGGTTATCCTCTAGGACCATTCCCTGACCTGTGAGTTTTTCAATCCACTCAATCATCTTAAGGACATGGTTCTGAACCGGTATCCCCTCAGTCATCCTAGCACGGAAAAGACTCTTTAATATCTCATATCGTTGAGTTCTTCCCTGTTCCTCAAACAGTTTACGAAGATGCAGGAGTATGGAATTAGCATCCATATTTTCATGTTGTCTCTGTAACTCAGTAGTCATACAGGCCAACATATAACACTGAGTAAGAGTGGAATCATCTAAGCACTTTACATAACGAGCGACATTATCCTTGCTTGCCCCTTCGTTGGGCGTAGGGATCACTGTATCAAGGACATACACGATTTTCTCCACCGTGAGAACGATTCTCAAATTGCGAAGCCAATCCGTATAATTTGGACCAGTGAGGCGGTTGGCATCAAATATACTACGTAAAGGATTTGAAAGTAACATTTTCTGAAATTAAAGATGTAGCAGAAATAAATAACATGTAGACTTTGCAAAAATTAAATAATTAAGATAAGGACTTCTATCTTAATGTACTCCCACTAATTTTTCGCGAGACACACAACACCTTCCGGTATGTGAATCGGAGACTCCCGGCGAATCTCTAGTTGGGATCAGGATCCAATCGGTGTCTTAACGTAACCTCGAGGGACTCGACCAATCACGTAAAGCCCGTAAAGATAGGCAACTCTTGCCAATCACAACTCTTTGCGATTGTCGTCCTATTCGGCCTTCGAACCACCATGGCCTCGAGGGACCAACCATGATGTTCGGTTAAGTCATCACCATCGTTACAAGATAAGTCTGATTCGACGATATACTCTCGAGGGACTCGACCAAGCATACAATGTCCTCAGGTCACCGGTGACATCTTTATGTCGTAGATAAGATAGCGAGACGCGATATAGGTGAGTCTCGAGAAACTCGACCAACTCGACCAACTCAAGCTACACCGAGAATCGGTTCCTACCTATAATGATGGAAGGCCACGTGGGTCAATTTAATTGCCTCATGTTTACCGACTTAATATTATTAATGGAGAGGATTTTTTATTTGGTCTCCTAACATAATATGTTACATACATACGTATTTAATATATATATCTACATCATATGCAAATATATATATATATATATACATATCTAGTAGATGTACATCTAATCATACATCACATGAGCAATCACACCAGATGATCATGGACCGCATCCTAATGTGATCAAGCCCAAGCCAGTGGGCCCAATCACTCACATCAAGATCTATGTGTGCTTCGACGCATCTCAATACTCTGTGATTGTCCATCTCGCTTCATCGGATCCGTCGGCATCTCAATGCATCTCCATGTGTCGGATCGTCCGTCTCGGCCTCGTGAGTCATGCTACCGCTGCGCCTCCTCATGTAATTACAATATAATTACAGGCACGCAAGCCCGACAATAAATGAGAAAAAAATAGAGGCTCACAGGCCCCAATAATAATAATCACATGTACACACATCACATCACAGGTCCATGATCATCTGTCCACATCATACATCATATGTATATGTTATTTTATAGGACTACTAGACAAAAATAATAGTTAATTAAACTATTTAATTAACATATTTAATTTTTTTAAAATTAGGAACATAAAGGAAATTTTTTATTTCCCAAGGGTATTTCGATAATTTGGCCAAAAGAGTATTTTGGTAATTCTATCAAAAGGGATAGAATCTGAAATTTCTAAAATTTCAAGGGGTATTTTGGTAATTCTATCAAAAGGGTAGAATCTAGAATTTCTAAAATTTTAAGGGGTAAAATCGTCTTTTGCCCTAAAACCCTAACTCCTCACCCCTAGTTGCCTACGTTGCGGCTGTCGCCACCTTGCCTGTGGTGGCCCCTGCGCGCGGGGAGGGTGCCAGGGTGGCGGCGCCTGCCGTCCATGCGGGCGGCGCCGCTGCTGCCTGTGCAGGCTGCAAGCAGCCTTGCGGCCGTTGCACGAACACAACAAGGGCAGCAACAGTTGCTGCCCTTCCTGGCCCTTTTGCGCTAACGATTTTGGCATCAAAAGCAGATCCAAAATACAACACACGCAGTTTAAGATCCGATCTTCGCATGAACAGCCTGACTCTGATACCACTATTGGGAAATCCTTCAGGGGAGCGACATCACATGCACAGCGGAAGAACAGAAAACAAAACCCCAAATTTTCCATAGAAAGGTTTCATCATCGTGCGAAGATCGATGCGTCAAAAATAAATCCGTAAAACTGCACGTGTAAAAGAAGATACTTAGGGAGATCGTATATCCCTGAATTTCTATAGATCTGTGGGAGAGGATGAAGGAGGTCAAGCATCTTCCTCTCTAGCAATATCCACACGGCAAGGATTGCAACGATGCACCTTTCTCTCTAGGGAGAGGAGAATAGGAGGTGGCTACCAAAAGAAACCCTCAGCCTATAGAGCTTTGGTTCCCTCTTATTTATAGAGGCTCCTTGAAAACCCTAATGGATCTTTTGCCCTATTGGGCATTGGATCTCCATCCATTTACCCAAGCCTCTTGGATTAGTGGGTCTCTACCAAAATAATCTCTTATTAGCAATTATTGGATCTCATCTTAGGATCCAATAATTCAGGAGCTTAATGGATATCCAATAAGATAGGGAGTTCAACGGATATCTCATATCCAAACCTCTACTCGTCGCAACACCTACCATATGTGTGTGACCCTCTAGGCCCAATATCGAGTTGGCCGTGAGTCATACTTGTCAGAACTCCTTCTGACTTAGTGAATTATTATCTCTATAATAATTCACCCAACTCATCGACTACGGATGTACCAGGCCACTACGCCGCGGCCCCTAGATGATACAGGGGAATCCAATCCTTTGGACCTATCTATCCTCAGTTACCATGTATCTATAGTCCCTTATCCATCCAATATCCCAGAGACCCTATACCGGGCATGGTGCTGTCAAGCTCATACGGTCTCTCCTCGAGTCTTGCTCTTGTCGGATTCTCCCGGAGAACTCTTTCTCTCTCAATTCGAATAATCTTAGCCAAGGATTTGTTCGAGCAAAAACACATGGGATATTCCTCTCATGATACCGAGAGCGGATGATACTCTATTGACACTCAATAGCCCTTGTAAGGTTGGCTACCACTCCCAATAACCGATTGTACTAGATCTAGAACTTTCCAAACCTGTAAGTTTGGTATCAAAGAGTGGAGTACTCATACAGGATATCCTTGGTGTCTCAAGTCTAAGGACCAGATACACTACTGGGACTATGGAATCGCTGTCTGACATGAGATATCAATAACCATCCAGCATTCCGTAGGCGGATCAATCAGTGAACTCATTCCCCAATGAGCACCTGCACTGTACCCTTAGTGTCCCCACACGAGTAGCTATGAGACCAGCTACCTCCATCATATGGACGGATATACAGCACACCAATCTATCCGGTTATCTCGATGTCCTTCTCGAGTAACCTATGACCAAGATAATTCAGGGTCTGTGTTTAAAGGTGAATCGGTCTCATTATCGTGATCTCATCACGATCCGATTTCCATTGCACAGATCCATGGACATCACAATATATGCAACACGCAAGATAAAATGATAAAACGCCTAATAATAAGTAAAGAGAAAAAGTGCATATTAAGTCACAAGTGTCATTACTCATGTGATTGGCTTGCAGGGCACATATGACTAGCATTTTTCATGTCAAACCTTTTAACAATGGTGTCTATATACCTAGATTGAGACAAGCTAAGTATCCTCTTAGATTTATCTCTATGGATCCTAAGGGTTAGGATCGAAGTGGCACTAAGAGGATGAAGATCAACTACTCTTTTACAACTCTATCTCCTTTTCACAGGTTTAGGAGAAAACCTTTACAAGTTTCACACCTCCCTTAGATAGAAACCTAAGCTTTTAAAGAAGAGGAGGAGATCTCTCAATACTTTTCAAGATTACAACTTTGATCTACCAGCCTTTTAGTTCACTCTATCTTATGTCTACCCAGCAGGGATGCATGGGATATTTGTAGGCCCCAAATAGTTTTAAAAAAGAAGCCAAAATTTAAAATTTCAGGTCTTCCGAGTATAGGCGATACCACCGCCTACATTAGGCAATACTATCACTTAGCGAAGCCTAGGAGACCGAACTCTAGCGATACTACTGCCAACCTAGGTAGTACCACCGCTTGCTAACATTAAGTGCTGGTGGTACCACCACCTAGTTTGAGTGGTACTATCGCCTTACATCATGGGAGATCATGTATATCACTTTTCTAACTCATATACGATTCCACCGCCAGTCTGGTGGTGCCATCGCCTGACCCAACTATAGGTCACTAAATGGGCCTTGCAATGGAGCCCAAATCAACCCTAGTTCAAGCCCCAATGGGACCTTAATTGAGTTAGCATGGTTACACTCAAAACTAACTCAATTTAGACCTAACCTTTGATAATCAAGACATAAACGACAAAAGATACCGTCATGTCATTGGTTCATCTAAACTTTGTCCAATCTTCCAGCACATCATCCGAATCTTTGGCATATCACTCAATCTATTGGCATATTGACTATCGCAACATTCGATCTTCATGCAATATCTCATTCTTTCAATCTGATGCCCAATACTCAACATCTGATTCTTTTGCTTCAATTATTTTGCCTTTTCATGATAAGTTAGTCGTCCATCACTTTTCTCAAAACACAGATTAGATTACTAACTCATCAATTGATTTTATCATTAAAATTCGAGATTCAACAATCTTTCCTTTTTAGATGATGACAACCAATTGATGACCGAGTTTAACTAAACTCCCTCTATCTATATGTCATATTGAAATAAACTTGAATTCAGAAATTGATAACCATAGAATTCAAGTTGAAACGATTTTAATCATGAATTATATGCATATTTAAAATAACATTACATACATCACTCGCATCATCATCAAAGTAATCATTAAATGCATAATCATATATAAAATATAAAATTCTTATGCATGATACCAAAATATTAACATTTTTAAACAATAATTACTTCTCCCCCTTTGTCATCAACAAAAAAAAAAGAAAAGTGCAACTAATAAGTTTTTGAAACAAGAAAGCTAGTAAATTAGCAGGTTTTACTTCACTTTGCAAGCTAGCAAATTGGTAAGTTTTATTTCTCTTTGAAGTACGAAGGCTAGTAAGTTTTGCTTCTCTTGAGATAAGCAAGGTAGCACTTTTTGCTTCTCTTAAGATATGCAAGCTAGTACTTTTGCTTCTCTTTTGAGATAGGCATACTAGCAATTCTCTTTCTCCCCTTTGTCATTATATTTAAAAAAAAAAGAAGGAGGGATTCAATGGTGTAAATATTTCAATCGTCACATGAACAAAAAGAAGTCATGAATCCGAAAGACCATGAATCATTTTAGCAAATCTTCTTTTGTAAATAGTGAAAAGGGGGAATTATAGAAAATGATCTTAATTCATAAAGAAAACTCAAGTCATGAGAATTGAGAAATCAAGACAATAATCCAAAATATATATAAGAAGAATTCATACATTTGGAAGATTTAACATTCCTAATTCTCTTCTAATAAAATCAAAATATTACTCATTTAATGATTTAGATACTAATTGATGTTTTGTGTCAATAAAATCTAAAAATATATCATGATTATAAATATGATCTCTAATAAATTGATGTCGAATATCAATATATATAGTTCTAGAATATTGAATGAGATTCTTTGTTGAACATATTGCACTAGTATTATCATATTTTACAAGAATATTTTTCAAGTCTATAGTCTTCTAAAGTGTTTTTCATCCAAATAACTTGTGCACAACATGTAATTACTACTATATATTCAGCTTCGATTGTAGATAATGCTAGTTATAGGTGCCCTACAAGCCAATCACGTGAGTGATAACACTTGTAACACGCTACGTCAATCTCTTTGCTTATGATTATTGACATTTTTTCATATTATTTGGATGTATATTGTGATGTCCTTAGATTTATGCAATGGAAATCGGATCGTGATGAGATCACGACAATGAGATCGATTCACCTTTAAACATAAACTATAAATAATCCTAGTCATAGGTTACTCGAGAGGGACATCGAGATAACCGGACAAACTGGTGTGTTGTATACCCATCCATATGATGGAAGTGGCTGGTCTCATAGCTATTCGTGTGGGGAAACTAATGATACAATGCAGGTGCTCATTAGAGAATGAGTTCACTGATTGATTCGCTTTCGGATTACTGGATGGTTGTTGATACCTGATGTCAGACAACGATTCTGTAGTCCCAGTAGTGTATCTGGACTTAGACTTAAGACACCAAAGTTGCTATGTATGAGTACTTCATTTTTTGATGCCGGACTTATAGGTTTGGAAAGTTCTAGATTTGGTACAACCGGTTCTTGGGAATGATAGCCAAACTTACGAAGGCAATTGAGTGTTAATAGAGGATCATCCACTCTCGGTATCATGAGAGGAATATCTCATATATTCTTGCTCAAGCAAATCCTCGACCAGGGTCATTCGGATTTAGAGAGAGAAAGAGTTCTTTAGGAGAATCCGGTTAGAGTAAGACTCGAGTAAAAACCGTATGGGCTTGATAGTACCATGGCTGATATACGATCTCTGGGATATTAGATGAATGAGGGACTATAGATACATGGTAACTAAGGACAGATATGTCCAAAGGATTGGATTCCCCTGTATCATTTGGGGACTACGGCGTAATAGCCTAGTACATCCGCAGTCGATAAGTCGAGTGAATTATTATGAAGATAATAATTCACTGAGTCAAAAGGAGTTTTGATAATTAAGACTCACAGTCAGCTTGATATTGGGCCTAGAGGGTCACACACATATGGTAGGTGTTGCGATGAGTAGAGGTTCAGATATGAGATATCCATTAGAGCTTCTATCTTATTGGATATCCAATAAGCACTTATATTATTGGATCACATGGATGAGATCCAATAAGAGCTACTTTATTAGGTAGATACCCATTAATCTAAGAGGCTTGGATAATTGGATGGAGGTCCAATACCCAATAAGGCAGAATCCATTAGGGTTTTTAGGGGGCCTCTATAAATATGAGGGAACCAAAGGTTCATCTCCTATTCTTCTCTCCCCAAAGAGGAGTATTTTCATAGCCCTGCTATGTGGATCACCGCTAGAGAGGATGCCTGACCTCCTTCATCCTTCCTATGGATCTGAGGAATTCAAGGATATACGATCTCCCTAGATACTATCTTTATTACATACATAGTTTTCTGATTCGTGGATTTATTTTTATGCACCAATCTTCGCATGACGATGGAACCTTTTCATGAAAATCTAGGATGTTTTGTTTTTTGTTCTTTTGCTGTGCATGAGATGTTGCCCCAATAGTGGTATCGAAGCTAGGTTATTCGTGTGAAGATTAGATTTTGACTATGTGTGTTGTGTTTTTGATGCACTTTTGACATTAAAATCGTTGACGCAAAAGCAAAAAAAAAGGATAGCAACTGTTGCTACCCTTGCTGCCATCGCAGATGGAAGCTTTGGCCTCACGTGGGCAGCTATAGTGTCGATGGCCTACGGGACAACGCCGACAATCTGTGGGCTGTAGGCAAGCGCTAGCAGGGGCAACGCTGCCTACGAGCACTGCCCCACAAGGGCGGTGCCCGCGAGGCAACGCCGCAAGGATGTTTGGTCGAGTCCCTCGAGGATATATCATCGAATCAGACTTATCTTGTAACGATGGTGATAACTTAACCGAACATTATGGTTGGTCGAGTCCCTCGAGGCCATGGTGGTTCGGAGACCGAACAGGATGAGAATCACAAGGAATTGTGATCGACAAGAGTTGCCTACCTTTTGGGCTTAGTATGATTGGTTGAGTCTCTCGAGGTTACACTAAGATGATGATTGGATCTCGATCCCCACTAGAAGTTTGCTAGAGACATTCATTTCATGTGCTGAGGGTGTCGTATGACTCGCTAGAAAAATAGTGGGAGCACATCAAGATAAAAGTCTATATCTTGATTGTTTATATTTTTATAAAATTTGCATATTATTTATTTTTGTTACATCTTTATTTTGTTGTCATTAGACCCTCTACATGGTATACTTGATGCCAACTGCCTCACTGGTCCAAATTATATGGATTGGCTCCGCATCCTGAGAATCATTCTTATGACAGAGAAAATTGTGTGTCCCTAATACAATGATGCATATGCCCAAGGAAGGGACAAGCAAGGATGAGATCGCTCGCTACGTGAAGTACACAAATGACTCTACTTTTGCTCAGTATTATATGATATGCTCCATGACTTCCGAGTTATAGAGACAACATGAAAAGATGGATGCTAGATCCATACTTCTACATCTCCGTAAATTGTTTGAGGAATAAAAAAGAACTTAGCGATATAAGATATCAAAGAGTATCTTTCATACTAGGATGACTGAGAGGACATCGGTTCAGAACCATGTCCTTAAGATGATTGAGTGGATAAAGAAACTCACAGGATAACTTGTGTGTGGATCTTATGCTACAGTCCCTATTAGATTCCTTTTTATAGTTCTCTATTCTGGTAAGACCATAAAGAAAAAGAAGACAAAGAAGTCCCTTAAGAAGGGCAAGGGCAGATCGAGTAAAGTAAAGGTTGCTAAGAGGACCCAGTAAGGACAAAAGCCAATGCTTCCACTACGACAAAGATTGGCACTAAAAGAGGAACTACAAAGAGTACATTGTAGAGAAGGTGAAACAGAAGCTTAGAGAAGCTTAAGATATATATTCACGTTTAGTCTTTTTTCTATCAGACTCATATGATAACACATGGGTATTGGATACCGATAGTGTTTATCATATCTGTAATTCGTTGCAGGTTCTGACAAGACCTAGAAGATTGATGAGAGACAAGATAGACCTTAAGATAGGTAATGAAGCAAGAGTTACTGCTATTGCTATTTACGAGATCATCTTATATCTACCTGGGGGAGCTACTATTGCATTAGAAGCAAAAATGTTATTTTCATTTCATATTTGATATTGAATGGTTATAAAGTAGTTTTTGAGAACAATAGTTGTTCAATTATTAAGGATAATGAGATCATCATGAGAGGAACATTGTACAATGATTTGATTATGCTAGACACTACTCCACATATCATGAATGTAAGTGAGTCTAAGAGATAATAAGATGAGGTGAATAGTGTATACCTATGACATTGTAGGCTAGGTCATATCTGTGAGGAAAGGATTTAAAAGTTACTGATAGATAGATACCTAGATCCATTTGAATATGAGTAATATGCGACTTACGAACCTTGCCTTCATGGAAAGATAACCAACTCTTCATTTAGTAGAACTGGAGAGAGAGCTATTGAGTTGTTGGAACTCATACATAGTGATGTATATGGTCATATGTTAACTTAGGCCATAGGTGGTAACTCCTACCTTATTATTTTCACTAATGATTTGTCTATGTACGGGCATGTGTACTTGATGAAGTACAAGTCTGAAGCCTTCGAGAAATTCAAGGAATATAAGAATAAAATAGAGAACCAAATTGGAAAGAGTATCAAGACTCTTTAATCAATCGAGGAGGCGAGTATTTGAGTACAGAGTTCACCCAATTCCTCAAGGACTATGGGATTCTATCCCAATGAACACCTCCTTATATACCCTAGCTCAACGGTGTATCCGAAAGGAGGAATCACACATTGTTTGACATGGTGTGGTTCATGATGAGTTTCGTTGACCTATCCATCTCATTCTAGGGATATGCCCTAGAGTCCATAGCTTACCTTATGAACAGAGTTCCAACTAAATTGGTAATGTCTACACCATATGAGATATGGAAAAGGAAAAAGCCCGATCTTAATGTTATTAAGATTTAGGGCTGCCCTACCCACGTTAAGAGATACAAGCCCGATAAGTTGGAATCCAAGATGGAATGATGTTTTTGCTCAAACAAATCCTTAGCCAGGGTCATTCGGATTGAGAGAGAAAGAGTTCTCTAGGAGAATCCGATTAGAGTGAGACTCGAGTGGAAACCGTATAGGCCTGATAGTACCATGCCTGATATACAATTTGTAGGATATTAGATAAATGAGGAACTATAGGTACATGGTAACTAAGGACAGATAGGTCCAAAGGATTAGATTCCCTTGTATTGTTTGAGGACTATGACGTAGTGGCCTAGTACGTCTACAGTCAATGAGTCGAGTGAATTATTATGGAGATAATAATTCACAGAGTCAGAAGGAGTTCTGACAAGTATGACTCACGACCAGCTCGATATTGGGCCTGGAGGGTCACACACATATGGTAGGTGTTACGACGAGTAGAGGTTCGGATATGAGATATCCACCGGAGCCCTTATCTTATTGGATATCCAATAAGATCTTAAATTATTAGATCCCCTTGATAAGATCCAATGAGAGCTAATAAGAGATTATTGGATAGACCCATTAATCTAATAGACTTGGGTAATTGGATGAAGATCCAATACCCAATAGGGCAGGATCCATTAGGGTTTATAGGGGACCTTTATAAATAGGAGGAATCCAAAAGTCCATAGGCTAGGGTTTTTTTATGGCCACCTCCTATTCTCCTCTCCCTAGAGAGGAGCATCTTCGTAGCCCTATCGTGTGGATCACCGCTAGAGAGGAGGACGCTTGATCTCCTTCATCCTCCCTGTGGATCTATAGGTATTCAAAGATATACGATCTCCCTAGGTACTATCTTTATTACATATGCAGTTTTCTGATTCACGAATTTATTTTTATGCATCGATCTTCGCACGATAACGGAACTTTTTTTGTGAAAATCTAGGATGTTTTATTTTTCGTTCCTCTACTGCGCATGAGATGTCACCCCTGGATTTTCCAACAGATAATATAATAGAATTTTATTTTTTGGAAGACTTGTTAGGATCAAGATGGCACTAAGAAGGGGGGGTGAATTAGTGCGTATGTTGAATTCGATTGTGATTCGAAATCTTTTCGAGTTGATAAAAAATATATTGATGAAATCATAATGAGAAGATATCGACTTGAAGTAAATGTAAAATACAAAAAGGAGCTAAGTAATGAAAGTAAATAGAAAGGAAAGAACACACTGGATTTATAGTGGTTCGATCGTTGTGACCTATGTCCACTTCCGATTCCTCCTTCGTCGAGGTCACCGACTTTCACTATTGATCTTCCTTCAATGGATAAAGATCAATCACCCTTTTTACAGATCTTTTCATCTTTTAGCAGGTTAAGGAGTTAACATTTTTATAATTCACTCACTTCTCCTTATACAAAATTCTAAGCTAGAACCGGTGGAGGTGAACTCTCAAAATTACAATAGCTTTTTCACTAAGATCTCAATTTTTTTTGTTCACTTTTCTATGCTCAACAAGTAGAAAAGTATGGGGTATTTATAGGCCTTAATTGGCTTAAAAAAATAGAGCCAAAAAGGTCTCATCCCAAATTTTTGGATACCAGTAGTACCACCACTAGTACTTTCTGACACTAGACAGTACTACCGCCAGATAGAGTCTCGACTACTGGACCCAGGTGATACTACCGCCTGACAACGTTAACTGTCGACGGTACCACCGTCTAATCTGGATAGTACCATCGCCCATAACTCCTAGGACACTAAGTCCTCAATAGTTCCATAGCCCAGTTCTGGTGGTGTTACTGTTAGACAGGATTCAGGTTACTGTTTGGGCTATCAGTCCTGCCTAAACTAGTCCAGATTTGGGCCCAATTGGCCCCTAATTGAATTAGTATGATACATCCAATCCTAACTCAAACTAAGTCCTAACTATGATAATTAAGATATTAATAAAGTAAATTAAGTTTGGTATATCAAATATTCTTCTAGCGAAATCCTGATAAGCTTCTAGCGATTTTCCGATGAACTCTCGGTAAGCTCTTAAACTCTCGATGATCTTCCCAATAAACTCTGATGAACTTCTCGACGAGCTCTTGATGAACTTCTCGGCAAGCTCCGGTGAACTCCCAACGAACTTCTTGGAGAGCTCCGGTGAACTCCCGACGAACTTCTCAGTGAACTCCCGACGAACTTCTCGACAAACTCCAGCAAAACTCCCGATGAACTTCTCGACGAACTCCCGACGAACTCTCAGACTCCTAACAAATCGTCTGATCTTTGACTCCAATACAATATCTGCTTTATGCTTTATTTATTATCATAGTTAATCCTATAATACTTTTCTTAATATATAGATTAGATCAATAATTTATCAATTGATTTTATCGTCAAAATTTGAGATTCAACAATCTCCCCTTTTTTTTATGATGACAACTAATTGATGCTGGAGTTAACCTTAACTCTCCCTATTTATATGCCATACTTAGAGAAAAGACAAACTTGAATTCTCAACCTTTGAATTCAAGCTTTAACCGATTTTAATCAGAAATTTCATGCATTGTGCATCATTATAGTTTCAAGTTATCAAGGTGTAACATGCACAATATGATACTAGAAACTAATCAATTTGGCAATCAGTATTTCATGCATCATACCAAAATTTATCATTTTATACTATTTTAAACATTTAAGTATGATGCCAAGCATTCATCATTTAAGCATGATATTAAGCATGATCATGATTTATCATTTAAGTGTGGTACTAAGCATGATACCAAACATTTAAGTATGATAACAAAATTTATTATTTTAAACATTCATTTTGATGTCATTTCAAACATTATGCCAAGCGTGATACTAAATATTATGATACCAAGCATATATCAATTTCTCCTCTTTTGTCATCAACAAAAAAAAAAGTGTAAACATCATTACACCAAACATGCAAGATAGTTTTACACCATTGTGATAGCAATGTTTGTTTCTTTAAATCAGTAAGCTAGTAAAATTTTTGCAAGATAATGACTTTTGCTTTTAGATGTGCAAACTAACACTACTCTTGTTAGCACTTCTCTTTGGATGTGCAAGGTTCTTCTTGAGATATACAATCAGTTTTTAGTATCTCCCCTTTGTCATATAAAAAAGAGAAGAGAAAGGAGAAAGGAGGAATTCATTCATCATGAGAAAAATCAAGCTATCAAAAATCCATGAATCAAACTTCTACTTTCATATATAGAGAGCGAAGGGATTCATCACATCAAAAATGTGTATAATCAGGGTTCATGAATCAAATCCCTATTTTTGTAAATAGAAAGAAGAAGGGTTTATAGTAAATGATCATCACACTAAAAATCAAGTATATAAAAAAGTCCATGAATAAAACTTCTTTCGTAAGTATAGGGGGGCTATAGGAAAAGATCATTAAATAACAGAGCAAGTGTATCCAAAATCCATGAATGAGATAAGAAGAAATAGGAAATGAACTCTATAAAAGCTCCATTTTCAAAAATTAAAAAATTTGAAAAAAAAAATTGTATAAGATAAACTCATGCATTTGAAAGATTTAACATGCTTAAGTCTCTTCTAATAAAATCAAATTATTCCTCATTTAAAGATTTTATAAAAATATCAGCTAATTAATATTTTATATCAATAAATTTTAAAGATATATCATAGTTATTAACATGATCTCTTATAAAATGATGCCCAATATCAATGTGTTTAGTTCTAGAGTGTTGAATGAGATTTTTTGTTAAACATATTACACTTGTATTATCGCACTTTATAGGGATGTTTTTTAAGTGAATTTCGTAATCTTCTAATGTGTTTTTCATCCATATAACTTATGCACAACATGTATTTGCTACTATATATTTGGCTTTGACTGTAGATAGTACAACCGAATTTTGTTTCTTGAAAGACTAAGAGACAAATGCATGACCTAAGAATTGACATGTTCCATATGTGCTTTTTCTATCTATTCTACATCCAATAAAATCAATATTAGCATAAGCAATTAATTCAAAGTTTTCAAATTTTGGATACCATAATCCTAGATTATGAGTTCTTTTTAGGTATCTAAAAATCCTTTTAATAACTTTAAAGTGAGATAGCTTAGGATTGGATTGAAATCTAGCACAAAGTCGAACAATAAACATAATGTTTGGTCTAGTTATGGTGAGGTATAATAAACTATCTATCATGCCCCTATAAGTCTTTTTACCAAAGTTTTCTTCATTATCATCTATATCTAACTCAGTGGAAATGCTCATTGGTATATTGATAGCCTTTGAACTTTCAATCTTGATTCGTTTTAGCAAATCTAATGCATATTTAGTTTGACTAAGAAAAATTTTAACACTCAGTTATTTAATTTGTAAATCTAAGAAAAACGTTAGTTTACCCATTAAGCTCATTTCAAACTCTTGGCTTATATTTTTGACAAAAGATTCGCATAAAAACTCATTTGTGGAACCAAAAACAATATCATCAATATAAAAATAAACAACAAAAAAATTATTTTTAAAATTTATAATAAACAACGATACCTTGCTTTTTGTAAAATTATTTTAGATAAAAAAAAAATTAAGTCTCTCATACCAAGCCCTTGGGGCTTGTTTCAATCCATAAAGAGCCTTAGATAACTTAAACACATGATTAGGAAAATGAACATTATCAAATTTGGGTGGTTGTTCAACATAAACTTGTTCAGAGATAAAGCCATTTAAGAAAGCATTTTTAACATCTATTTGAAATAACTAAAAATTATTACAACAAGCATAAACAAGGAGCATCCTTTTAGCTTCTAATCTTGCCACATGAGTGAAGGTTTCTTCATAATCGATACTTTCTTTTTAGTTAAAATCTTTGGCTACTAATCTAGCCTTGTTTCTAACTATGATATCAAGTTCATCTTGCTTATTTCTAAAGACCTATTTAGTACTAATCACTAAATAGTCACTAGGTCTAGGAACAAGCTTCCACATCTCATTTCTCTCAAATTGATTCAACTCTTCTTACATTGCGATAACCCATGAATCAGCTTTCAGGGTCTCGTCGATGCATTTTGATTCAATTTGAGATAGAAAAGCAGCGTTAGCATAAAAATTTTTAAAGGAAGAGCGAGTTTGAATACCGTTTGATGTGTCTCCTACGATTAACTTCTTAGGATGAGAATCTACATATTTTTATTCCTTAGGTAAGGATACTTTGAAAGAAAATGTATCCAAGTTGCTAGTGGGAGGAGAGATTTCATTCAAATTTAAAGCATCAAAATCAAAGGCATCATCAAAATTATTTTTCTTAAATTCAAAAATCTCATTAAAAATAATATGAATAGATTCTTATATAACTAAAGTTTTTTTATTAAAGACATGAAATGCTTTATAAGTAGAAGAATAATCAAGAAAAATACCTTCAACGAATTTTGCATCAAATTTTCCTAAGGCATCTTTTTCGTTTAAAACAAAACATTTACAACCGAAAACTTTAAAATATGAAACATTAGGTTTTTTGTTATTCATAATTCATAAGGAGTTTTGAAAAGTAATGGTCTTGCTAGAACTCTATTCATGACATACCATGTTGTGTTAACGACTTTAGCCGAAAAATATTTGGGTAGGCTATCTTCGTTTAACATGGTTTTTGTCATTTCTTATAAGCTCCTATTTTTTTTTCAACTACTCCATTTTGTTGTGGGTTTCTTAGAGTAGAGAAATTATAGTTATACTCATTTGATTCACAAAAGTTTTAGAAATTATGATTTTGAAATGCACCATCATGATCACTACAATTAGATGAAATCATAGTCTTTTTCATTTTGAACAACAAATTTATAAAATTTTAAAAAATACTTAAAATAATCACTTTTGTGTGCTAAGAAGTATGTTCAAGTATATCTACTATAATCATCAATAATTATAAAGGCATATATTTGATACCTCCTATGCTTGTTGTATCAATTGGTTCAAATAAATCCATATACATCAGTTGCAATGATCTATATGTACTTATTTAATTCTTTGATTTAAAACTATTTTTTATTTATTTTTCTAGTTGACATCATATACTTTGTCTTTGACAAACTTGATGCTAGGCATTCCTTTTACAAGTTCTCTAGATGAAATTTGAAAGATTAATTTCATAATAGCATGACCTAACCTCCTATGCCAAAACCAAGCATCATCGTTTAAAGTTAAAAAACACGTTTCATCACAAAGATCATCAATGTCAACAGTATACACATTATTATGTTTTAAAACAATCATAGATGTATTTTTGTGTGGTATTTCAACAATGCAAGCATTAGATTTAAATCTTATGATATATCCTTTATCACAATTTTGACTAATGCTTAGAAGATTATGCTTTAAACCATCTACTGATAACACATCTTCAATCAAGAAGTTTGATTTGTTACATATGGTTCATTTGCTAATAATTTTATATTTGTTGTTGTCTCCGAAGGTGATATACCCTTCGTCTTGGCTAGTAAACTTAGAGAATTGAATTGGATCTTCGGTCATGTACCTTAAGCATCCACTATCAAGGTACCATCTCTTACTCCTAGCTTATGATTATAAACATATCTACAAGAAATGGGGGTTTTCTTTTAGGTACCCATTTGACTTTGGGTGTCTCATTAATTGATCTACCTAAATTATCAATTTTTATTGAGTCATTTATGGTTCCTTTAGGAACCCAAATTAACTTATGTTGATTATACTTCTTAAATAAATATTTATAAATATAATATCTAAATTTATAACAAAAGTTACATTTGTTTCGAGATAGAACGTGTAAAGTTAAGCCTTTAACGAAGATGGTTAGCTTTTGGTGAGTGTTACTCATACAACCAATTCCATCATTTCTATGAATATGACCCTTATTAATAAAGATCATGTTTAAAGATTTATTTCCTATTAGTGTCATGTTCAATTTTGTTTCTTTTTTATGAATTTTTTAAATTTTCTAGTTAGAAGTGTCATGTCATTATCATCATTATCATAATCACTCGAGTTTTCTCTTAAGTAGTCTTCTTTAGTTCTAAGTGTCAAATCCTTCTTATTCTTTAGAAGATTGTTCTTAAGTTCTTCATGTGTATTGTATGTTATTTCGTAGGTCATCAAACACCTGATAAGTTTTTCGAACGAAAAGTTATTCAAGTCCTTGGCTTCTTGAATTGACGTTACTTTAGGATCCCAATTTTTTAAAAAAGATCTTAATATCTTATTAATAAGTTCGAAATTAAAGAAACTTTTTTCAAGTGCTTTTAGACCATTGACGATATCTGTAAACTAGGTGTACATGTCTCCAATGGTCTTGCTTGGTTTCCTTCGAAATAATTCATAGCTATGAACCAAAAGATTAATTTTTGACTCCTTAATCATACTTGTGCCTTCGTGTGTGATTTCAAGTGTGTGTCAAATACCATAAACAGTTTCACAAATAGAAACTCGATTGAATTTATTTTTATCCAAAGCACAAAGCAAAGCAATCATAACTTTGGCATTCAAAGATAGTTTTCTTTTCCAAATTATTTCATTTGTTCATTCGATTAGAAGACTTTTGAAATCTTAAACCAAATTGAGAATAACCTTGCTCTGATACTAATTGTTAGGATTAAAACGACACTAGGGAGGGTGAATTAGTGTGTACATTAAAGATGATTATAATTTAAAATATTTTCAAGTTGATAAAAAACGTATCGATGTAATCGTATCGAGAAGATAAGAGGATAGTTAATCCTCACCCATTGAAAGAAGATCGATAGTAAAAATCGATAGCCTTAACGAAGGAAAAATCAAGAGTAAATATAGATCACGATAACCGAACCACTATAAATTTGGTGTGCTCTCTTCTTTGTTGTTTACCTTTATTGCTTATTAAGTTTGTTGCTCACTCCACTTTGAACTTACTTTAAATCAAGTGCACTCGATATCGATTTTCATCAAACAAAATTTTTTGAATCGATGAAAGCTTTCGAAAAGCACTAATTCACCCTCCTCTATGTCGATTTTGATCATTTTTTGAGAAACTTCATACATCCAATTTAACTTCACAAAAAAATAATCATCATTTTTCAAAATTATAGAGAGCTCTCTCAACAAAGGACCTCTTTCAACAAAACTCAGGAAACTTTAGATATCTACAAATATATACATATATATATATCATTATAAGTCTTTTGAACTACCGAAGTTAACTAAAGTTTATTCTTCATGTCAATTCAGACATTGTAATTCTGGTATAACATATAATGGTCATGACTTTCCTTCGTACTATAGTAGTTATAGTTTTTAAAAAATTAACCAAAATTTAGTTTACCACTTGAGATTATTTACTTCTCCCTGCATAGCAAATAATGGTCTCATTAGTCAACTTGTAAATAATAGTTCACCACAAATGACCAACCAAGTGAAAAGAAAACATATGTTGCTATAAAAAGCCCACAGACCTAAAAATTCAAATAACTATTCCACCTCAAAAATTACTATATTCTTATTTTGAGAAATTTTTATGCACTTTACTATAGCCTATGATCAAATCTAGATACCTATCAATCCAAAAAAATGACCATATGTGCTTTGTGAAAACAATTAACCACCAGACAAAATCCAAATGTCCATAAACTTAAAGATCAAATTATGATTCCCGATGTTGTAGTAAATTATTCATAGAAACAATTAAAAGATGTAGGGTCTTCAATATGCGCATTGCAGATATTACAACAAAAGGTGGCTCCCTATTGTAACTCAATACATATCATAGACTGAGACATTTCAACACAAAAACTTGTTAACTTTTAGGTTAAGATAATAATTGCAAAACCCATGAGAGTCACAGCAAGGAGAAACAATTGCAGTAAATAATTGTAACCGACAATTCTAACAAATTTAAGCAACCAACGTAGTCTGAAATAGAATTGAAGTCTCCCACAGAAACAAAAATGCGTTAATAAATATTGTTGTTGTCGTCCAGTAAATCAACTTCTGGTCCAATGAATAATAAATGATCATAGAAAGGATTGAAATTTTGTACCATATCTTTTCCCTTCTCTCTCAGTCACCCCACTTCTTTCTTCTCCCTCGATCACCGTCAGACGATAATAAGGTGAAAACAACCTCAATCGATGATACCGTCCAGTAGTGGGTGGTCCATGTACTGATCTGCTGATGGACCGATACGTATCATCCAATATGAACAATATCAATTAAAATTAAAAACCATGGATCATAGACATCCCCAGTGAAGTAATAGGTCCAAAAGAATGTCATGAAAAATTCTACTGTTCTAGGTATTCTACCTAAAAACACCCTTGTTCTGTTGAAAGATCTTTTGTGCACTTTTATCAAGGTCCATGACCAACTTGAGATATCCATCAATGCAAGAATTCAACCACCAATCCTCTGTCAACATAACTGCCCATTAAGGTAGAGGTTGAACATCCACAACCATGAAGATCATGTTGCAATTTCAGCTAGAGTTGCTAAAATAACTATAAGCAATTAAAAGGTTAAGCAGACAGTTTACAGATTTACAGACAACTATTATGATGTAGATTACCTGTCATATCTCAAAAACATTCACTTTAAATAGAAAAGAAGAATCAACAAGCAATAGCCGATAATATATATATATATATATATATATATATGAGGATTAAATTGAAAGACAGAAAAATGAAACCAATTAACCACAGCCACGATGAACAGAATTTACATTCTTGATTGAATCTTGCAAAATAAATAATCTACAAACACAATAAAAGCAATCAACCAAAAAAAATTCATAATCCACATTAGTACAGCCAAATCATATTAAACATTTAACAAAATAGAAAGATCACAGAAGTTACCATGTATAAAGATAAGTGGAGGCTACAGCATGAGAGCTCCTCCAACACATATATAGGGAACATTGGTTCTGCTCAAAAGATCTTTGTAACAGTAAAGGAAATTTATGAATACTCCATCAAAATGTTAAGGCATTGCTTTTAGTAGAAACCAAAATTCAAATCCATTGCAACTCAAAACTATGTTGTTTGCTTTAGCGCAACCATCTCCATAAGTTTCTTAAACAATCAACCCCCTTTAATATATTATAGTGGTCACATATTCCTAAATGTTGAACCAAAACATGGTCTATATGAAATCAACATTGTTGTGGATAGGTGTTTCATATATGACGTGAACCAACGTAGCTAAGCATCAATTTGATGCGAACTCTACAAATCAAGCAAGAGTTTCGTGAAACATTGAGAGAAGATCACAAGGTGACATGAACAAAGTGAATAAGAAACATGATCTTTTAGGAGAAACCTCCTACCTCCAAATTAAACACAACAGAAAATGATCATATCATTTTTCAGAATTACATGGAGCTCTCCCGATAAGGACCTCTTAAAAAAAACTCAAGAAACTTCAGTTAATAGTGTATTCTCTAAAAAAGATATCATTAGAAGTCCTCTAAACTATCAAAACCACAAGATAACACCTTCAGTGTTAACTAAAACTTATTCCCCATGTGAGCTCAAACACCATAATGCTGCTTCAGCTTACAATGCCCATCTCTGTGAGTTCCTAAGAGAATTAAATTTATATTATTCTATAGTAATCATAGTTCTAAAATGACCAAAATCTAATCTACTATGAGAGATGATTTTTCTCTCCTTTCATAGAAAATAATTATTACAATAGTCACCTTCATGACCTATCCGGTGAATAATAGCTCACCATAAATGACCAACCAAATGAAAATGAAACATATGCTGCCAAAAAACGTCCACATACCTCAAACAACCATTCCACCTTAAAATTGCCATCTTCTTAGTTTTGAAATATTTTTTAAGCAATTTACCAAAGCCCATGATCAAATATATATCTGTCAATCCAAGAAATGACTGTGTCCTTTGCAAAAATAATTGATCACCAATTGAAAGATTGGAGTGTCCATAAACATGAAAAATCATATTATGATTCCAGTTTGAGTAATAAGCTATCTATGGAAACAATTGAAGTACACAAGGCTCAAATATGGATATTGCAGAAGCTTCCACAAAAGATGGCTTCCTATTGTAATTCAATAGAAGTCATGGACTATGGAGACATTTCAACGTCAGCACTTGGTAACTTCTAGGCCAAGATACTATGTCAGAAAATTACGAGTCCAAAGCAAACCAAGAAGAGACAACTGCAGGAAAATTCTATGCATGAAAAGTCCAGCAAATTTAAGCAATTAGCCTGTTCCAAAATAGAATTGGAGACTGCCACAGGAAAAAGAAACATTTTACAAATAATGGTGTCATTGTTCAGCAAACCAACTTCGAATCCAATGAATAAAAAATGATCACAGACATGTCCAACCAAGTAAAAGGGAAAAATAGAATTTTATGACAAATCCAATTGTTCTAGCTCCTCCACCTCAGAACTTCCATGTTCTAGTTGAAATAATTTTACACACTTATATAAAGTTCCATGACCAATTTGAGATGTCTGTCGATGCAAGAAAGCAACCACCAATCATTTGTCATCATAATTGCCCATCAAGTAAAGGTCAAGCAACCATAGCCATGAAGATCATGTTATAGTTCACTGTCATAACTGACAATCATTCACACTGAAGCATTTTGAATCCAAAATAAAGTATCCATATAATGCATATTAAAAGAAAAGAAAGGTCTACAATTGATAGCTATGAGATATATGTAGATTAAATAGAAAGATAGAGAGAAATGAAGCCAATTAGATGTAACAATGCAACACAATGAACAAAACTTATATTCCCAATTGAATCCTACAAAACAAATAAATTATCAATGCGATAAAAGCAATCAACCACAAAAAATCACAAACAACATTAGTACAACTAAATCATATTTAAGGTTTAATAAATTAGAAAGATCCTGAAAGTTAGCATGAAGAAATACAAGTGGGTGCCAAAAGCATGACAGCTCTTCCAACAAATAACTAAGATTTTTGTAACAAGAAAGATAATTTATGAATCCTCTCTAAAATGGTAAGACATGCATGAATTTTGACAGAAACCAAAATTCAAATCCACCATAATTCCAAACCAAATTGTTTGTTTCAGCTTATCAAACTCATCTCTATAAGTTGCTGAGACAATCAAACCTTCAATATAATGGTGACATGTTCAGCTTGAACCAAAACACAGTGATATTCTTGTTTATAGGTGTCTTATGCAGCCTGTGAACAAATCTGGGTGTATATCAATCTGATGTGAACTGTATAATTCAAGCAAGTCTCATGAAATATTGAGAGCAGATTATTACAAATGTGACATTAATAAAGTGAATAACAAACAAGATCATTATGAAGAAACTCTTACCTCGAAATTAATTTCAGCACAAAATGACCATATTATTTTTCTAAATTATAGAGAGCTATACCAACAAAAGACCTCTTCCAAGAAAAATGGTCTAAATTTAGATAGCTATAGAAAAAAAGATCATTAGAAGTTCTCTAAACCATCATAACAATCAGATAACACCTTTAGTGTTAACTAAAGCTTAATGTTCATGTCAATCCAAACACCAGCTTATAATGCCCATCTATGTGGGTGCTTAAGGCAATAGAATTTCCTTGTACTAAAAAGGTCATACTGTTAAAACAAATGACCAAAATTTACTTTGTCATATCATTTACCTCTCCCACAATGTTCTGGTCTAAGCCACAAACAAATATAGGAATTTACTAATCAACAACGAACATTATAGCTCAGGGAAAAGCTTGGAGGCCTGCAATATGAAGATCACATCATTGTTCAACTCTATAAACGAAGGTCCACAGCCTACTTCGTCAGTTAATACAGTGATCTGGTAAGTGACAATACTTGGGACAATTTTGACCATCGTGAGCCAAATAGAAGCAATTATATAACAGCATACTCTGGATGTGTGCTCTTCTATAATCGAACCAGGTTATGACATATGAAAATGATAGAAATGCAAACACTAGACAAGGTTATCTAGGATGTTGACAAATTCAATAAATGTATGCACCTAACCACTCCTAGCATAAAACTCAAGCATCTGCAGTAGTAAACAAGTCAATAAGTAATGCTCTCGTTATTCAGCAAAATAAGTTAAAACATGAATCACAAAATTGACCATCAGAGCAGGGGAAACATTGGCTGTAACAAAAAATCCCATGGTTGATAATTGACTATTACACACCAAAATCATCAAATCCTTGTTGAAGTATGCACTCATATCTTTATGCACTTTTGTTGAAGTACACAGTCAAATTTAGACTACCAACCTATCATCTATTGAACATCGGATCATATTGTCATTCTTGCTAGAAAGTTACCGACAGATATCAGAAATAATTAATAATATGTTATGCTGTAACATTCCTCGTTTCTGAAATTTATATAAGGAGCTATTTTGAATCATTTATATTTGTCAAATTGGAGGACCTACTTGTAAATATAAAAATATTAGGGACTAAATTGTTAAGTTGAAAAAAATAAATAAATAAATAAATATCAGCCTCATCCCACAGTCCCTCTCATGAACCTCTATTTCCCACGTGGTGCATTGGGAAACAACGGAGAGGCAGGTGTCGTAGGAGAAGAAGAAGAGAAGGAAAGAAGAAGAAGAAGAAGTGGGAGAAGAGAGGAAGGAGGTGGCAGCAGTTAGGGCTGCGCACCTCTGTTTTCTGCAGGAGGAAACAGAGAAGAAGTGGTGTGGTGTGTCGGGGAGGAGAAGGGAAGAAAAGAAGAAGAGAAGGAGAGGGAGAAGAAAAGAGAAGAAGAAGAGCAAAGAGGGCTGCAGCAGTGGCCGTGGCTAGGAAAGAAGCAGAGGAAGGAAGGAAGGAAGACTGTGGCTGGAAAGAAAAAAAGAGGAAGGAAGAAGAGAGGGGCTTGTGGCTGTGGCTGTGGCTGTGGCTGCGGCTGCGACTGCGACTGCAGCAACTGCGGCTGCGGCAGCTAGGAAAAAGAAAAGGAAAGCATGTGACTGCGACCTCCTATGTTCTGCACGAGCTGTAGCTACAGAAGAAAGAAGATAGGTACAGAAAACGACACGAAGAGGATATAGAGGAAAGTTAGAAGAATTTGAGCTTATAATTTCGTTGATCGAATTTTTCGAAAGGTAAAATGTTCCACTCCTTTCTACTGGAATTCTAATTTTTGCTTTTGCCTTGGATATGAGAAATTTGAATCATTCTAATCTTAAAATTTGATATCTTTATTGTTTGAAATGTAAAAAATTATTAAGATTCTGACCTTTCTATTTTATTTCGATTATAAATCTCTATACAGAATTTCAATTTAGGTATAACTTATTTGATCTGAATATAGACTTGTAAATCTTTCTTTTGATAGCTTACTTGTATAATTTAAAGTAAATTTGCCTATCCAAACATCAAATTGAATCAGCTTTACGAAATCTGTAAAATAGATATAATAAGCTTTGACCTTTCGATACTAAACTGTCTATAACTCTCTATTGGAAATTCTGATTTATATGAAACTTGCTTGTTAGAAACTAGACTTATTGATCTTTCTTTTGGTACCTAGATTGAAAGGTTTGGAGTCCAAATGACTACCCAAAATTTTGTTGAATTCGATCCTATCATTTCTGAAAATAGAGATTTCGTTTCTTGACTTTTGGTTACCGAATCATTTGTAACTCTTTGATTGAAACTCCTATTTATATGAAACTTATTTTATCTAAAAGTAGATCGATTTAGCTTTCCAATGATACCTTTCTTGAGTAATTTGAAGCATAATTGATTATCCAAATAATTCATGCAATATACCTTTCAAATTCTATCAGAATCAAGTTCTTTTGTTAAAGTTGTCTATTCATGTTTCATCCTATTGGAAACTGATTCAACTAAATTCTTCCTCAGTTAAACTTTATATTAGTCCTTTGCAATTCTTGTATTGTTCATCCTGAAATTTTTTTGTATACTTGAAATATATTATGTAATGTTCATGTTGGCACTACCTTATTTCGTAAAGGCACACGCATATTTTCGTTGTCCCGCATATGGTTCCGATATGTGTCAATGTTATTATTCATACTACCTTTTTATACTCAGGTGTCATGTGGGATAATTTGGACCTTTGTCAGAAATGGTAAAGGGCATATGAGGCACCCTTGACCTTCACCGACTCACGCCAAGCATCCCGGGTCAACACTTTGGAGGTAGACAGGGTGGTTAGTCCGTGACGAGGAAGTCACGTGATTGAGTGGGGGAAAATGTAACATCCGCCCGCAGGCCCTTAGGTGGATAGGTGGGGTGCATTAGTCCCACATCGGGGGAGAATGTCACACCTAGCATCTCGATTACACTCTTGATGGGGGCAGGCAGGGTGAGATTTATGTTTAGTGGTCATCCAGAAATGGATGAACCATATTATGAATGTGATCCCACAACGCCCTCTGTATTTTTGATATGATATCCAAAGCCTTGCTTATGTATTTATATGTGCGTTTTAGATGAGAATGAAATGAATGAACGTCAGATATGACATTTGTGCTTCTGTTTCTGATTTGTTCTTCTGATATGCTCCGAGATATCTTATATGTCATTGTTGTCCTTCGAAATATGTTCTGAAATCATCTCATATGCTATTATTATCTTTCAAAATATGTTCTAAAATCGTTTCATATGCTATTTGATATGTTCAGAAATGTTTCATTTGTCATTGATATGCTCTGAAATATCCTATGTGCCATTGATATGCTTCGAAATATCCTATGCACCATTGATATGCTCCGAAATATTTCATATGCCTTTGACATGCTTCGAAACATTTTATGCGTCTTTGCTATGTCCGAAATGTTTCATTCGTTCTTGATATGTTTTGAAATCATTTATACGTCATTGATATATTCTGAACTATTTCTTTTGCTCTTGATATGCTCCGAAACCATTCATGCGTCATTGATATATTCGGAAATATTTCATTTGCTCTTGATCTGCTCCGAAATCATTTATACGTCATTGATATGTTCCGAAATGTTTCTTATGCTCTTGCTATATTCTGAAATCATTCATGCGTCATTGATATATTTTAAAATATTTCATTTGCTCTTGTTATACTTCGAAACATTTCATACGTCTTTGTTATGTTCCGAAATATTTCCTTTGCTCTTGATATGCTTTGAAACATTTCGTACGTCCTTGCTATGTTCCAAAACATTTCCTTTGCCCTTGATATGCTTCGAAACATTTCATACGTCTTTACTATGTTTCAAAATGTTTCATTTGCACTTGATATGCTTCGAAACATTCCCTCCGACATCGATATGCTCCGAAATGTATTAAGTGCTATTGATATGTTCCGTAATGTTCTATGTGTCATTTGATATGCTCCGAAATACTTTTTACATCATCTGATAAGTTCCAATTACTCTTTATTCTATTTGTTATGAACCAGATTTGAATGAAATTACATTTGCAATTCTGTATCTAATAAGCTTATATCCATGAATTCTTGTATATCTGCCTTACATTTGGATACCAAGTTTGTTTGAAGCTATTCTCCTCTTATTTTGGATTTGTTTATCATTTGCTAAGATTTGTAGCTTACTCTGTTGTTATATAATCTTTTTTTTTAGATTAGCTTGTCTTATACTAAACTATTAGAATTGAACTGAGGTCGTCTAGAAGCTATTCAAATTATGACAAATCATTATGGATTATTATGTTATCATGCTATAAATGTATTTTATATGAAATGAGATGTTATCGACAAATTTGGAATGATATATCATATAAAAGTTTTAAAAGATCTCGTACAATCGAAATTATAATTTGTTATGCTAAGTTTAGTTTACAATGATATGAATTTATGATAAATGGTTAGAATTCTGTATTTTATAATTCTTACGCTTGTGAAATTATAAGTGAGGTTAATAATTTGTTAAGTTGGTTTGAGTTTTCATAAGTGTTTGTATGATATGATATATGATTATATCTGCACAGATTTATGGATATGATTGATATTTAAATTATTTTTTGTATCCTCAAATGTTAGTTTGGATCATGAGATTTGATCGTTGAAGGAAAAAAATTAATATTATGAATTTTTAAGACAGGATCACATCTCCTGAATAAGATTAAATATTTGAGGGGCGTGACATACGCTGTCCACGTTGAAAACTCTATCGTGATCGTAATTCTGTAAATAATGTGCTCTATGAGGTACCACCAGATCACAAACCCGAAACAAAAAACATAGGAGATGAAGCCAATGACAGCAATGACCGTAATAAGATGGTATAACCCAATTCCATCACACTAGTGGAAAGTGAAAATCAACATGACCAAACCTCCAACAATAATAAAAAAAATTAGATTCAAAAGAATGCACAAGCTGATATCTCAAAATCTTGTAAAATCAAACACGATCAGAATCTTGCACAACCTGACAATTGTTTAGATTCAAAACGATGCACAAGCCAATATCTCGGAATCATGCAAAACCAAACACGACCAATCCATACCAGATCGAATAAAAAATATACAAAGAAAGAAAACCTCCAAATCTTACAAAATCAAATACGACCAATCCATGTCAGATTGAATAACGAGCATACCAAGAAAGAAAACATTCCAAACCAATCTCTCTGGAAGCATGCTCGCGCGAGATCTCTGAATCCCAATCACTAAAAGGACGCCGTGGCGTGGAAGGGGTTCAATATTTATATAGAGCATAGACGGAAACCAAAAGAGAAGATGGAATCGTTAGAAAACACAAAGAACAATCCACACCAGATCACATAATAAATATTCCGAGAAATAAAAGATTTCAATCTTACAAAATCAAATACGACTGATCCACGACAGGTCGAATAAAAAAGATATCAAGAAATAGAACATTCCAAACGAATCTTTCCGAAAGCGCGCTCGTGACATCTCTGAAACCCAATCACCACAAGGCCGCCCACGAGTGAATGCCCACAGCTTAGAAGTGAATGTCCACAACACAGGGGCGAAGATGGGATGGTTCGAGAAAACAAAGACCAATCTATGCGAGATCGAATAACAAACATCCCAAGAAATAGAAGATTCTAATCTAGCAAAATCAAACACGAATAATCCATGTCAGATCGAATAACAAGGATATCAAGGAAGAGAATACTCCAAACCAATTGCTCCTGAAGCACCCTTGCAAAATCTGAGACCCAATCACCACAAGGACGCCCATAGCGTAGAAGCCAACGCGCTCACAAAATTTCTGAAACCCAATCACCATATGGATGTCCACGGTGTGGAAGCGAAGGCCCATAATGCTTCAAGCGAAGCTGGGATGATGAGCGAAAACAGAGATGGCGAGAGAAAACAAAAACCAATTCTTACCCGATCGAACAAATATACCAAGAAACGAAACATCCATAGCAATCTCTGAGAATCACCACAAGAACGTCCGCGATGTGAAAGGGTCCCGGTATTTATTTACAACGCGGAGCAGAACAAGATAGATGGTTAGAGAAAACATAGGACGGAGGCATGGCGCTCCTTGCGCGATGGCGGATGAGCAATTTGGGCGATCTCGTTAATTCGAATCCAGAATCGGCGTTAGATTTTTTACTTTAAATAAATAAATAAATAATATTAAAGAACTTATTCCAAGTACTATTATAAATCATAATATTTTATTGATTTAGCTTGCATTTTCGGACAGACATCCAAATCATTCATTTGCAATCAATCCTAAAATCCCAAACAAAGACCCCATAACCTTATTGAAAATTTCCACAAAATAAAAGGATTGATTTTGTAAGGGAGCCCATGAAACTGTTTTTGATTTTTTTAATCAAAACTGCTACTTATAAGAATAGATAGCTGTTTTTGGATCGAGAATAAGTCATACATAAAGATTGTTTGTTTTCATGAACTTAGGTAGATAAGTAACAATATACAATCCAATATTCTCATTTTGTTGGACTGGAGTATTTTGTTTGGCAAACTGTAATGGTACGAAGATCGTTTAACAAATCATTGATATATAGGATTTAGTTTATTAATTAAATAATCTTTTCATTTTCACGATTTATGACTCTAAGATTGCCTCCCACTTACTCTGGCCACTTGTATTTGAATCCTCAAGTCATAAATCATATCATACTTAAAGATCATGTTTGAAATCCTTAACCAATAACAATTAAAAAAATTTGTTGATGTAAAATTTTAATGTTCATTTTGAAATGACTACACTATTTTAAATTAAAAATATAAAAAAATATGTCTTTGGTAAATTAGATAAGGAGCTAACTCATAGAAGAAAATTGTCGAGGTATAGTAAGCTAATTGATATTACAAAGGTTATTTTTTTGATCCATGAATACACTTCTAAAATCTTGTTGATTTGCCAAACTATAAAATTAATAGATATAATTTATGAATAAGTAAAATCAAGAGCTATCAAGATATTTGTTTCCCTAAAAGGGATTTAATTGGATTTGTAAACCATGATATCCGACAAATATGAACATCGATACAATAAAGATATACTTTTATTCTTTGAATATAGTTGATATAAAAAAAGTTTACCATGTATAGAAGCTCATAAGACAACAACAATAAGACCAAAATTGCCTTCAAGCTAGAGACCATAAATAGTAATGAATCAATCATATTAAACATACTAAACTTCCACATAGACAGTAAGGTAAATAGCAACTCACCATAAACTAGTCTAGTCTAGATAGAAAAAGACCTGTTTGAAAAAGGAGGTTAGCCTACAGAAACAAATATAAACAATCAACATTTGATGACTATTACAAGAAACAAATCTTTGCAAATGGGTATTGATGCCAAAGATGCGACATATCCAGAACCTATAGTAATTAGAAGACAACATAAACATAAAACTATGTACATCTTATCAAACCACGGTGAAGCAATTATACAAAGGTATGAAGAAGAAATTACGAAATCCAAAACCAACCAATGAAAAACCTAGGAAATCATCTGAGCATAATATTAGTATGAAGAAGCTAGAACACAAACCCGTAAAGTGCAATGCAACAAATATGTGGAATGAGATATATGATACAAAACATGACCAAATAAAACGAGAGTAACTTATGTTAAAATGAAGAATAAACTTAAATTGACAGTTACCGTACACAAGGTGAGGGTCATCGGATAAAATATCGTCCATACCAATCTGATAAAATATAAAATATGATCATAAACCTTACCTAGACATATTTCTTTTTATTAGAAGAATCATAGGTTTTCTATTTCTTTGATTTTTCATGATATAATCTCTAACCGCATAGACTACGCTCATCTCCCTATTTAAAACTAGTAACTAGTAGTGAGTGGCAGTGAGATGTAACAGTAATTATTCTTGGAGTGAAACTTCTTATACTTGAAAATTAATAAACATGGTCGATGACCCATAATCTTTCTAATAATGACAGCTTATATGCTCTAGTTATTGCAGTTGGTCTAGTGGTACTGCCAGTGGCAGTGGCAGTGGCAGTGTGGAGTGCTGGTTTAAAGTATACACAGGACAATAATTGCATTCAATTGCTTAGCCAAGTGGTGATGCCATTGGTGGTTGTATTGATTGTCATAGTGTTAAGACTACCAGTCGTGTCCGAGGTTGTTGGTGATACTATGAATTCTAGTAGTCATTTTTCTAGAGGATATAAATGATGATTGAATCATTATGGAATATTCCTAACTACACTGAGAGTGTAATATCGTGAAAAGTTTATATAGGAACAAGATATCAATCTAATTTTTATCCATTATTATTAAAATATGAACATAAAAATGAAGATTGCCGATAATTTTGAATGAACAAGGAAAACTCATTCAAAAAAACATCATGAAAGATTATAGTTTGTTTGTAAAAAGCTAATACGTCAAAATTCTTACAAATTATGTTGGATTATATTATCCTAAATATATAAGTTATAATAAACTACTTTTACAAGATTATCATACAGATCAAAACGTCAAGAGTGCTACTCATACTTATTAGGACTAAAATAGATATTGATCACATTAAGTCTTGGATTATTAAATCATTAAAGTTAAATTAACGAATCAATTGATTGAATAAAGAGTTTATTCTTTTTAAAGTTAGTTATGTAATATATTTTAAATATAAAAATATATTTTAATAATTATATACTACACACTTCTCTTTCAATCTTATAATAAAGAAAAATTGAACTACCTTAAGGAAAGATATATGGTTGAAAATTTTATAATATTTTTAAGATTCAAACCGTCTAATTTATAAATTAAGCCTGTCAAGATCCACTTTCTGATTTCTTTTATTCGATTGATCCCGAATTGTATAACTACCTTGCTCTTTCATCCGCTAATAATAAAAATAACTATTAACTTTCTAGTTAATGAGAGTTGATCGATAATTATATTGTAATTGACATAGTCTATTAGCATAATTTAGAAAGAATGGAGCTAAGATTATGTTGTTGATAAAATTATCGTGATTTGTTTTCGAGAGAACAAGAGTACTGATTAAATCATTACTATCTTTATACCTTTATATTGCCTTAAATGAAGTTAAAATTTTTGTATACTTAGATATTATCATCATTATTGATTACATCGTATGATGAGATCAAACAAACAATATCTTAAGAAACACGAACGATCTAAAGATCTTTTGACCCAGATGAGTCTCCGGTCCTTTGGGAACGCCTCCGCAAACCGCATTCCCAGTCAAGCCGACTGATACATGCGGACAAAAAGGAAAAGGAGATCGTTTCTCGGTGGCACACTTCTCACGCCGAAGAACGCCCGCCTCGTGTTTCACTTTGGCGCTTCCTGTGCACCAAACGTGCACGGCTGGACTTCTCGAGTAAGCTGCCTCCTTTATCTTTGTGAACCCATTCTTCCCTGTACGTGTACTTCACCGCGTCCCCCGTTCGTCTCTCGCCCCCTTTCCCACGTAGACTTCACCGCCTCCTTCCAGTTCTCGTTTCGCCGAGATAGAGAGGGAAGAGAGAGGAAAATTGAAGGTGAGGATTTAGAGTCGCATCTACCCTGATTCTTGCCATTCTCTTTTTCTTTTCGACCTTTTCTTCCCTTTTCGTCCGACTGAAGAGAAATCATACGGCTGTAGAACTTCTTTCTGTTGAATTCTTGAATTTTCTTTTCTCCGTCTCCTTTCTTTGCTCTCATCTCATCTTCTTGATGGAATCCTTTACTATAAACCGTCCTGCTCTTTCCCTTGAACCAACAAATTTAACCCCTCCCGTATCTCTTTTGGCATAGGATTTGTAATTTCTTGTGCTGATTGATACAGCAATACGATTCTCGCAGGGTCTTCCGGTGATGGAGTTGGTTCCCTTGAGCCGCTCTTCCATATCTGCTCCCCCTATCAACAGACTCCAGCGGAGAAACAACCTCAAGTGGAAGCAGTCTCAGCCTTCGGTTTCCAGAAAAGCTGGAATTCCTTGTGCTGGGGCGAAACCCCCTAGGAATTCAGGGCTTTCTTCTCAAGAAAGCAAGAGGATCGAGAATTTGTATCAAAAGGAAGGGCGTAGATTGTTGCGTCTGCTCGAAGGGCTTCGAAGCCGTGCCTCTCCGGAGGTGTGCGGTGAACATCATAAATATTTCGCCATCAATGGAGATGTGGGTCTCGCTAATATCCCCAAGAAAGTGGATGAAGTTGCAAGGGTCATCATTCCCGGTTTACCTGATGACTCCGGTGGTTCTCCAATCAGTAGTTGCTACTGGGAGTGGAAACCTAAAATTTCGGTGCACTATGAGAAGTCAGGGTCTCGGAATGTGGATGCGCCTGCTGTGCTCTTCCTACCTGGGTTTGGAGTTGGCTCATTTCACTATGAGAAGCAATTGGAAGATTTGGGCCGTGATTACAGAGTGTGGGCTCTGGATTTCTTAGGACAAGGCAAGTCATTGCCATCCGAAGATCCGGCCCCTGTTGATAATCGTGAAGGGGATTCTGAAGATAATGATGCGTTATGGGGGTTCGGAGAAGAACCTAAACCCTGGGCAAGGGAGCTGGTGTACTCTATTGACCTATGGCGAGAGCAGGTTCAGCATTTTGTAGAACAGGTCTACTTTCTGAACTCTTCTTTTATATCTTGTGCATAGCCAGGTCACATTTGCTAATGTAGACTAATGAATAATTCCTGCAATCTGCTGAAAGCCAAAAACCATCCATGAACACAGTAAATTGGGTGAGCAGAAGACAGCAGCACTAGTTGAATTACTTTATCCCCGGTGGTGGTTACTTTAACTTGTTTTTCTGGGTTAAAGTGCATTCACCTTATTAAATTGACCTGACTAGTTATATAATGTTGATACTTCTCAAATTGCTAAATCATTAATGAAAGGCAGCTTTGGATCTGAGTAACATATCCTTGCTTTAATTTAGTTGTGAAAGTGCTCTTCATTTATTCTTACAAGATTTATGACACCTTTTTTTTTCATTTTCTATCTCACTTTTACTCTTCTATACTGGTTTGTTGTTGTTATTGTTGTTGTTGTTGTTGTGCACGTTGGTATTTCTTTGCATTCAGTGAATTGACAATTTATGGCACTAAGACTTAATAAGAAGATTATATTTTGACCTCTGATATTTCAAAAAGGAGTAGTTGACAAGATAATGTTAAACACATGATGTAGTGACACAATTATACACGTAACTTTCCAGCCAAAAGATATCAGTTTGCTATCACTTGACTAAACAACTTAGCAAGCCCAGGTTTAAATTCACGTATCTTACCAAAAGTTATGGGTTAAACTGGTTAACGATGAGCCAATATGAGTGGACTATGTCCCATTAATTGGTCAAGAAAAGTAACAAATTAGTTGCTAAGTGATGGTTAGCATGCCACATGCATGTGCTGTTGCTTATTCAGTAGTAGTTGATGCCAGAGCATCATAAAATCCCTTTTATGTAGGTAATATTTAAATTTCTGTGACTCAAGTCTTTGGACGATGGTTAACATGCAACATGCATATTAATTGGAACTCTTGCTTAATGAGTTGATTTATGCGAGAGTACAGTAGCATACCTCTGGTATAGGTAAAAGATTGCTAGTTATACTCTATAGTCCATACCTATTGCTAGATAGAGTGAGGGACAAAGGAGTGGTATCAGATACGAACATGCTTATTGAAATTTGATTATCATTATATACACTAATGGAGGCTTCTTTGAATTCTTATTGTTGATTTTTTGTATTTCTCTTGACAGGTAATTGGTGAACCAGTTTATGTTGTTGGTAATTCTCTTGGAGGCTTTGTTGCCTTGTACTTTGCAGCATGCAATCCGCAGCTAGTAAGAGGAGTTGCACTGCTTAATGCAACACCGTTTTGGGGATTCCTTCCTAACCCTATCAGATCACCTAGATTGTCCAAATTTCTTCCATGGTCTGGGACATTGCCCCTACCTTCAAATGTGAGAAGGCTGACTCAGTTGGTGTATGTCCTTCAAAACTCTTTGACACTTATATTATCAATTATCTCATAACATCAGTGCATTAGGAGTTTCATTTCCAATCAACATAACTAGTTTTTTTTTAGTTACCATGGTAGTTGCTATTCCCACAATAGATGTTAAGAGATTTGATATCAAGTTGGTAAGGTAGTTGTCAAGAGTTAAATTTCTTTTATAGTGGATTTTTTATAATTGTTTTCGAACTGTCATGAACGATCGTCATGCACCTGCAACATCTTCGCTCAATGAACCGTTCGTGGGTTTTGTATACTTGTACGTGTTAGGATCAAGTTGGCACTAAGAGGAGGGGGGGGGGGGGAATCGATATTGAGTGTGCTTTAACTTAAAGTGAGTGTAAGATCGAGTGAGCAATAAACTTAGTAAGCAGTAAAGGTAAAGCAACAAAGAAGAGATCACACTAGAGTTTATAGTGGATTCGATCGTCTAACCTACGTCCACTCCCGATTCCTCCTTCCGTCGAGGCCATCGACATCCACTAATGATCTTATTTCAACGGGTGAAGATCAACTACCCTCTTACAGCCCTCTTCTCCTTTTCACAGGTTTAGGAGACAACCTTTACAAGCACTCACTCCTCTCTTAAACTGAAATCAACCTTAAGGCTAGAGGAGGGGATCTCTCAAATAATTACAACAACGTTTTTCCACTTTTAAGTTTTTAGTGCTTGTGTGTTCTAAGCAGGGATGAGAGGGGTATTTATAGGCCCCAAATGGATTCAAACTTGGAGCCAAAACTAGTCTCATCCCGGGTCTTCAAGGTACTGGCGGTACCACCGCCTAGTCTGCTCTGATAGTGGGCAGTACCACTGCCTGATACAGTCTCGGAGACTGTGTCTTGGAGACTGAGCCACAGGCAGTTCCACCACCTATTCTAGTGGTGCCGCCGCCTAACCCACCTTTTGGGTCACTGTTTGGGCCTTTCTCTTGGCCCAACACAATCCTAACTTAGGTCCAATGGGCCCCTAATTGAGTTAGCCTAATTACATTAAAACTAACTCAATTAGTCCCCTAAACTATTTCGATCTAGACAAATTATTACAAAGCTTTAAACACATGTTGTTTGGCATGTCATTGATTCATCGTCGCATCGTCCTCTGCCTATTGCCCAATCGACATGTTGACCCCGCAACTCCGATCTCTTTGGCGCAATGTTTGCTCTTCTTAGCTCGATGCTCGAACTCGTGGCACGAAGCCTTTTGTCGACACGTCGACCGATCCTCCGGCTCTATGTCCAATCTTCTGACATATTCCACTTCGGCCCAATATTGATTCTTCCTGCTTTAATTATCTCTCCATGATCGAAGTTAGTCCTATGTCACTCAAAACGCAGATTAGATCACAAACTTTATCAATTAGTTTCATCATCAAAATCCAAGATTCAACAGTACAGATGCTTGGTAACATATTTTGCCTTGGTTTTGTATGTTTTTGCTTGAAAAATGTAAGTAAGAATAGTTCGCAGCGCTGCAGTGCGATCGCTCACCATGCCAAGCAAAACTGTCCCAAAATGACTTCGTTTTTGCGTCTCACGGCCTATTTTCTGTAGACCACAGCGCGACGTGAAACGTCAACCATCTTAGACTCTTGGAACCCCCTAGGTGGCAAGGGGTGGATGGGGCTTCAAGATAGTGGTGGGTGTTGATCAGTTTATACAAGTTCGTATGTTAACTTGATTGGAACTTGCCATTGTGCCCGACACCTTGTCACGGACAAATTGTAAACGGCTTATTCGGTATAATGCTTATGCATGTCCGTGTCCCTTTCGGTTTGTTCTAGCTTGTAAAGCTTGTAAAGGGCTTGCCAAAGGCTAAATGCCCCATTTGAGTGAGTTTGATAGCCATTGTCGGCATGTACATAAAGTTTGCGTCTAGTGGACACTTGTACTACATTTCGGTCTATAGTGGACCAATTTTATACCTTTGTTATCCAACTATTCTGAGCTTGTGATGTTCATGGTTGGAATTTGCATTGGCTATAAAGTGTTTGTTGAAAGGGTTGCTTGTGGATCCCGTGTGAAGCGCTTTCTCTGTTCCGTCTTCTCTTTTGCAGGTCCTAAGGGATCGTAAGAGATTTCGGGGTAGCTGACCTTTGCGGACTGACACGCAATGGTGCCGCACGGCTTAGGTAAAACCAGCTAAGTCCATGACAGATGGTATCAGAGCGGGACAAGCCCACTTAGAAACACTTAGCATGCAAACGTGGGGGATCTAGCAGGGCTACGTTGAGGGCAGCCAACATGTGCGATCGTTTGGGAAACGGACAGAGAGTTGTAGGGGAAGGAGTCGTTCAGAGGAGCAGGCATCCGAGAATGACATTCAGAAGAATGACCAACCCTTCGCACAAGAGGCATCACGAGGACAAACAAGCTAAGAAGAATTGTGTAGCGCACAAAGGTTGGGATGGCTGAGTTCGAGCAGTGGCTCAACGTTGGCACCTAAACTTGACGGTGCTCGAGGCAAGCGGGGCGCTTGGCAAAGGATGAGATCGTGCAAGGTGGAGTGGGTTGTTCAACGATCGAAAGAGTTGTGCAAAGCTCACAGAGGTGAGGGGAGTTGCAAACTCAAGGAATTCGATACTCATGGAAAGGCTTGTATGTGGACGATGGACTGTCTGTGGCCATCCCAAGGCGGTCGAAGGTCGGCACCATGGAGCATTGAAACTTTCTCTTCAGCATGTGCAGGATACTTTCGTAAGAGGTTGAAGTGTGCAGCAGGTTCAGCATGTTGCTAGACCCAGAGGGGTGCAGTGGGAGCTGTATTGGCAAAGAGTCACAATCTAGCAGGTGCGTTTGCGGTGGCGAGCGAAAGCCGCGGTTTGTTCAAAGAAAGGCGGAGTGGTCTAAGGGATGGTGGTCTCCAAAACTTCACGAGGAAGGAGAGCGAAGAGAGAAGTTGCTCAGCGAGGCGAGATATCGAGAGGATAAGTCGGTTCTGTAGAGGAAAATCGTATGCAATGAAGCGCACAGTTGAGGAGTACCTTAAGACAAAGCTCGATGGATTGAGTGAGCGACGAGGAGTCGTTGCATGATCTCGCAAGTGGCAATGCGTTGGTGGACGCATAGCGAGATCAAGTAGGGTAGCGACTAAAGCAACACAAAGTGAAGGCACACTTGGAGCTGATAGGGAGATCGGACTCAACAGAGGGCTGACCCGTGGAATGGTGGGCGCGAGGGGCACCATTAACGCAATGCCAATCGAGAAGCGGAGCAACTTGGGGGTAACTTGGTGATGTACCTAAGTCGTATGAAGGGAGTTGGCATAGAAGATAAAACATGGAGTGGAGGCTTGGAGCTTTCCTTAGACAGAGGTTAAGAACATGAACTCTTGCAGAGGCAGGAGCAGGATCATGTTGTTCTATAGGTTTCTTATTCTGATAGAGCAGACTCATCTTGCATGGTGCCAAAGACGAAGGGAACTTTGAGGCACATGCACCTTATCTCGGTGAAGCATTTGACGGAGGATGCAGAGGTAGGTACTCTTGAAGAATATGCCATAGTGTTGCTATTCGAGTTGCCATGAGGAAAGCGGTACGCAGCGGAGATTGTGCTGGTAGGGGTAGAGGCCTAGGATCCAGACAATGGTGCACCAATTTCTACGAAGTCAGGGGACTTCAGAGGAGATGCTAGGCGATGGACTGTCCTAGAGCTAGGCTTCGTCCGAGTATGACCCGAGAGCTGGTGGACGAAGGTCGATTGCCAAAGGAGCGAATAGAATCGAAGGTGGCAAAGGCCCTGCAATGTGTTGGCGGAGTTCACACATGGAGAGATCGCAGTTCGAGTTCATACCATAGGGATCAGAATGCAAGGAGATGTCACCAGGAGGCGACATGATGCAGCGGATTGTGGTGGAATGGTTCGTGGCAAGGCGACACACACAGTGAGTCCTGTGAGGGACCAGGTCATACGGAGGTATGATCGGGAGTGCGATTGGGAGCTCCACTTCGGTGAACAACACGACGACAAGAAGAGCTATGGATTCAAGCAGTGAATGTCATGGTACCGCAGAGGCAGGTCTTTCGTGCGTGCATCGAATGTTGCATTGAATGGAAGCCTTGGGCATCAGCTTATAGGGGCTGTGCACTATCGAGGAAGAAGTTCAGATACAAGTACCAGTGAGTCCCATGAGGGGACTGGATCATCTGAGGTATGATCGGGCGGTGAAGAGTTGCCTTTGCTTGAGCATTCGCGTTAAGCAAGGAGCCCGGTGAGTCGAGGACAAGGCCGAGTAAGCGAACGTTGCGACCAATGAAGCTAAGGAGAATAGAAACGGTGCAAGCCATGTAACATGATGGCAGAGGCTATACATGGGAGTTGTAGTCTGTCTTTCTATCGACCAAGTGGAACTACTCAGAGAACACAGAGGTGTTGAAGTAGGTGGTTGAAAAAGGGCGAGGAAGCAATGACAAGTTCAGAGGGACTCAACTACCTAAAATCGAGCATCGGTTAGAATGGAGGTGGACTCAGAGGAGTGTTATAGTGCCGCAGAGGCGGATCTATCGATCGCGAAGAAGGGACGTAGATGCGAGACAACAGATAGTAGTGCCATGAGTATGGCAGCGCCATGGTACCGTAGAGGCGGGACTTCCGTGGAGTCATCGATCCCTTGCTCTCATAGAGGGAGAGCGCTTGGTCATGATATGGGCCGTGGAGGAGGAGAATACAGTGGCAAACTCCATGTACCATGACAAGGCTGAAGGCGAGAGGCAAGGAACTTCGTAAGACTGGTGTCAATGGACTTCTCATCAAGAGAGTCGTAAGTGAAGGACTTCGGGTCGATGCAGGAGTGTAGGACCAAGGAACGAAGCAAGCAGTACGCGGTACTGTACCTTTGCTACTCAAAGGAGCAGGCGGCAGAAATGATGGAGAGGGCGGTACAATCCCAAAGATGACCAAATCTATCAGAGACTTGCTCCAAGTTGGAGTGATAACTTCTTACATTCCAGAAGTTCAATGGCATTGAGAAGGTGAATCATAGTAGCTGACTCAGTGCAAGGATTGCAAACACTTCAAGTGCTTCGGAAGTGTGAGCTAAGAGCAGGCGAAGTCTAGTAACCAGCTCGACGCACGACATACAACCTCGAGGAGGCGGGCGAAGTTAAGTAACCTTTGCCTTCTCAACTCTCAAGAGAATGGGCGAAACCGAGTACCCCAGCTCTCTTAGTTATCCAGCAAAGGAGCTTTGCACAGATTTGAAGACCATTCGAAAAGACGAATGGAAGACAACAATTATCAAGTCCTCACTAATGGTGATCAATGCTACTGGGAGTAGATTGTTCGTTTCATTTCCCAACTGAATGCCAATCGAAAGCGGAAGTGATGCGAACCTACTTGGACGAGACAACTAAGTGGAAGAAGATTCGATGGGAAAATTTTGCGGAGGAAGGACCTGAAAACTTCAAATGTTACGAGGTGATGCTCGTTAAAGCTCCAACAAGCATCTATCCAGTTCAAGAGATAAGAAGAATTTGAAGACTGACGCATATCAAAGAAGGTCTTTTCCTTCATCAGATGAATCCGTAAGAACCAATAAGGATTAGCATAACTTTACCAATCCCACACCAAAGTCAGAGTCATTGGCAAGTTGAAGCAGCATGGCGGATTAAAGTTCGACGACTCAACAACAAGCAGAAAACAACTGGGAGCCAAGGGGGGCATCGCAGCAGGAGCAGAAGATTAAAGATCTAGCAAAGGTAATGAGTTGCAACGTCAACGATGGCTTCGACGTGGACGTCGAAGGAATAAGTGGGGGAGGATGTCACGAACAAATTATAAACGGCTTGTTCGGTGTAATGCTTATGCGTGTCCGTGTCCTTTTAGGTTTGTTCTAGCTTGTAAAGCTTGTAAAGGGCTTGCCAAAAGCTAAATGCCCCATTTGAGTTTGGCAGCTATTGTCGGCATGTACATAAAGTTTGCGTCAGGTAGACACTTGTATCACATTTCGATCTGTAGTGGACCAATTTTATACCTTTGTTGTGCAACCATTCTGAGCTTGTGATGTTCATGGTTGGAATTTGCATTGGCTATAAAGTGTTTGCTGAAAGGGTTGCTTGTGGATCCTGTGTGAAGCGCTTTTTCTGTCCCGTCTTCTCTTTTGTAGGTCCTAAGGGATCATAGGAGATTTCGGGGAGGTTGACCTTTGCGGACTGACACGCAATGGTGCTGCACGGCTTAGGCAAAACTAGCTAAGTCCGCGACAACCTGACCAATCGTTTGCGGACTTACGACTGTTCATTTTGCTTTATAAAGTCTTTGGTTTCTCCATCTTATTTCTCTCTTGCATACCATGTGTTTACTGAATTGCTTGTAAAGCTACCATCTTCGCGAGACGTCGGTGTTGAATCTCAGATTTTGATGATGAAATCAATTGATGAAGTTATGATCTAATGAGTATTTGAGTGATGCAAGACTAGCTTTGATCATGGAAAGACAAATCGATTGAAGGAGAATCAGACGTTGGGTTGGAGAGGATCATGTCAGAAAATTGGTCGACATGCCGATAGAAGGACTTCGTGCTATGAGTTTGGGCATCGGGCCAGAAGGATCAAACATTGCGCTAAGGAGATCAGATGTTGCGGGAAGTTAACATATCGATCGGGTAATACGTCGAAGGAGAGGATGATACGTCAAAGGTTCAGACGAAGCGTCGGATGAACCAATGACATGCTAGACAACATAGTATTCTTGTTTTTTAATCATTTAAGTTATGATCGTCGTAGTTTTAGGTCTTAATTGAGTTAGATTCAAGTGTAGTCATGCTAACTCAATTATAGGCTCATTGGGCCTAAGTAAGAGTCGATTTGGGCCTATTGCAAGGCCCATTCAGTGACCTGCAGTTAGGTCAAGTGGTGGAATTGCCTGAATTGGAATGTACGAAGTGTACGTTTTCCAGAAGACTTGGCGGTGGTACCGCCAGTGTCAGGTGGTGGTACTACCTAGAGTAGCGGTAGTACTGCTAGTACATAGTCTTCTAGGCTGTCAGGCGGTAGTACCACCTAGATTGGCCGATGATATTGCCAATGGTCAGTGTTGCAGGCGGTGGTATCGCTAGTACCCCGAAATCTCGGGGATTTGAATTTTTGGCTTCATTTTTGAAGCCATTTGGGGTCTATAAATACTCCACTCTTTCCTGCATGAGGCTGCAAAAAAGTAGAACAAAAACTTTGTAATTCTAAGGTAACCTCTTTTAATGTGTAGAGTCCCTCCTAGAACTTAGAGATAGTCTTAAGGAAGGTGTGTGAGGGAATACTTGTAAAAGAGGGTATAAAGATTCTCTCTTGAGCCCGTGAAAAGGAGAAAGAGTTGTAACAAAGGATAGTTGATCTTCGCCTATTGGAAAGATTTTTTTTTTTCTTCTCTTCTCGGGCGATTTTTTCTTCTCTTCTTCGACGACATCGCAATTTTTTTTTTACGAGGTGAGGTCACAATTTTTTTTTATCTGCGACGTCGCCCGAGAAGAGAGGCAATGTCGCTCGAGGCGATGTTGTAATTTTTTTTTTATCTGTGATGTTGCCTCGGGCGACGTTGCAATTTTTTTTATTTGCGACATCGCCTCGACGACGTTGCCTCGCAATATTTTTTTATTTGTGACATCGCCTCGAGGGCGACGTCATAATTTTTTTTTATCTGCGACGTCGCTGAGAAGAGAGGCAACGTCGCCTTCTCTTGGTTTACCTCTATATATTATATATAATATACATAATCTATATATATACCGAACGGTATACCGAAATATACCGCTTGGTATACAGTATCGTACCGTACCGAGCAAGTCTTGAAACTCTGGTATGGTACGAAATTTCAATCTTTGCTGCTAGTATCCCGAAATCCTGGGAATTTGAATTTTTGGCTCCATTTTTTAAGCCATTTGGGATCTATAAGTACCCCTCTTTCCTGCTTGAGGCAGCAAGAAAGTAGAACAAAAACTCTGTGATTCTAAGATTGTAACCTCTTTTAAAATGTAGAGTCCCTCCTTCTAAAACTTATAGATAGTCCTAAGGGAGGTATGTGAGGGAATACTTATAAAAGAGGGGTGTAAAGGTTCTCTCCCGAGCTTGTGAAAAGGAGAAAGAGTTGTAACAAAGGGCAATTGATCTTCACCTGTTGGAAAGAAGATCGGTAGTGGAAGCCGGTGGCCTCAAGTGGAGGAATCGGGAGTGGACGTAGGTCGTGACGACCGAACCACTATAAATCCGGTGTGCTCTTTTCCTTTGCTGTTTACTTTTATTGCTTATTGATTTTATTGCTCACTCCACTTTATAAGTCAAGCTCACTTTTGATATCGGTTTTCATCGAACGAAATTTTCAAAATTGTCGAAAGTTTCCGAAAATACTAATTCATGCCCCCCCTCCTATTAGTGCCATTCATGATCCTAGTAGTCGTGACTTGTCCATCGCTCATTTTTGAACTAATTAACTTGTTCTTTTTATAGGTCCTACGGGACTTGAGCGAGATTGCAAATAGGCTTACCCTTTACAGGCGCATATCGCAAGGGCGCTTCATGACTGAGGCAATCCCAGCTAAATCCGAGAAGTTGGCCCAAGAGTGCTTCACGACTTAGGCAACTCCAGTTAAATTCGTGACTTTGCCACAAGGGTGCCTTACGACTTAGACAATTTCAGCTAAGTCCATGGCAGAACGGCTCACTTAAAAGTTAAAAGCAAGTGGAAATTTTTTCCTTTGTCATTATGTATTGAAGTTTGATTCTGTTACAAGTTTCAAACTTATTTTCTAAGAATGGGGTAGGGCACATCAATTATATGTAATTCTACTGGACTATAATATTCATTTGATTGTTTGATGTCAGGACAGTAGCAAAACACAATTTAAGTGTCACTACTCCGGGATATTAGAGACCTAGTTTATCTTGAAAGTAATGTGATTATATTACTCATTTTTCATTTTATTTGCAGTTCCAATTTCTACTCTTTTCTTATTGGAGTTTTTAGAATCAGCGCTTACACAATCTAAATTTATGACCAGATGGGAGAAGATCAGTGACCCCAGTAGCATACAGGAAGTACTAAAACAAGTCTATGCTGATCATTCAATAAATGTTGACAAAGTTTTTTCTCATATAATTGAAATAACACAACATCCTGCAGCCGCTGCTTCTTTTGCCTCCATTATGTTTGCGCCTAGGGGGCAGTTATCCTTCCAGGAAGCCTTGTCCAGGTATTACTGGTGCCAACATAACCGAGCTGCTAGGCATGCTTTTGATTCAAGGAGTTCTTTGTTATACTTATTCCCTAATCTTTTATCTAGGTGCCAAGTGGAAGGTGTTCCAATCTGTCTTATGTACGGTAGAGAAGACCCTTGGGTTAGGCCTATTTGGGGCTTTCAAGTGAAACGACAGTTGCCAGAGGTACCTTATTATGAGATTAGTCCAGCAGGTCACTGCCCACATGATGAGGTTCCTGAGGTATGTCTCACTTGAATTTTTTTTTCCTATCATGGGATTTTAACATTTTATTAATTTTGTTTTGATAGACGTACATGATGTTGTATGTTTGCGTTAACAAGTTGATTGTATTTCCTTAAAAGCCATGTTTTAATTCTGAATTACATTTCTGCAAACTACAATGTGCTCTATGGTTTAGTTAATACGTCATTGAATTTGATAACAAATATCGAAGTTGTCATGGAACTAATGTAATTGTTGGAATTTCCATTGTGAAGATGACTTCAGTAATTTAACTTGTATTTTCTCTTTGCAAATTTGTTCTGGTGTAAACCTAGAAAAAAAAAAAATTATTAAGTTGCACTTAGTTCCAGTCTTTAGTTAGCTTTAATATTGACAAAAACTGGATAATTTGTGAAAAAGGTATATCATGATTACTTGAAATGGATTTACTTAGGCTAGTGTTTCATTCAAAGAAAAGCAAATGGTCTCAAAATATATAATGAGTTTAATAGGGTATTGCAACACATGAGGTTTTTGTTAATGTAGGGGTCAATGTTCATTGTCTTCCTAATCCAACCGAAGGGACTATTTCAGTGACCTAATCCTGCTCACCCATAGTTTATTGTGGTTCCAGCCCTTGTGCTCTATGTAACAGGTTTTCTGGTGTGAAAACTATGTATGAGGTTTTGAATTGTTCTAATTCAAGACCCAGTTGGTTGGAAGTAAAATTCAAGTGTTATAATGTATATGATTGATAAGTAACATGATCTAGAATTTGTGACGATATGACTATGAAGGCATGGAAGTAGAAGTTTTTGTCAAAAGAAATAATTTGAAAAAAAATAGCGACAAGAAGAATGAGAATTATAGGAAAAAGAAGCACTTGGACATTAGGACTTCATGTCATGATATTTAAGCCTTATGCATTAAGCAAAGAAATTTCTAGAAATGGTCATCCCTTCTTTGAGTTTATTGTTGTTAGTCTAATAATGGTGAACGAGGGTTGGCAGCGACAGATGGCAGAAGGCAGGGGGTGGGCCTGGAGTGTGCCAAGTGGTTCTTGAGGAGTCATACATTTGCAACCCATTAGAAGAAGCAGTTAGAAACCCTAAAGACAGTTTTTTTAGAGAGAAATCAGACTGGACCCTTGAAAAGGGGCATTCCACATTTTAGTTAATTCTTGGACCAGTGAGGACCAATTGGTATGAATCGGTCTGGATGGTTTTGTATTCCTTGGTTACAACCACGAGCAGAACCTGGGTTAGCTCAGCCATATATTAAATCTTTGGGCAATCAGCAGAATCCAAAATGGACACTGGGACATCTTTGTATACCCATATTTGCTTTCAAAAGCCCTGGATTAAATTGGATCATTAGTTTCAGCCTAAGAAAGTCCTTTGTTGTCCACTATTACAGGCATCCAGCATGTATGGACACTGGTGCCATCCAACATGTATGGATACCGGTCTATCTTGCTGAAGACTCATAACTCAATTAGGAGATGAAGTATTTCCAGATTATGTAATGGTAGTCTCATTGTAAGTTGGAGCATGAGTGGAAAAAGACCTTTTTAAACCTCTTATAATCAAGTTAGGAAAGATGGCCGATCAAGCCTCCTCACAAACTCTGGTAAGTCTAGATTCATTCAGTAAATTTTGTATTTGCATCACTAAATATAGTAGCTGTATAGATTCTTTATAGGTGAATGTTTAGTCAAATTAGAGCCTAACAGTTAATAGTATGGTTATGGCATAGGATAGAAAAGTTGTGTAGCTATTGGATCTCTAGATGCCTCTCTTTCGATAGGATCTATAGATGCCTCTCTTATGATAGGATTTTGCATGCTGATGACTTTAAATTTCTCCTACAACTATGTACCTGAGAGGATTACAGTGCCGTAACTTGAGGTATCATTGTGACTTGTTTTCTTTCTTTCATTCACTGAAATAGATTAGATTAGTAAATCTTTTGCTCTTCCTTGTTCTTTGCTAGAGGCAAATAGAAGTAGCTCTCAGGAAGCGAAGACCATCTTATCAATTGCTTTGGGTCTCTACAACCAGTTAAATAAGAATCTCATTTCTTATAGATTTTCCAAAGTCAGATTATCCGGCATAAGTGATGTCAGAAATAAAAAGGTTCTTGTCTTGGATTTGGCTCATGATTTTAATGTTTTGCATCAGGTTGACCATCCGTGGCATTTGTCATAATTCTATTTCTTCCATGGACCCTATTTGGCTATCATATTTGCCATATGGCTGAACCTATATTGACGCATAAACGTATGTTGACACCAATTGTCTGGATTAAACTTGTTGCTTCACTTTCTGTAATGTGAACTGTCAACTGAAGAATGTAGATTTGCGCAGGTTTTATAGGAGTGTAATCTTAAGTTGAAATGTTATCCCTGTACTGCCAATATCCAGGGTGCTCGGAAGAAATATCTTCCTTCTGAATTGCAAACAATTATCTAAATAACTTAATGTAAATCATCCCAAATTAGTTTGAGTAATAGGAAAACATAGTCTAAATTAAAGTCTGTCATTTCGTACCATACCGGAGTTTTGATATTTCTTTGGTACGGTACGGTATGGTATACCGAACGGTACGTTTCGGTATATCATTCAGCGACGTCTCGTTGCTTCTCGGGCGACGTCGTATATTAAAAAAAAAGGAAAAAAGTGACGTCTCCCGTTCGACGTCGCCTCAGGAGACGTCACCTCCCTTCTCGAGCAACGTTGCCGAGGGAGACGTCGCCCGTGCGACATCGCCTCGAGAGACGTCGCCCGAGCCTTGACGACGTCACCTGCATATTAAAAAAAAAAATCGGCGATGTCGCCTCGACAACGTCTCCCGAGCCTTGGCGACGACGTTCGCATATTAAAAAAACAAAAAAGATCGGTGACATCGCATCGGTAACGTCGCCCGAGCCTCGACGACGTCGTCCACATATTAAAAAAGCAAAAAAAATACTTTTTTTATTAAAAAATAAAAAAAATGATATCGCTCGATAGCAGGTGGTCCGTGTATTGGTATCCTATCGGATTGGTACGTACCGTCCGGTACCATTCGAAATTGCATACCTTAGTCTAAATAATGAGTTACTGATTAAGTTTGACAAGCAATTGTTGGGTTTTCATATATAGTTTTCTACATGAGTTGCTCCATTACTCAAGCAACCCTGCCTTTCTTTGGTCAAAGCCTCAACTTTCTTTATTTTTGGAGCAAAATCATGTTGAAAGATAATTGATTATAATCAGGGTATGAAGGGATCAATAATGGTATAGTGACACTTTAATAGTGAGACTTACTACTGATCATTCATCGTATGTAGATGATCCTTCATTTGACCATATTTCCAATACAAACATCTCTTCAATCATATGGAACCCTAGTAAGCCCTAATGAAATTGTCTTACTATGAAAATCAGATACTCGTTCACTTAAAGCAATCAATTTTGAGGATTTTAGCCTGTCACTCAAAGCAATACATTGATCTTTCTCACCTCGTGCAACTCCATAGTTTTCCCTTTACTGCAGGCTTGGAAAGCATGTCTACATGACATGAACCAAGGATGAGAAACTAAACATCAAGATATGCATAATGTCATAAGGTGGAATGGCGCAAGGAAAACAATAAATTATAGGATAAAGTATATGCTCAATGGAGTTTTTACACCTCCAACTGAGCAAGCAGGAAATAAAACAGTTAGCAACTTAGAACATAATACATCTCTTATAATCTTAGTGATCAGTATAGAAAGTTCTTTGATAGGTTAATCATTCTTGGAGTTTTATGACCAGAATAATTCCATTGCAACTTGTTAGTTCCTGCAAAATTCATACTTGAAAGGAAGTTGTCCTCCTTAATATTGCCAAATGGTTGCCATGATCATCACGAGCTTTCAATGATCCTATATGGCATTGATATTTTAAACATCTGCATTGTTGTGTATGGAGGTGATAGTGCATGAAGTTGATCTACAATGTCTAAACTGCCATAAGCAAAAGATTAGTGTTCAGACTGATGCAGAAGAGTTCCCAAGTGATCTAATTTAATGTGGAGATATTACTGAATTGTCTAAATGTAAAAAAGAAATATGACAGACGAACTAGTTGAGACTATGATAGATAATTTAGCCACCTGGAGAATGATGATGATAGGTAAACTTTGAGCATTAAAGCTCCATGGCAACTTTTATTGTAAATTCACATATGAAGATGGTTAATTGGATAATTTATAAGGATCATGAACAATTTCCTTCTAATTTTAAAAAGATAGTGTGAGGGCAGGATTCTTTTAGTACAGTCAGGTCAAAATTACTTTAGAAGCATCTGGTAGGAAGAGCAACGTATTTTATATCATGTTTACTTTATTTCTCTTTTAATGAAAAAACAAGTTTAATTTTTTTTATTTTAGAGGAAATCAAGTTTGATTTGATATCTACCATGGAATTGTTGTCCTTAATTTCAATCCAACTGGCTTCTGCCTATTGCAAAATTTGGGTTGACCAGGAAAGTTTCTTAGTTTTCAATTATGTATACTGTGAACAACTCAATGAGCATAAGTGAAGAATAAAATGTAAGAAACTTGTAATCTAACTTCTATATATTTGGTAGGTTATAAACTTCTTGCTCCGAGGGTGGATTAAGAACCTGGAGTCCCAAGGTTCTGTTTCATTGCCCCTTTTGGAGGAGCCTGATTATGTACAATATGAAATCTTGAAAGAGTTGGAGTATGTCAAAGAAGGATCCCACAAGTCAATTAAAGTACGATTTTTGGGTTCGAACTTCTCATTTTGGAATCTAATAATCTCATCCTTGAAGCTCCGCCTTGCGAGTTTGATGGCGAGTTTCAGATAGGCCAGCATTGTATATATAGTCTCGTGTTGTGAATTTTATGATATTATTAATTTGTTGTATAGAAAATTTGAAGCCCGGCTTTACAGCCAAAATTCAGCTTATTAGTTCCTTTCACTGTGTAATATGATGTAGATATAGCTGAAGGACTGCGTATATGATGTAGATACGCAAATTTTCGATCAAAATTTAGCTAAAGATTTAAGTAGTAAAAGAAGAGACTGCGAGGGACAAGAAGCACAAAGAACGTGCCGGATACGGAGTGATGTCATCTCTTCTGTACAAGACTAAATTCCCTCTCAAATTTTCCTTCCCATGAGCATATTATTGTAACTAGATAATGTTAATTTTATTTATTATCCAAGTTGAGTATCTTCTTTCTACGCTCTCTAGTTTTTCCTTATTTCTTCACGTATCACTGACTATAATAAATAAAAAAAAGGAGGGCATGACCGGCCATCTGGGAGTAGGTGATTCATTTAAACGTGAAAAGTAGAAAGTAGGAACCAGAATAGGTGAAACATTATTTTTCCGTTGATATATATATATATATATATGTATAAATATATATATATATGTATATATGTATATATATGCATGTATATATGTATATATATACATACATATATATATACATATATATATATATGTTGAAGAGAGAGAGAGAGAGAGAGAGAGAGAGAGAGAGAGAGAGAAAAAAGCCTTATTTCGACATGTGCAGGATCACTAGGGGTGCTATTTCACAATTGGACAAACTCTTAACTAAATCGAAATGAAAAAAAAAGAATTCTTTTTCATAAACATAATTCTGAACAATATCGTAAATATTGAATGAAATAAAGCGGTTTGATGCTTGTAAAAACAATGCAATACGTGAGGTGTGTTTCAGAAAAAAAAAAAAATCACTTAGCATGTTAGCCTTTCAGTTGAAATGAACAGACAGAATTAAATTTTGAACCATATCCTCTTGGATTTCTACTATCATATTAAAATTTTGAATTTTACATAGCATGAATCTTTATTCTGATGTATAAAACCCTAACAATTAAAATATGAAAATATGAAGAATCCTAGCATATTAATTTTGTATCTTTTATTCATATAATCATGGCATAAAATTTTCAATAGATTCATTAATTGTCTATGCACAACGATGTTTCAACAATAAAATTGACAACCACGAATTTACAAACTGTAATTGGAATATAATTGACAAGTATAGTCAATTGATAACAAAACAATTACATAATCTATTATCATTAATATTGATAAGGGAAAGTAACACGTAAGTAGCTCAATGATATCTCAAGACTTAATATCATATCAATACGAATAAAGATATCATTCCTCACATGTTAGTCAAGGACCCTTAACGTTAGTCATCGTGCTATAAATATAATGTTAGATGGTTCAACATACTAATAGGACAATCTCACCAAGCTTATCTAAATTAGAGGTCAAGTTAAACTTCGATTTAATCTAGGGTTGGCTAAACCAAGCCCAAAGACAAGATATGACCAGCTCAAAGAGCAAACATACCTCAATCTGAGTTGTACTTGATAAGAGGGTAAGTTGCGTAACAATTAAAAGAAAACCAAGTGGGCGTCGATTTTAGAATGAGAGAGTCCTAACCAAGTTAGGACTGTACGCCTCAAAGCAATAAAACAAGGCATGCTATAGCTTCTTCGAGCTATCAAAATTTGCGACCTCTTTTACATCCAGGAGGCCCTAGAAAAGCAAAAGCTTTAATTGAGAGAAGAAAAGAGAAATGATGATATAAATCTATCAAGATGAGGAATTTAGTACCATCATCTATTCTTGCATATGATATTTAATAGGAAAAATATTTTTATTCAGTAATAACTCGACACATGATAATATAATGGGTGCTTGGTTGGTATAAAAGAGACAAGGCACATTTGGTCTATTTATATGAACAAAAGTCTAAAAAAAGATGATTATGAATTATGTCATCCAGAAATATTCTATGAGATATTCTTCTCTTTTTTACTTCATAAAAAAATTGTCTTTCATATAATGATCAAGGATAGATACATTTTTACTATTTTGTCGATGCACTACAGGACTAACTTAAGTATTAGAGGGATTAATTAAAGAAACTCATGCTCGATCTTAGTTTTCGTATAAGTCTTCCCTGGAACATGTAAACATATCCACCTTAGACTTAGGGAAGCTTTGGAAATACCTCGATAGTACTTCACCCTTCTTGTACACTCAAACCCAAATCACATCAGGCTGATTAGGATGTCATCAATTTTTTTCTAATATTTTAATGCTAAAAGGAGAACCTAAACTTTTAACCTTGTAGTTAACAGTCATATGCTCCAACTAACTGAGCTTTTCTAACAAAGAACCCATATGCTAAACTCCATTATCAAGGATTGGCAAAGGTATTCTCCTAGAGTTCTGTCTTAGGATCCCACACCTTGAATCGAGCTAGAGCAATGAGATATCTATATTGGTAAGATAACATCCGTGACCTCTTTAAACTCTTCTTGAACTTGAGAGAGGCCTTATACATGATGATACTCTCATCCCTATGCCTTGGTATCAAGACCCACTCTATCTCAAACTCCATTGGTAGAGACTCAGTCTGGCCATTTAGCATGGCCACCTACATAGTTAACCCCATGATTTACTTATTCAACCCTGTAGCCTGGCTGAGGAGCTCGGTATTGTAGATCCTCATGGATTTGAGCTTCCCAACCTAGGGAAGCAGCTCATCCTCCATCTAACAATTGTAGCCTTAAATAGTCTTCATTTACTTGGCATGGCTAGAGAGCTACTATTGGGCCTCATCTAGTTTTGTTTCTAGCTTGGCCATTTGAGCCTAAGCCCAACGACGAGGATTGATTCACCCCTCTCTCTCTTGTTAGCTCCTCCACTTCATCGTAGAGGTTGTCAATCTCTATTGTCTGCTAAGAGAACACTCCTAGCATCACACACATGGTCAGTCAAACCCATGACATTGTGATGATGCTACAAAATAAATAAAGCTTAAAGGTTAGCCAAGGAACAATCTCAAGAAACAAACCTAACCTATAACTTAGAAACACTCATCACCATTTAATTTATGAAGGTTGCATTGATCATAACCTCCGAGGACCATGAATACACCTACTTGGCTATGGGGTGTAGAGTGAGTCACGACAATACTATCTTGAGGCCTCATCATCATCCTAAATGCATTGACCAGCTTACAGATTATCTCACCTCTACTGAAGTACTTTGTTAGTGATCGATGCCAGGAGGTTGGTAATCTTCAATGAGGTGAAGGGCAGCTCATTGCTTTCATAGAGCTCTTGCATCGATCTCTGCTTGCCCCCTCATCTCCCCGAGGAGGCCTTGGGTGCCCAAGCCACATTGGGAGCTTAAGGTTTCTTAAACATCACCATCTTCAGTGCCTAGTCAACCTTGGGGTCCTCTCTCGTTGTGGCCTGAGTGTGTACATGCTTCTTTACAATTACTTCTTCTTCTTGGAAACCCAATGGTTGGAGGCTTGCTGACCTAGGTCTCCATAGGAATCACAGGTGTCAACTCTTGAGGAAGCTAGATAGGGACCAAGGGGGTAGCTACAACACCCGAGGTAGAGTCGACTCTGCGCCTCTTCATTGCTCAGAGATTCATTCTTACAAGAAACACAAAAATAAGTTACAAATTGGGTCAATTAGACCTTAAGAAACAATACCTTGAGAGAAAGAAGTTTGGGTTATACTCCCTAGGAGCTGGGCTTAGACTTACATCAATCAATTAGTCCTTATCTATCCTTCTGATAGCATTAGAAGAGTAGAGGATCACCCCAAATGAAACACTTGCTCCTCCTCCTTAGGGGTCAAGCAAGGGGCTTGTTATCTATGGGATGTGCCAACTAATCAAGATCGAACCACTAGTCGTGACCAGTATATCTATAAAGAAAAGTAAGTAGGATATTAGCTGCTTAGCCCTTTGCATAGACGAAAGTAGGCAAAGAATAGTTTACAAGTTAGGGTTATGCTTGCATTATAGATTCCTTGATAAACATTATATGATAGTACCACAAGTTAGGCACCATTTAAGATAAATAAATCTTCCATCATTGAAGACATGCCATATTAATGGATGAAGGGGGAACTAAAGCCCTCCCTTTGATATATTTGAGGACAAACAAAGGTTCCTAGATATCGAATCAAAGGGATGATAGCCCAACCAAGTTACTTGCATCTTGGACTTGATTGAAATGGAGTATCAAGTTATCTAGGTGCCTTAAAGTCAAGATTGAGTCTTGATCATAGAAACTCCTCGTGATCTCTAGATCTCAAAGAAGGACCCTTGGCTCCACCATTGTCGACATCCCCATCCCCCCTGCTCGGGGAGAAGGTTGGGACTATCCCCAGGCTACCTAAAGATAGGACCTTGACCTTCTTGCCCATTTGTCAACTAAGGGATTAGGAAGAGCTAGTATGAGAGAGAAAAGACATCTTATGCAAAAGAAAAAGAGGGATCGATGCATTAACTCTCAAGCATCCCATTGGATATCAATTGCAATAATTCCTATCGGATCTAAAGAAGTACATTAACTCTAGGGAGTGTTAGGATCGTAAAGGCACTTGGGGGGTGGGTGGGGGAGGGGAGGCGAATTAGTACTTTAAAAATAAAGTTTCAATTTGAAAAATTTTAATCAAAAAATATGTATCAAAAATATATTTTGATGACCGAGTTTTCACTAAACTCCCCCTATCCATATGCTATTTTGGATTATAATAAACTCACATTTAAAAAATAATGATAACCTTTTTAATGCTAGTATTTGAATTTAAGTTGAAATAAAGTTTTGATGATCTGAGTTTTCACTAAACTCCCCCTATCCATATACCATTTTGGAATATAACAAACTCGAATTTAAAAAATAATGATAACATTTTAATGCTAGTCTTTGAATTCAAGTTAAAATAATTTTAATCATAAATCATAGTGACTTTCTTTGCTAAGGTCATTTGCAACACATCATAGTTAAAATATCAAATTAATCATTGTACACTTCATATGCATAGTTAAAATATCATTGCATACATCATATGTATCATCATAATATCAAAGTAATTATTGCATCTATTATAATTTTAAATCATCATAAGATATCATAAGTTAAGAAATCATTGCATGCATAATTTCAAATCATTAAGGTAATCATTGCATACATTATAATTTCAAATCATCATAAATTAAGATATCATTGCATAATTCAAAATCATCACCAAATTAAAACATTATAATTTTTTACATTATCAAAAAGTATAGTTGACTTTTCCTCCTTTGTCATCAACAAAAAGAAGAAATGTGTAAGTTTTTACTTCTTTTTTAAATGAATAAGCTATTACTTCTCTCTCCCCCTTTGTCATTATAAAAAAAGAGAAGGATATCATGGATTCATGGTATTATTTCTATTCATTTACATTAATGTGTCAATTGTATAACTTTTTTGAAATCACATAAGGATATTAATATAAAAAATAAGTTCAATTCATGAGAGATTAATTTGACGATGGGGTATACAAGTCATGAATACATAAACAGTGAGAAATCAATATAATGATTCATTTGAATGAATATCCTTTTTAACGAAAATAAATGAGAAGGATTTATGCATTTGAATGATTTAACATGCCTAATTCTCTTCTAATAAAATCAAATTGATCCTCATTCAATAGTTTAGTAAAAATATCCACTAATTGATATTTTGTATCAATAAAACCTAAAGATATATTATGATTATTAATATGATCCATAATAAAATGATATCTAATATCAATATGTTTAGTCCTAGAGTATTGAATATGATTCTTTGTTAAACAAATTGTACTAGTATTATCACATTTAATAGGTATATTTTTTAGGTAAAGTCCATAATCTTCCAAAGTGTTCATCTAAATTACTTATACATAGCATGTACCTACTGCTATATATTCAGCCTCGATTGTAGATAATACAACATAATTTTGTTTCTTAGAAGACCAAGAAATAAGTGCATGACATAGAAACTAACATATTTCAAAGGTACTTTTTCTATCTATTCTGCATCCTACAAAGTCAACATCAGTATATGTAATCAATTCAAAATTTTTAAATTTTGGATACTATAATCCTAGATTAAAAGTTTTTTTACGTGTCTAAATTTTTTTAATTACTTTATAATGAGATTATTTAGGATTAGATTGAAATCTTACACAAAACCTAACACTTTATATTATATCAGGTCTAGTTGCAATAAGATATAGTAAGCTATCTATTATACCTCTATAAGTTTTTTGATCAAAGCATTCTCCTTCATTGTCCATATCTAATTTAGTAGAAATGCTCATAGGTGTGTTAATGGCTTTAGCACAATCGAAGTGAAACTGTTTTGATAGATCCAAAGTATCGTTAGTTTGACTAATAAAAGTTATATCACTTAGGTACTTAATTTATAATCCTAAGAAAAATATCAATTCACCCATTAAACTCATTTCAAATTCTTAAATTATACTTTTGGCAAATGATTCACATAAATATTTATTTATAAAATCAAAAATAATATCATTGATATAAATTTGAATAATAAAAAAATTATTTTTAAAATATTTAATAAATAATATGATGTTGACCTTGTATTTCAAAAAATTATTTTGAATAAGAAAAGAACTAAGCCTCTCATACTAAGCTCCAAGGGCTTGCTTCAATCTATAGAGAGCCTTAGATAACTTAATAACAAGCCCCAAGGGCTTGTTTTATTTCTTTTTATAAATTTTTTGAATTTTCATGTCAAGAGTGCAAGTTTATCATCATAGTCCTCATCACTGAAAGTTTCTTTCAAGTTGTCTTCTTGTGTTCTAAATATTATATCCTTCCTGTTCTTTGGAAGAAAGTTCTCAAGCTCATTGTGAGTGTTATAAGTCATCTCATAGGTCATTAATGACCTATTAGTTATTTCAGAGGAAAGTTCTTTAAGTTTTTAGCCATTTGAATAACCTTTACTTTAGGATCCCAACTCTTTGGAAGAGATCTTAAAATTTTATTTATAAGTTTAAAAGTAAAAAAACTTTTCTCAAGTGCTTTTAGTCTATTGACAACATCCGTAAACCGGGTGTACATGTCTCTAATGGACTCACTTGGTTTCATCTGAAATAACTCATAAGAATGAACTAAAAAACTGATTTTGGACTCTTTCACTCGACTAGTACCTTCGTGAGTGATTTCAAGAGTATGTCAAATATTGGAAGCCATTTCGTAAATTAAAACATAATTAAATTTATTTTTGTCTAAGGCGCAAAACAAGGCATTCATAGCCTTAGCATTAAGAGCGAAAGTCTCCTTCTCCGACTCATTCCAATCGTTCATCGAAAGAAAAGATTTTTGAAAGCCATTTTCGACAATATTCCAAAGTTCAAAATCCATAGAAATAAAAAAAATTCTTATGCGAGTTTTCTAATAATTGTAATCCGACCTGTTGAACATAGGTGGATGTGTGATTGAGTGACCCTCTTGTACATTGGCAAATGTCATCTCTCTTGAGTTTTAAACCAAAATGAGAGTGACCTTGCTTTGATACTAATTGTTAGGATCAGGAACAACACTAAAAGGGAGGGGTGTGAATTAGTGCAGCGGATAAAAATCAATGATTTGAAGTGATTTCAAAAAACTTTATGCGTTGAGAAGATTTTGTCTGATGAAAATGATTTCGGTAGAAGATTGATTCAAATGAATACGTAAGAGAGTAGAAAAGGGGAGATTGAAAGATTGTAGCCAAGTAGAAAATTAAATGCAGCAAATGAAATTTATGTACCAAGAGAAGAATGCAATAAATTTATAGTGGTTCGATCGATTGACCTATGTCCACTCCTGATACCTCCTCCGATGAGGTCATCGACTTCCACTATCGATCTTTCTTGAAGAGGAAAGATCAATCACCCCTTTTTACAAAACTTTATAGTAGCTTACTCTCTTTTTACAGACTTTTTACACTTGGAATAATGTGGAGGTGAACACTCAATCTTTTGAAAGCTAATTTACTATAGTTTCGATCTAATTCTTATCACTTCTTAATGTGCAAGCAGTTAAAAAGTAAGGGGTATTTATAGGTCTCAATTGGCTTCAAAAACAAAGCCAAAATTTAAATTTTCGGGTCTTTTGGGTACGGGCGGTACCATCACCCGCATTGGGTGGTGCCACCGTCCGCAGAACCTCGAAAACAGAGGTTCTGGCGATGCTACCGCCAGCATATGGTAGTACCACCGCATGTAGCTTTAATGCTGGGTAGTACCATCACCTAAACTGGGTGGTATCACCACCTGCAGCTTGAAAAAGTATATTTTTTCACTTTTCTAGCTCATAGGTGGTTCCACCGCTTGCAGCAACTTTTGGGCCACTGAATGGGCCTCCCAATGAGCCCAAATTAGTTCTTATTTAGGCCCAATTGATCCTTAATTGAGTTGGTATGATACATCTAAAATCAATTGAATTTTGACTTAACTTTCGATAATTAAGACATAAACAACGATAAGACACGAATCTAAGTTATCTGGCATGTCATTGGTTCTCCTGGTGAACTTCCGGTGACCTTTTGGTGAACTTCCAGTGAACCTCCAATGCATCGTTTGAACCTTCGATGTATTGTCTGATCCACCAGTATGTTGACTCCTGTAACATCCATTCTCGGCGCATTGTCCGATTCTCACGACCTGATGCCCGAACTTTGACTTTGGCCCAACGTTTGATTCTTCTTACTTTAATTATTTTACCTCTCTTGATCGAAGTTAGTCTTGCATCACTTATCTTAAAGTAGAGATTAGATAATAAACTTATTAATTGATTTCATCATTAAAATCTGAGATTCAACATTGTTGTCTGGCATGTCATTGGTCTATCGACACTTCATCCGATTCTTCAATGCATCGTTCTCTCTTGCGGTCTATTACCCAATCGGCTAGTTGACATCCACAACTTTGATTTCCTAGGCGTAATTTTCACTCTTCTTGGCTCAATGCTTGAACTGTTGGGAAATCCTTCAGGGGAGCGACATCACATGCGCAGTGGAAGAACAGAAAACAAAACCCCAAATTTCTCGTCGAAAGTTTCTGTCGTCGTGGGAAGATCGATGCGTCAAAAAAAAATCCGCAAAATTGCACGTGTAAAAGAAAGTACCTAGGGAGATCGTATATCCCTGAATTTCTACAGATCTATGGGAGAGGATGAAGGAGGTCAAGCGTCCTCCTCTCTAGCGGTATCCACACGACAGGGATTGCAACGATGCACCTCTCTCTGGGGAGAGGAGAACAGGAGGTGGCTACCAAAAGAAACCCCCAGCCTATAGAGCTTTGGTTCCCTCCTATTTATAAAGGGCCCCCGAAAACCCTAATGGATCTTTTGCCCTATTGGGTATTGGATCTTCATCCAATTACCCAAGCATCTTGGATTAGTGGGTCTCTACCCAATAATCTCTTATTAGCAATTATTGGATCTCATATCAGGATCCAATAATTCAGGGGCTTAATGGATATCCAATAAGATAGGGGGTTCAGCGGATATCTCATATCCGAACTTCTACTCGTCGCAACACCTACCATATGTGTGTGACCTTCTAGACCCAATATCGAGCTGGCCGTGAGTCATACTTGTCAGAACTCCTTTTGACTTAGTGAATTATTATCTCTATAATAATTCACCCAACTCATCGACTACGGACGTACTAGGCCACTACGCCGTTGCTCCCAGACGATACAAGGGAATCTAATCCTTTGATACCATTGTTGGAAAATCCTTCAGGGGAGTGACATCATATGCGTAGTGGAAGAACAGAAAACAAAACCCTAGATTTCCCGTAGAAAGTTTCTGTCATCGTATGAAGATCGGTGCGTCAAAAACAAATCCACAAAACTGTAGGTGTAAAAGAAGATACCTAGGGAGATCGTATATCCCTGAATTCTTGCAGATTTGTGGGAGAGGATGAAGAAGGTCAAGCGTCCTCTTCTCTAGCGGTATCCACACGGCAGGGATTGCAACGATGTACCTCTCTCTCTGGGGAGAGGAGAATGGGAGGTGGCTACCAAAATAAACCTCCAGCCTATAGAGCTTTGGTTCTCGCCTATTTATAGAGGTCTCCCAAAAACCCTAATGGATCTTTTGCCATATTAGGTATTGGATCTTCATCCAATTACCCAAGCCTCTTGGATTATTGAGTCTCTATCCAATAATCTCTTATTAGCAATTATTATATCTCATCTCAGGATCCAATAATTCAGGGGCTTAATGGATATCCAATAAGATAGGGGGTTCAGCGAATATCTCATATATGAACCTCTACTCATCGCAACACCTACCATATGTGTGTGACCCTCTAGGCCCAATATCAAGCTGGCTATGAGTCATACTTGTCAGAACTCCTTCTGACTTAGTGAATTATTATCTCTATAATAATTCACCCAACTTATTGACTACGTACGTACCAAGCCACTACGCCGTGGCCCCCAAATGATACAGGTGAATCCAATCTTTTGGACCTATCTGTCCTCAGTTACCATGTATCTATAGTCCCTCATCCATATAATATCCCAGAGACCCTATACCGGGCATGGTGCTGTCAGGCCCATACGGTCTCTCCTCGAGTCTTGCTCTTGTCGAATTCTCCTGGAGAACTCTTTCTCTCTTAATCCGAATAACCTTGGTTAAGGATTTGTTCGAGCAAGAATACATGAGATATTTCTCTCATGATACTAAGAGCGGATGATCCTCTATTGATACTCAATAGCCCTCGTAAGATTGGCTACCACTCCCAATAACCGGTTGTACTAGATCTAGAACTTTCCAAACCTATAAGTCCGATATCAAAGAGTGGAGTACTCATACAGGACATCCTTGGTGTCTCATGTCTAAGGACTAAATACACTACTGGGACTACGGAATCGCTGTCTGACGTGAGGTATCAATAACCAACCAGCATTCCGTAGGCGGATCAATCAGTGAACTCATTCCCCAATGAGCACCTCCACTGTACCCTTAGTGTCCCCACATGAGTAGCTATGAGACCAGCTACCTCCATCATATGGACGGGTATACAGCACACCAGTCTATCCGGTTATCTCGATGTCCTTATCGAGTAACCTATGACCAGGATAATTCAGGGTTTGTGTTTAAATGTGAATCGGTCACATTATCGTGATCTCGTCGCGATCTGATTCCCATTGCACAGATCCAAGGACATCACAATATATGCAACACGCAAGATAAAGTGATAAAACGCCTAATAATAAGCAAAGAGAAAAAGTGCATATCAAGTCATAAGTGTCATCACTCATGTGATTGGCTTGCAGGGCACATATGACTAGCATGAACCTATGGCATGAAGCCTTCTGCCGATATGTCGAATCTTCTGACATATTTCACTCCAGCCTAACTTCTGATTCCTCTTGCTTTAATTGTCTCTTCCTAATCGAAGCTAGTCTTGCATTACTCAAAATGCAGATCAAATCATAAACACTATCAATTGGTTTCATCATCAAAATCCAAAATTTAACACAAGTCTTTTGACTCTTGTATAGCCGTTATTTTCAGATCCTAACTTTTTAGAAGGGATCTTAGTATTTTGTTAATAAGTTTAAAATTAGAAAAATATTTATCGAGACTTTTTAAACCATTGATGACATCCGTAAAATAGGTGTACATGTCTCCAATGGTTTCGCTTGGTTTCATTCGAAAAAGTTCAAAACTATGCATCAAAAATTAATTTTAGAATTTTTAACTCTACTTGTGCCTTCATATGTGATTTTATGTGTGCCAAATCTTGTGTGTAGTTTCGTATATAGAAACCTAATTAAATTTATTTTTATCAAGTGTGCAAAATAAGGTGTTCATCACTTTAGCATTCAATGAGAAAATCTTCTTTTCTAAATCATTTCATTAGTTCATTGGTTTGGAAGACTTTTAAAAATTATTTTCAATAATATTCCATATATCAAAGTTTATAAAAAGTAAGAAAACTCTTATTTATGTTTTCTAATATGTATAGTCTGTCCCATTGAATATAGGAGGACGAGTAATAGAAAGACCCTCTTAAAAGCCGAAAAAAACTATCTCTCTTAGATATTAAACCAAACAAAGAGAAGAATGGCTTTGATACCAATTGTTAGGATTGAAATCAGTACTAAGAAGAGGGGGTGAATCGTTGAATCTCGGATTTTGATGATGAAGTCAATTGATAAGTTATTTAATCTAATCTATATGTTGAGAAAAGTATGTAGGATTAACTACGATAGCGATAAAGGCATAAAGCAAAATGAAGTGATGGAGTCAAGTATGATCGAATCATTGGGAGTTCAAGACTTCATTGGGAGTTCGAAGATTCGTCAGGAATGCTGTCGGAATTGGCTGAGAATGAGTTGGGAGCTTGACGAAGGGTTCGTCAGAAGTTTGCCAGAAAGATTCGTCGAAAGTTCACGGAGCTCGTCGAGAAAGATCGAAGCTTGCCAAAGAAGCTCGTCAGAACTCACCAAGATCGTCGTGAAATCCATGAGCCTACTGGGAGTCCACTAAAAGATGTCTAAGAGTTCGTCGAAAGTCCATTTAAAGTTTGCCGGAAGCTCATCGGAAGAAACCTTGACGTGCCAGATTTCATTTTACTTTTTAGGGTTTGTGTTTAAGGTGAATCGATCTCATTATCGTAATCTCATCATGATCTGATTCCCATTGTACAGATCCATAGACATCACAATATATGTAATATGTAATATAAAGTATGAAAATACCAATAATAATAAGCAAAAAAGACTATATAGCATGTCATACGTGCCATCACTCATGTGATTAGCTTATAGGACACTTATGATAAGCACCTATCACTACTTATCCTTAAATAAGATAGAAAGAGATTCTCAAGGAATCTAATCATGAGGACATCAAAATTATTTATTAATTAATTAGTTTTATTTATTTCCTATCTTTATATAGGAATCAAAATTTCCCTTAAAATTAACCTCATAACTAAATACACTCAAATAGGAAATAAAAATGATGCAAACCTAACTTATTTCTAATTCTATTTTGATTTGTTTTGAAATTATTTAATAATTGTAGAATAGGTTATTTGAGCTTAAGCATTTTAGCTCACTCAATAAGTTAATTGATGAATTATTCAATCAAACCAAAACATCACAAATGGTACAACCACATTTTTAGCAATTGGGAATGTGTGTGTGTGTGAAATAATAATATTAGATTTGATTAGGTCAAATTTTATCATCAATTTGACTTTGTCAAAATGACTTGATCTAACTTGTGTTTCAAGTACTACTATTGCATCCAAAAAAGAAGAGTCATTAAGTATTGGCTAGAAAGGAATTTTTCTCGAAAGTGAGAAATACTTGTCTCGTGTTCTTTCTCCCACTTCAACTTGAGAGGAAGTTGTCCATGTCAAGTATCCTGCTTCTTACAAAAGATTGTATTGAAGGTTTGTCCAACAAAACCCCTCCAATAGTCTAGTATGTGTTCCCAAGTGTAGAAAACTCAAAAACATTAGTTTAGTTTATTTTGAATAATCGCATACTTGAGAATGCTACTGGTTTCACTCTTGTAAGAGCCAATTTAATAGGACTCTTTCCATTAGATTTTTAGCCGATGTTGGATGGCCTAATAGACTCTTTATCATCTTCGATAATGACATGATGTGTTTAGCGGATGCTGACTAGGTTTTATATATTGAGTCCCAATTGGCTAAGAAAATGATCATGTAATTTACCTCCTTTTATACTTTGGGATAAGGGCTTGTTCATCATAGAGTATATCATTTATTTTCAGACATCGATCACTACTACCTATATTAAAAATAACTAAGTTGTGTCATTGGGATGCAATGATACTTCAAATATTTTATCCTTGATAGATATTTTATTGTAAAGGGGATGCTTTGGAGTGTCTAGTGCTTTGAATACTTTGGATGTATTAGGCATTTCAGATGCTTTTTTTGTCTTATACAAATGCATAATATATAAAGCGAATGCTTTAAGGTGTATTAAGCATTTTGAATGATTTTCAATCCTAAGCGAATGCATCATGTACAAAAGAGACATCTTGGAGCTTGTGGGTACTTTGAATGCTTTTCAATCCAGGATGAATGCATCATGGATATATTAGATGCTTTGGGGTGTGTAAGTACTTCAGATACTTTCTATTCTGAGTAGACACATCATGTGTTGGACTCTTTTACTTTTGTTTATCATGGGTGGATGCATTGTGCATAAATGGAATGATTTAGGGTGTGTTAGGATGCTTCAAATGTTTTTTATTTTTGGCATATGCATCATGCATGAATGAGACACTTTGAGATGCATCAAACACTTCAGATACTTTTTAAATTTTGAATAGATCCTTAAAACATAAATTGGATGCCAAATAAGATGTTTTGGGTGTAATGAGTGCTTCGGATTCTTTTATGTCATGACCTAACACATTTCATAAAAATAAGATATTAAAGTTTCAAACGGATACAAATTGCTTAGCCTAATTAATAGTAATATATCCATCAGATATTTATAAATCAATCTTAGTCTTTGACCACTTCTGACTAAATTGAGATATTATAAGACAATATCATACTTTAAGAGGTTCAAACTTCTATCACAACTCTCTAGATTTAGTATACAAAAATTAGAGAGAAAAGTGATTGATTTTACAATATCACTTAGGGCTCTTTCTCTTGTCGGATATTGCATCTCATGTCATTGAGTCATTTGTTCATTTCTTGTTATTGTTATGCAAGATAGGACTAAACTCATTAGTGGAATACACATACTTTAGATTGAGGTATATGTAGTTGAGGTTGAACTAGACTGACCTCTTAAGGAGTGCTTAAGGAGAAACTTATAACATTGGGTCGGTTGGGGGATGACTGATCTAGAGTTCTCTATGATGCATAGAATTGGCCCCTGTTGAGGAACTTTTTATGTTTGATAAGCATTCGGTAAGTTATGTATCACTACTAGCTGTATAAGAAGTGGGAGAAGAAGGACAAGATCTATATCATTGTAATCAAGTCTTAAACTTACTAGGAGAGGCTAAATAAGGCATCAAAAGAAACTTTAACTTGAGTCAGATTCCCACTTAAGAAAAGAAAATTGTGATCACTCATGACTCATTATTGATAGCGTGGATCTAGGCATGATCTAGATGTTCCTATAGAGGGGAAGGTAGAAGCCCCTTGTCTAAGGCTAAGTTTTAAAGAAAAACTCTTGTGATACTTTGTGTTTAGTATTTTAATGACATCATCTTGAGGAACTTTCTTCTAGCAATTATTGAAAGTATTAATATTGATGATGGAACAATCTCACCTACATGATAAGGTCAATTTGATTTGGCAAAATTGATTCTATTTGGCTAATGTTTTGAGTAGTCATTAAGTATTTAGGATTTGAATAAGAAAGAAAGTTTTTCAAACATGAGAAATGCTTGTAATCCGTGTTTCTGTTTGTGAAAGATGTTTGTTTTATATTTTATTTTTTGTAAAAGATTATGAGAGCTTGTAAATATTTATTTAATTTATTTTGAATGATGATATACTTGAGAAGATTATTTTATATATTATCATTATTATAATCATCGATTTAATAGGAGAATCACATTAGATGCCAATAGACTCTTTGTCTTTTTAATAGTTAATGTGATATTTTCGGGACTGATTAGGTTCTATGTATCATTGATGTGATATTTTCAGGATTGATTAGGTTTCATACATCAAATCGATTAATTCAAAATAACGAACACATCAATATTAGAACTTGATAAATTCAGAATAGATTTGCGAACTTCTGGTGTATATACTGGAACTGACGGAGCCCATCAATTTCGGCCGTGTCGTAACCGAGTCAGGTGAGTCAGAGGAATGTGACCGAGTCACATGACCCGGACTACTATTCCGTTCCGGTTTACATCGATTTGGATAAAAAAAACCCTCGTTTGCTTTATGGGTGACCCAATAAAAGGAGCCGCGATCTATCCTCCCCGGCTTCCTCTCTCAATCCTAAATCCTTCAGCTAAACAGCTTCCTGGATTCTAATTTCAATCCTCTTTTCACTGCCCTTTTGCTCTTTTCAGGTGCAGATCGTATCTGTTTCTCTCCGTCGCCTGAAATCTGAGATTTTTTCGAGTGAACTTTGGGAGTAGTTTTGAAGTCCTTAGTTCTCGATTTTGTGCCGAGAAGTCCTTGCTGGAGATCGCGATTTTCCTGTTTGATTCCGTATTTCGGATCGTCAATCATTCTTTCGTTTTTTTTTCATTTTGATTCATTTGATTTTTGGATCATCGTGATCGGGAATCGATGGGGAAGAAGATGAAGACCAAGGCGCGGAACCCTCGCAAGGTGCATCCGCGGGCTCCGTCCGGATCTGCCCAACCCATCGTTGGGACGACCGATCCGAAGGAGGACGGTGAGTATGTAAATCTGAGGCATGAGGAGCAGTGCGGTCATTCCGGTAAGGGTAGTGCCGAGGTGAATCGGATTCTTTCGGAAATTTTGTCATCGAAGGTTGCAGTGGCTTGTGAGCACTGCAGGGAAGAGCCTACTGCTAAGAGAGGCGGGGGTAAAAAGGGTAAACATCAGAAAAAGAGAGAAGGGGCGGTGAAGAACTCGGAGACAGGACCGGAGTCGCACTTAATTTGGGTCTGTTTGGATTGCAATCGCTATTTCTGTGGGGGAGCAGTGAACGATTCGGTGCCCTATGGCCATGCCCGTCGGCACTCGAAGCAGGAGCGCCATGCTTGCGTGGTGCGATTGGACAATCCTACGATCGGATGGTGCTTCTCGTGCAGTTTGGCAGTCTGTGTTGAGCTGCCACATGTTGTGGCTGATGCAGGAGAGGTTAAATTAGAAGATGGAAGGGTTGAAGGCGGTGGGATCGAGCCTTCAACACCAGAGGGCAGCAAGGGGTATAAGATCAGAGGGTTATCCAATCTTGGGAACACATGTTTCTTCAATTCGGTGATGCAGAACCTTCTTTCCATAGATATGTTGTGGCATTACATGGTGAACTTGGATAGGCCTATAGGGCCACTTACTATGGCATTGAAAAAACTGTTTGATGAAACCAGAGGTGGGACAGATTCGAAAAGTGTGTTGAGTCCAAAGAATCTTTTTGGATGCATTAGTTCAAAGGCCCCACAATTCAGGGGGTACCAGCAGCAGGACAGTCATGAATTGCTTCGTTGCTTGCTTGATGGGTTGTATGTAGAAGAGAGAAGTTCAGACAAAACACAACATTCTTGGAATGATCAAAAGATGGCTGCTTCAGATTTGGGGAACACTGTGGTGGATAACATCTTCGGTGGCCAGCTATCAAATACTATCTGTTGTGTTGAATGTGGGCATACTTCCATAGTCCATGAACCATTTCTGGATCTATCATTGCCAGTGCCTTCTAAGAGGATTACTTCTAAGAAGGCTCCACCACCTCCACCTAAAAGGAGTAAACCACCTTTGAAAGAAAGGAATAAATCTCGGAGGTTCCGAGAAAAAGGTAGTGCAAGAGGATCTGTTGTCATGGAACAATATCGACTAGAAGAAAGAGTTACTTCATCAGTGGAGTGTAGTGAGTCATCCGGTAATGCATCCAAACCAGAAGAAAATGCTGATTTGATATTAAAGGACTCAGATAAAAGTAACCATCTCAGTGCTGCACCAGGAACAGAACAAAATATTGCTTCAGAGGCAGAGGATTCCTCATGGATGGATTATCTTGCAGAGCCCACTATGACCCCGGATGCTCTAGATTTGGGTTCCCAAACTTGTGGGAACTCCATTTTGCATTTTTCTGAGAGTGGTCAGATATTCCAGAGTGAAAATAATATTACTGTGGAGTCAGAGGTCGACAATTCTCCCAAGGAGCTGATGGTGTCTTCAGATTCTTGTGGAGAAAACCCAAGCAGAAATGATATCTCTTCTTCATGTGCATATGATTCTGGGGTTATTTTACTTCCTTATGATGTGCTTGATCGCACCACAAATGCTATGATTGGAGTGACTTCTCAAAATCCTGATAACATGTCTTCGTCTGATAATTTAATGAAGGAACCAAGTGTGCAGGCTGCATCTATTGTTGATTCTGAACAAGCAGAAGTTGACTTTGATGGATTTGGTGACTTATTTAATGAGCCAGAGGTTACTTCTGAACTCAATAGAGATATTGGCATGGCTGAAGAGATGGCTGTGACACTGTGGGCTAATAACAGCAGTGAGTCTAATCAGGAGGAGGTGGACGATAGCAATGCTCAAGTATCAATTGAAAGTTGCTTGGTGTTATTTACCAGTGTAGAACTTTTGTCTGATGAGGATGCTTGGTACTGTGAGCACTGTTCTGAGGTATTGTCCAATGAGATGAATGCTGATAGAACTAGCAAGAGCCAGACTTTAGCAACACTTGGTCAGTCCGACATAATGAAACCTTGTGTTGATGATGATCAAGGCACAAGTGAAAATGTTTCTTCCAATTTGCATGTGGATTGCCTGAATTCAACTGATTCCAAAGAATTAGGCACCAGGGAAACAGAATCCACCTTTGTTGACATTGAGTTGCATCGACAAAGGCCTGATACTGACCTGGAATCACTTGATATTGTTGGTGAAACGGAGAAAATGAGATGTAAAAATGGAGAAATCATTACTGGGAGTAACATAATGATGCCAGGCTCCATATTGTGTGATCAAATAAGCAAACCAATTGTTGTTCTAGAGGATCAGGAATTGGTAGATTCTGGGTTTGATAATCAAACCACAAGTGGTAAGGAAGATGTTCCAACTAGTGGACAGGCTCTAGGTAATACTTTGATTAGTTCCCCAGGTAATACTGGAGCAAGCTTGTCGAATTCCTGCAGAAATGACAACCTTGATGTTAATCATGTACCGAAAAAAGGTTCAAATTATTTGAGTCAAACTCATCCAGGCAAAGATAGAAGGGTCAAAAAAGAGGAGCCTACAAAGAGGAAAGTGAAGAGGGATGCAACTAAAAAGATTCTGATTAACAGAACACCACCTATTTTAACTATACATTTGAAGAGATTTAGTCAAGATGGACGTGGCCGATTAACTAAGTTGAGGGGCCATGTATTCTTCCAGGAGATGCTTGACTTGAGGCCATATCTGGATTCGAGGTACTTTTTCTTTTAAATAATTTTTATCCTATTCATCTAGCTATTTATTTATTTGGAATCCTTGTAGTAGAAATAAATATTGTGTATTGACGTACCAACACAAGTATGTCGGTAAATGATGTGGTATGAATAAAGAAGAGAGGAGGAGGAGAAGAAGAGGTGTGGAGGAGGAGCAGATTTGAAGGAGAAGAGGAAGGGAGGAGTAGTGCCCAGGCTGGCGACAAAGAGTAATGGGCGACGAGCAGCAGGCAGCAGTGAGCGGTACATGTCACAAGAGAGTTCGAAGGAGTCAAGACAGAGAGGTAGAGGGACATATCATGTTGTTTAACCATAAAACAAAATAAATGAGTAGAAATAGAGAGAGTGAGAAAGAGAAGAGTGAGATTAGAGAGACTAGAAGAGAGAAGATGCAATTCTTTTCAAATATGAACTGTTTCATCCATTGAAAAGTTCCACTATTTATAGAGGTTTGGGTACCTTAATATAATCAATAATGGTAATGATTCTCAAGAGTAATCTCCTAGAGAACTTGCATGTCTTTTGGAAACCCAAAATGTGACTTCTAGGAGATCTAATAATCTTTTGAAAAAAACTTATTACAGCTTAGAAGTAAAAGAGTGCATTTAATACAAGAGTGCACTTAATACAAAAGTGGAGTCTCAATATTAACACTTAGAAAGACCAAAAGGACTCTTCATTTTTTCACATAACTAATTGATGACTTTTTTCTAATTTCTTTGCCTAGAATAAACTCTTCTAAAATTCTTTATAAACTTGGATGGTTCTCGATCAATTGGACTGCCAAGGGATGGTCCATGGCCGGTTTGCCATTTAACTTGTAAATACTAGCTGGGATGGTCCATATATTAAACACATGCTTTTAGCTACATGCTTGCTCGTTTGCATTCTAGGCAATTCGATGGGTTTGAAGAATTTCTGATCTTAGCTTACTATCTTGTTAGTTGTTGACACTTGACAATGAGAAACTCTTGCATGTCTAGGAAGATGTGATATTAGGCAAAGGCACCTTGACTTTTCAATGTATCAATCAAGATAGTTTCATTGTCCTTGAAATTATCATAGATATATGATTTATTAAAGATATTGCTGTGGAGATATTTTCTTAATAATGATGATTTGAGTAAAGTCAAGACATTGCCTTCTGCTCTGATTAACTGTCATAGCAAATTCTTTGATATATACCTTGCAGTTGGTGAAATTCATGAAACTAAGTAATGAATGGCAGGAAATTCATTGAATTTTCAGTGTCTTATTCCTATAGAGTCATGAAATGTGTGTGAATAAACTCAGTCTACTAGATTCTTATTGTTTTCACCTCTATGAATGCATGGTGCACTATTGCACCCACGCATTTTCTTATAATAGATTGAATGAGATAAATTTCTTATGTATTCTGTGCAAGAAATTAATGTCCTAGATAGACCATTGATTTTTTTAATTCTATTTCAAGTACACTTTGGCCTTTATATGGAAACCATTGCAGTCTTTGATCTCTTAAACCATAATGAAGATAGTGTGGACCAGATTCTTCACCTTGGTTGATGGGAAAAGTTGTTGAATGACATTATTTATTATGTTAGTCTCAATTTTGTATTGTTTAACTGTTTCATGACCTAGAAGCATGACCACGTTCTGGTCTACTTTTTTGTTGAATGCAATTTGTTATTTGTGTGATCACATAAAATTCCATCTGTAGATAGTTAAATTGCTATCTACAAATGTTTAATTATTTAATTATTACACCTTAATAATTTGTTTGGTGCTGGTGTACTAGATCCATTTACCAAAGGTTGTGGGTTCGAAGTCTCAACTGACATATTTTTTAAGGTGTCAGCTAGCTTATCTAGTAAAAACCTCAACAGATTATTGCAAGGTCTTGGCTCGAATCTCATCTTCATCATTTATCCTTTGTAAAAAAAAAAGGTTAAATTGCTCTTGAAGGCTATTCTTATAATTCTACAGTACTAATGGTTGCAAGATGCCAGGAAGTAGGTACTTGACAAACTTGTACAGCCTATCCATCCCTTAGCATGATAATATGTTTGGATGCATACCCTCTCTTTCTTGATCTTCCCTCCCTTCAGTTTTGTCATTTACTTTATCATCAACAGCTTCAGCTTTTGTCAACACCACTGACCTTTTTTGGATGATGGCTTTATCATGGTTCTAAATACATTGTACCATTCCATGCTGGGTGGTATTTATCATCTCGATGGGGAACCAATATGTAGACTTCCTTTTCAGGCAGTTCAAATCCGATGCAGTGGTTATCACGCAGTGACCCTCTAAAACCAAGCTTACTTCCCTGTCCAGGCGTTTTCCTTTTTTATTTAGGGTTAAATTCACTTGCCCTTGTCCTCTCTCTCTCCATCCTCTTGATCTCTCACATGCTCACCTATCTTGCACCATCATTTCTCCTCTCCTCTTCCACTTCTTTGTTAGGATCTAGAGCGGCATTAAGAGGGGGTTTGAATTAGTGCAGCGGTTAAGTACAATAATTTTAACGATTTAAAACAATGCTTTCGGAAACTTCGAACGTTGAAAACTTCGTTTCGACAAAAACCTGGTTTTAATTGAATCGTATTGAAAAGTGTTTAGCTTGAAAGCATTAAGAGAAGAAAGAGGGCAGTGAACAAGTAAAGTAAATAGGTTTGCAGAAAGATAAAGAGCAATAAAGTAAATGCAAACCGATTTTATAGTGGTTCGGTCATACGACCTACGTCCACTCTCGATTCCTCTCCTCTTGAGGCTACTGGCTTTTCCACTAGTTGTTTTCCTTCCAAGGGTGAAGACCTTACAGCACTCTCCTTTTGACGGGTTTAAGAGGTAACCCTTACAAGGCCTCTTACCCCTCTCTTGGACTAGATCACACTTAAAGCTTAGAGGGAAGATTTTGACATTATTACAACAAAGTTTTTCCTTTTTCTTTCTCAGGTTTTGTGTGTTTTTCAACCATGGATGAGAGAGGTATTTATAGGCCTCAAGGTGATTCAAATTTGGAGCTCAAATTTGAATTACCTCGGATTCCCGAGTGCTGGCGGTACCACCGCCTGACACTGGTGATACCACCGCCAGTCTGACCCTGACATTGGCGGTACTACCGCCAGCCTGGAGCGGTACTACCGCTGCAGCTTTTATGCTGGGCGGTGCCACCGCCTGTAGCTTGGAAAAGTGTGCTTTTTCACTTTTCTAGCTCATAGGTGGTTCTATCGCCAATTTGGCGGTGCCACCGCTTATGACAACTTTTGGGCTACTGAATGGGCCTCATGAGCCTAAATCAGTCCCAATTTAGGCTCAATTGGCCCCTAATTGAGTTGGTATTATTTCACCCAAAACCAACTCAATTTTGACTCAGTTCTACTTCAATCTAGACAATTATTACAACGCGAATCGAAATGTCACCCGACACGTCATTGGCCTATGGGCGCTTCGTCCGACACTTCGGCGCTTCGTCCTCTCTTGCGGTTTGTTGCTCAATCAGCAGCTAACCTCCGCAGCCCCGATCTCCTTGGCGCAACTCCACTCCTCTTGGCCTGATGTCCGATTTCTTTGTCCGAAGCCTTCTGCCGATCGTCGATCGGACCTCCGGCTCGACGTCCAATCTCCTGACGTAATTTCCTCCGGCATAACATCGATTCTTCTTGCGTCAATTGTCTAATCTTGATCGAGATTAGACCTGCGTAACTCAAAACGCAGTTAGATAACCAAAACATGATCAATTAATTGTATCATCAAAATCCGAGATTCAACATTCTCTTCCCTGATCCCCCTTCTTTTCCTCCTCCCGTGGTACATAGAGGCATACCATATGTCTGCACGCATGTGCATACAGGACCCCCACTAGTCCACCATGTGTCTGCACACATGTGCATACAGGGCCCCACCAGTCCACCTGTGGACCAGAACAGATCTGGTATACAAAACTTCAAACTCTAGGCTTTACTATTCCTTTCTTACTCAAGGGGCACATTGGAACTGTAATTATGAAAGAATTGCTTACATGTTTTATTACAGATTTGGATGCTTATGTTTCAAATGACCAGCATGAAGTCCTTATTTCCCTAGTTTGGGCTTTCAATTTTTGCTTCATTGAATATGATTAGGTTTCTAAGTATTTTACTTCAAAATAGATGATAGCTGGCTCACAGGTCTACCCTAGAAGGAGATAAATCCTTCATTAATGGCTAAAGTTTCAGTTCAACTTATAAATTAAGAGACATGAGAAATATCAGATGTTGAAGTGGGAGCTATGGAGGACTAAAAATGGGATTTAATATTATGGATGGAAAATTAAAGAAGCCATTGTAACATATTAAATATTTTATAGTTAGGTTGCCTATTATTTTAAAATTCTTCCCTTCTTTTCTTTCTTTTCTTTTGTACTTTGTGCTTTCTCTATGTGTAGGTATGTGTTTTCTCTTATATCAATGGTTTTCATTGTCTTCAGTTAATTAGGGAAATTAAGATAGATGACAAGTAGCAAATGCAAGAATATCAAGTGGCGCCAAGATGGTATTTATGAAAGGAACTCCTTGCTTCATTTTTCCCGTCTCTTTTTCTTTTTGCATCCGTTGAACATCTAGAAACTGTTAATAAGTCTGCTCAGAGATTTAATAGTTGAAGTATGGATAATCTAAATGCTTCTGTTAATGTAAACTGAACCTTCATAATGAAGATAAGGTTGACTGTAGACTCGAAGTCGAGTTTAGAACTGTTGGGCTTAAGCTTTTTATAAAAATATTTTAGTATTTCTTGGATTTGATCTATGGATATTTTTTTAGTTTAGTTTGTGTCACGATATTTTTCATATTATAGGTAGTTTCGTTATTTTTATCAAATATTGGAAATGATTATTTATTAAATTTGATCATATTTTAATTAGTTTAGGATTTTATTTTTTTTAAATTTTTGGTAAGATGTTAATAGTTAAATTTTGGAATATAATTGATTGACACAAGAGGAATGAATGCTGTCTATTAAAGATAGAAAAATTGGGCAGTTTGATGCACAAGGCAATTGCCAATGGCATTATACAAATATCATGATCGAGAAAAAAAGAAAGTGTAATGTGTTAATTCTAATATTTATTTTCTTTGTTTTTATATATCTTGTAAGAATTCCTTAATGATGTACTTATGTTATATTCTTAATGAAAATTTTTCTTCATCATCTGATGGCCATGGGTTGTTTTTCCCTCTTACCTCTTATAGTAATTCCTCTGGCTTCTAATTCCTCTATTAAATCTTTATCTTTTATTTCTTTCAATCTTTATTTACTATTCTTAGCATATTGTTTTTACTACAATGATGAAGACCTACTACAATGATCATAGAATCATTCTCTTCCAACATATGATGTCCTGTGCTTGTATCAAGTGGTATCAATGCAATTGGTCATATTGCATAAATCAGTATCAAACCAAATTATCTTGCATCACCTTGAGCCTATTATTTCTTGCTTTCACTTCTCTTTATCAGTGATTTAAAAAGCATTAGGCGTTAAAAGCTGCTAAGGTCTAAAATTGCCCGAGGCGCTAGTCGCTCGCCTAGGTGGTAGCCCGAGCAAAGCAAGATGCTAAATTATAAAAATATATAAATATAATTAAAAATTATAATTATTTTAATAAAAATATACTATTAAATTAAGAAAATCTAAGGTTCAAAATCACAATGTCACATTACTAAAAAACAGTGATTAAAAAAGCGCTCAAGCGCCGCTTAAGCGCTCGAAAGGCGGCGAGGCGAGGCAGCGCCTCGCTTCACTTCAAAGCGCTTCAAAGAGGCGCCGCTGGCACTCGCCGAGCCAGCGTCGGGCGCTTGGCGAAGCGCGGGTTAAACCAGCGCCGAACCATCGCGATTGGTCGCCGCTCCGTTGCCGCTGCTCTTTGCCGCCCGCCGCTCGCCGCTCGCCGCTATCGCCGTCTACTCACCGCTCGCTGCCGCCGCCGCTGCCGCCATCGCCGCCGCTTGCTTTGCCGCCGCCGCTGCGCCGCTCGCCGTCCGCTCGCCGCCTCGCCGCCGCTTCTTTGCCATATCGCTTGCCATCGCTGCCGCTCGCTCGCCGCCGCTCGCGCCTAAACAACGCCCGAGATGTCAACGGCGACGTCGCTCCCGGGCGTCGCCAAAAGTTTAAAAAAATTCCTATTAAAAAATGAGCCTCGGGGACGTCGCCCGAGGCTTAAAAAAACTAAAAAAATAATTTTTTATTAAAAAATTGATTTTTTTTATTTTTTTTATTAACAATATACTTTTAACAGATATCGTTAACAATATATCATTAATGATATACTAATAACAAAATTTTTATTTATTAAATTAATAATATATTATTTTAATTTTAATACTACTAATTTTCTTAATTTAATAATATATTTTTATTTAAATAATTATATTTTTAATTATATTATATATTTTATATTTTAGCACCTCGTTTCGCTCGGGCTAGCGCCTGGGCGAGCGCTAGCGCCTCGGGCGATTTTAGGCCTTGGCGCCTTTTGGTGCCTAGCGCTTTTTAAATCACTGCTAAAAAATCCCAAAAACCAAAACAATAAAATTTTACATCAAAGTCATTCATCATAATCAATACTATCATCATTTTCATATAAATCATCTTTATTGAATTCATCATCTTCATTAAAATATGTTTCATTCTCAATGTCTTCAACAATAGCAGGAGCCGAGCTTGATGCTTTTGCACTCATTTTTCTTTTTGTCATCTGTCTTGTATATTTTTGTAATTCTCCAACACCTGAAGCTCTTGCCACATCTCCCCATGTCAATCTATTATCTTCAAATACAAACTCGTCTTCGGCATCTTGCAAGTTCGTACCCATTTCTCCCACCAACCACTCATTGAATCATCTTAGTACTCATAATTTCTTTTTCTTTTTTGTCATATACTTTTTTCCCACTTGGGCTAATACTCATAGAATAATCTTCTTCGTCCCTGAGATGTTCAACATCATCTTCTGGTAAATTCCCGTAAGATTCATTTTTTTGTATCTTCTTTTCATTCATATAACTCAGCAACTCTTCTTTATCCTCAGGTGGACACTTTTTGTAAGTTGTATTCTTGAAATTTCCTATTAGATGTTGTTTTGCATGAAAAATACTACCTTTAATAGTCTCGTCGCAGAACATACAGGTCACTGCATTAGGATCTTTCGGATCCTTTAAATAATTATACTTTTATACAGGATCTTTTTTTAATGTTATCGTAGAATCAATTGAGTTGCTTTGAACACTTGCCATTTATCATGAAACCTAACAATAATTTCAAATAAATAAAAATTAACAATATTAAAATTAAAATAATATATTATTAATTTAATAAATAAAAAATTCTGTTATTAGTATATTGTTAACAGTATACTGTTAATATACTATTAATATACTGTTAATAGTATATTGTTAATTGTCGAACAGTATATTGTCGAAGCTAGGTTAATGCAAGATAAAGGGAGTTGGAGCGGGAGTAGTGAGCGACAGTGGCAGTTGGAGCGGGGAGCGGCGAGCGACAGTGAGAGGAGGAAGCGGCAGCGGGAGCGACCAGCAGCAGCGGCAATGACAGTAGACACTAGCGGCGGCAACAGAGGCCAATCGCGAGGGTTAGGGTTGGGGAAGTCGGTGAAGTCGCGAGAGAGGTTGATATTGGTGATTTAGTTGGTTTAATCGAACCAACTAAATCACTAGAGATCGAACCAGACCTAAAATTCTGGTTCGGTCACCGGTTTAACCCGGGCGCTCGCCCGAAGCGCCCGACGCCTGGGCTCGGGAGAGTGCCCAGGCGGCGCCTCTTTGAATCACACCGCTTGGAAGTGAAGTGAGGCGCTCAGGCCTCGCCCCGCCTCGCCCGAGCACCTAGGCGAGCGCTCGAGCGCCTTTTTAGATCACTGCTCTTTATTCAGTTCTAATCATGTTCAGAGATATACCCTTTATCTTGCATTAATTTAGTTTTTTCTACATGAATATAATTTGTCTTTGATCACTTGTTTTTTCTACATGAAATTTTTACTCGTTAATTTAGTTTTTGCACCACTTTTATCATTGTAGATCGTAGTTGGTCAAAAGAATATGAATTGTAGTCATCAATCATCATGTTACTTGCGCATGTATATGTAAACACCTATGAGAAATCCTGGCATCATTTTCCCTAACCAGAACACTGTACGGGGACTGTCAGTTGAGTCTCTTTTAGTCCTCATTTATGGTGACTTTGGAGTGACAGTGCGTATTGATTTGGGTATGTGGAATTGGATCCCTTTTAAAAATACATTATACAAGAAATAATTGGAGAATAATCTTGTTTAGAAGAATTCCTGAAATTGTGGTTCAACATGCAAATTTAGAGGATTTTATCTACCAAACTTTTGTAGAAGCTTATAAAGATTGGACTGCATGAATTGTCACCATCAGTTATTCAGTATTGTGTTGGAGTCACATCCGTAACATATAACTCCGATTCTGGAGAAATTGCTGTTGCAAATTCTCATGTTTCTGTGTTAAGACATATCGAAAAATTCATTATGGGAACGAGTATAAGTTTGGTTTGTTGATTTATGTTTTGTCTTTATTCAGTTGTTGACGACCTTATTTCCTGCTTAATTTTCTTTCCTTTATATTGTTTTCTCTGAACCACATCATAATCATAGTGTAACACAATGACTACTAATATTTGGTAACTTATTTAAGTAATGAGATTTTAGATATCACAGTTGTCTAATCTTATCCAGATTACCGATTATCAATGGACGTTTTGAACTCCATTGGACAATCTATTAGTTGTGCAGAGAGGAATTTATTTCACTTTACATAAACAGTAAGCAAATTGATATCTAGAGGAGTTTTGATGAGACTATCACATTTGATAAACAGTACAAGCTTATTGTCATTGCAAGAAACAGGGAGATAATGAGGACATCATATGTAAGTAAGAGAATTATCATGTGGAGAGGATGTATGTGGGGCATGTTATTGGTAGTTTAGCCATGTGTTTGTGTTGGTTATTTTATCAAGCAACAATTATGCAACGGAGCAGGGAGGCTTTTTCATGTGAAGAATTCAACTTCTTTGTTATGGCCATAGAGAATTAATATGATGATACACTGATGGATGAGCAAAAAAATTTTGACATGATGGAAATATGACAGAAAAAAATAGCAATATTATAGATGATGATATAAGACCGAAAGCGTGAAATGGTGTATGACTTTATGAAATAACTCCATCTGCACAATTTATTCTATGAGGAAGCACCTTTTGGTATTTCTGCATTTCAAATGACCATGCTTTGACACAAAGCCATCATGAAAATTAAACATGGGTATCTGAAAATAGGTAATGCTATCCTATGACAGTGATCATGAACAAAACAAAATTCTCTGTTGTTTCTTCTTTCAAATTCCATTTCATGTTAATAACTGTAATGGCTTAGTGAGGAGCAGTCGAGGGTAAGGGTTTGTAAGATAAGTCGAAGCCCTTTTGTTGTAATTTTCAGATACTTTCTGATTTTAAGATAAAATATAATGGTGGTTCACCTCATATTTTGATGATAATTTTATAATAGCGAAGGCTGATATTTTTGAGCCTGGAGGTAGATGTTACATTATGCATCAACTGAGAATTGAAAGAGGTTATTTTCTTCACTCTTTTTTGCCAACTGCTTATACCACTGTTAAAAATCTTTTAAGGTTTCATGTTACTTGTACATAAAATTGTTTTGTTTGTGTCATTAGGCTTTTCTATTGATATGTTGCAACTAGTGGGATATATTGGTAATATACTATGCAGACAACTTGCTACCTTTTTTGGATGATGTGTTAATTGAGTTGTCATACTATTAGAAGGCAATGATGAAATGCCTTTAATAGGGGCTAATTTGTTAACAGATGACTGTTAGAAAAGAGCCAATAATAAGGGATAGCCATCTCATTTTGCACTTGTCATAATATGACGTCAGGGAGAAATACAGCGGGTTATGGTGAATTTAAGAATGATATTTATTGGTCTACTTTGTTGGAGGGATCTTATTCTAGTGACCCAATTTTGCCTAAGAATGTAAAGAGAAAAAACAGAAAAAAAAAAGAGTGAGAATCTATATGAAGCTTTATATCTTGGTAAATCAAGCATATAATTTGATAATTATGATTTAATATTAATTTTTCACTTATAGCTAGCTACATGTGTGTTCTTGTGTTGCTTACCAGCACTGATGCTATCTAAGTTTTTTTTTTACATATTAATAGATCTGAAAGCAAATTAAATGCTAGTCATATATTGTTTTCTAAAAATTGCTTTAGATTTCATAATATATCTTTGTTTGTCTTCATAGCATATATGAACTTGTGGTGCTTTAAGGCAGAAAACCTTTTCTACCAAGTAATGGAATGTGTGCTATATTGGTGCTTAGATAGGAAATTTTCTGTGAATGATCTGGTGAATTATTTAATAAGCATATCTTGGGATACATTATCAGCAAAACGTTATGATCTGGTGAAATTTTCTATATTGGACCAATGTCCATGTGTATTAAGTTTCCTTTGGTTTTTTTTTTTTTCATCTGTTTCTTTAACAGAAGAATCAGTGTGACCTTTGCCAAAATGAGTAACTATTTAAAGAAAGTTCCACAGTTTGTTTGCTATAATCGTGAAGATCTTTGTTTAAAGTCCAATATTTCTTATCCAACTAGAATTAAATGGTTGATCACAATGAATCAAGAGGTTTGATTTTGCTATGAATCTTATACTCATGTAGCTTCTGAAAAAAAGCCTTTCATCATATGTAGAGGAAATTTCCTCTATTGACTTATTTTCTACATGAAGCTTCACCAAATACTTGAGTGGTTGAAACGCAAGTGCCTGGATAATGAAAAAAATAACTTTCAAAGTACATTTTTCTAGTAGCTCCAGAGTTAGTTTACCTGAAAAGCTCACTTCACAACCAACAGAAACAGCAAATGCATCTGCCCTCTAATACTTCATTTAGAAAGCACAAATATGCCAATTGTTCTTTTTCTTCATAGTTTTCATGGCTGTGATGTAATTACTCTCTAATGTCAGCATTTATTAGCATTTCCTACTGGAAAGTTGGTCATCAGATTTAGATAAGATAAAAACAAAGGCATAGCACATACTTATATTACTTCAGACATGTAATCCTGATGGGCGGAGGCTGTTATTTCATGTTAAATTGTTTTGCTTGTTTGATTAAAGGAAAAAAATTGAAAAAGGATCAAAATGGATGGAAGCTGATGTTCTTAAAAGGCAAATCAAGCTATATTCCAAATTTATTGCTTGTTTGCGTTTGCAGGTGCAAGGAAGAAGAGAAGTGCATGTATCGACTGCTTGGGGTGGTGGAGCACTCGGGGAGCGTGTCAGGTGGCCACTACATTGCTTATGTGAGAGGTGAAAGGGACAGTGGCAAAGCTCAGAAGGACAAAAATTTACCTTCCTGGTTTTATGCTAGTGATGCTCATGTCAGGGAGGCTTCTCTGTCAGAAGTCCTTAAGTGTGAGGCCTATATTCTGTTCTATGAAAAGGTGTAAACAATGATTTTGTTCACGAGGATAGCCACTTGCAGGCAGGTGCAGAAACTTTGACTAAAGAAGCATACACGCCATTGGAAGGCCCCATGGTCCACAACAACACAAGCATTGTGGATTTTTTCTTTTGGATTCTTGGGTTTTGGCTTTCCACCTCATTGCAAATTCCATTGGGAGAAGCAACGAGAACAAATGAGTTTATTTTCACCCATTAATTTTTCCCGTCAGATGAAGCGGACAAAGTGGAATGTTGTTTGAGCTGACGATACTGTTTATATCCCATATTTTGAAAGATGGGGTTACGTTAGGAGCAATGATCTATATACATGATTTTCATTTGGGTGTCAGATTTCTCTTCTTGAGGTTATACATTTAGCTGTCTAGGCTATTGGTTTAAAACTGACAAGTTTCCAATCAAGAGCCTGCTGAACTCATTTTTTATTTTTCATAGTTTTTTTTTTTCCATAGATCTTTTACGATGTGGTTTCTTGATGGAGTCGGCACTGTGCTAAATGACGTCATCCAGTTTCTTGATATATACAAATCATGTATCCATAAAGAGATCAGCGTGGTTGATCAACGTGGTTGAATAAGCCCACCAACGTGGTTGAATAAGCCCACCAACGTATCTGGTTTCTATTTTATGTTTTTTTGAGGTCATAAGCAAAGATTTTACTGGGAGATCATTTGATCCAATAAACACCATCAACCATGCAGCATCATGAAGCCCATAAAGAAGAATTACTTCGAAGAGGCTGTCTTTTGTGACGGTCATCTTAATAGTTAGCATGGCAATACAGCTTCATATTCTTTCATAAATTATGGGTTTTATTTGCTTTATGATTTTAGACAATCTTTTTAGACTGAACTCTATTCAAGCCATCCATTCACATTACTGCCTCACAACTTAAATTTATATGATCGCCAACAAACTGCAATGTGGCTAATGGTACTTATTGTACTTCACTGGACTGGCTGAGCCGCACTAGAAAAAAGCTTCCTATTGTTGGATTGGTTGGTTTGTGAGATGAACAACATGAAGAAGTAGAAAAGATTGTTCAAAACTCTGCCCTATCCCATCTGAACAAGAAAGAATAAGATTTTTCCATAAACATATTATTAATTTCTACTGCAGCAGGGGTTGACGATCTCCACCAAGAAATGACGTTTTTTATACCTACCAAGCCACTATTTAGAAAAAAATTCATCTGAGAATATATTAAGAAGCATTGTCATTAATTACTTAATCTAATAATTTTTTTAGATTAGATACAGTGGCTAATACAACTGGAAGGAAACCTCATAGTACAACTAAGTTTTTCAATTTATTCGAAAGTTTTAATTAATTTAATTGCTAAAACTTTGATAATTTATCGTATGGTTCAGGCTCAAATCACATCTTTGCTGTCATTTACCCTTAAAGAAACATAAATATTTTAAACTTTTTCCTTTTCTTAAAAGAAAACAAAACTCTTTATAAAATTTCATCTTAAAAAACTTTAAATCACCTAGAAATATACAAAATTATAGAATCATTATTTACATGATAAGCATACTATATTACAAGATTATAAGGCCTCCAAACTATATATTTAATGAGAAGTATTTGAAATTTAACCTTGAGCCTTCAAGATTATAAATTTTGATATATTTTTATGGAGACGAACATGAATGCTAACTGATTAACATATTTTGCTTATTCTTCCAAATCTTTAAATGTTTGGATGTCATCGTAACCATTAAGTTGGTTAGGGATATTTTTGAATTGCCCGAGCTAGAGGCCATCTAAAGGCCAACTTCGTTCTTTTTCAAGTAGGTCTCTAGAAAATTCACTACACTGATTGTCAGATCCTTGTAAAATTAAGTCAGGGGCAATCTTGATAATATTCATCTGATGCCTAAGGTAGTGTTGAATCCTAGATTTTAATGATAAAATCAATAAATAAGTTTATGGACTAATAAGTATTTTAGATAAGTAACATAAGAGAAACCTCAATCATAAATTTGAATCATTGAAAGGCATATCATTAAAGCAGGAGAATCAGACGTTGGGCCAGAGAGCATCATGTCAAAGATTTGGATATTGAGCTAGAAGGATTGGACATTGCGTCAAGAAGATCAAATGTTGTGGGACGTCGATATACCGATGGATTAGACAATACGCGAAAGGAAAGGACGATGCACCGGAGGTTTGGATGAAGTATCAGATGAATATATGACATACTAGATAGCATGCTGAAGGCTTCATAATTGTAATTGTTAAGTCTTAATTAAAGTCATTTATAGTCTAATTGAGTTGATTTCGAGGCATAATCATGCCAACTTGATTAGGAGCCCATTGAGCTTGAACCATAGTCGAATTATGCTTATTGGAAGGCCAATTCAATGACTTGTGGTTTAGTTGGGTGGTGGTATCACTAGGCCTAGGTGGTACGCTTGAGAGTTGGAAAGAATTTTCAGGAATCCCAACGGTAGTACTGCCTAGGCAGGCGATAGCACCATTAGAGCTTAAGTTTCCAAGCTCTATCAGATAGTAGTACCGTCTAGGTAGGTGGTGATACCACTAGACCCCAAGTTCCCAAGCTCTGTACTAGTGGCAGTACCACTCAGCATAGGCGATAGTATTGCCAGTATCCCAAAAACCAAAAGATTTAAATTTTGAGCTCTATTTTTTAAATCATTTAGGGTCTATAAATACTTCACTTATGCTTGCTTAGTAAAAATACAAAATCTTATTATTTGAATTGTGTAAACTCTCTTGAGAAGTATTAAATCTCTTCCTCCTTAAGTTTAGATATCATTCTAAGGGAAGTATGAGATTTTCTTGTAAAAGAGAGGTGTGAAAGTTCTCTCCTAAGCTTGTGAAAAGGGAAAAGATTTGTAACAATGGTAGTTGATCTTCGCCCATTGAAAAGAAGATTGATAGTGAAAATCAATAGCCTCGAGGGAAGAAGAATTGGAAGTGGACATAGGTTGAGATGATCAAACCACTATAAATTTGGTTTGTATTTCTCTTTATACTTTTCCTTGCTATCTAACTGGTTTAGTTGCTAACTAACTGGTTTAGGTGGACAAGGAGTTCCAATGTCCTTGTCTCTTATGATAATCCATACAGCAGGGACTGCAACGATGCTCCTCTCTTGGGGAGAGGAGAATAGAAGATGGCTACCAAAAAAAAATCCAACCTATGGGCCTTTGGTTCCCTCCTATTTATAAAGGTCCCTTACCAACTTAACCCTAATGGATCTTACCCTATTGGATATTGAATCTCCATCTAATTACTCAAGCCTCTTGGATTAGTGAGTCTCTACCCAATAATCTCTTATTAGCTCTTATTGGATCTCATTTTAGATCCAATAATTTAGGGGCTTAACGGATATCCAATAAGTTAGGGGCTTCGATGGATATCTCATATCCGAACCTCTATTCGTCGTGACACCTACCATATGTGTGTGACCCTATAGGCTCAATATCGAGTTAGCCATGAGTCATATCTATCAGAACTCCTTCTAACTGAGTGAATTATTATCTTCATAATAATTCACTAGACTCATCGACTACGGACGTACTATGCTACTATGTCGTAGTCCCTAGATGATACAGGAGAATCTAATCCTTTGTACCTATTTATCCTCAGTTACCATGTATCTAGAGTCCCTCATCTATCTAATATCCCAGAGACCCTATACCGAGCATAGTGCTGTCGGACCCATACGGTCTCTCCTCGAGTTTAGCTCTAATCAGATTCTTCCGAAGAAATCTTTCTCTCTCAATTTGAATAACCTTGGCCAAGGATTTATTTGAGCAAGAATACATGGGATATTCCTCTCATGATACCGAGAGCAGATGATCCTCTATTGACACTCAATAGCCCTCGTAAGGTTAGCTACCACTCTCAATAACCGGTTGTACTAGAACTAGAACTTTCAAACCTATAAGTCTAGTATCAAAGAGTGAAGTACTCATATAGGATATCATTGGTGTCTCAAGTCTAAGAACTAGATACACTACTGGGACTACGGAATCGCTGTCTGACGTAAGGTATCAATAACCATCCAGCATTCCGTAAGCGGATCAATCAATGAACTCATTCTCCAATGAGCACCTGTACTATATCCTTAGTATTTCCATATAAGTAGCTATGAGATCAGCCACCTCTATCATATGGACGGGTATACAGCACACCAGTCTATCTGATTATCTCGATGTCCCTCTCGAGAAACCTATGATCGAGATTATTTAGGGTTTGTATTTAAAGGTGAATCGATCTCATTATCGTAATCTTATCACAATCTGATTCTCATTGCATAGATCCAAGGACAACACAATGTATGCAACACGCAAGATAAAGTGATAAAATGTCAAATAATAAATAAAAGAAAGAATGCATGTCAAGTCACAAGTATCATCACTCATGTGCTTAGCTTGCAGGGCACATATGACTAACAATCTCCCACTTGACCTAAAGCCAATCACCTACGTGTCTGATCCCCATCAGGCCCCTGTGATGCTCAAAGATATTTTGAGATAATGGCTTGGTCAATAGATCTGCAATGTTATCTTCGGATGTAACTTTTTCCACTACCACATCTCTTTAGGCGACAATCTCTCTAATAAGCTGGAACATCTTTAGAACACTTTCTGATAAAACTTAGATTCCCTTATTTGAGTAATCGCCCCGTAGTTGTCACAATATAAGGGAATCTGCTCCTCGTTGCTCGACACGACTCCTAAATTTGTGATAAACTACTTCATCCAAACTCCCTCCTTTGTTGCCTCTACCATAGTAATGTATTCCGCCTATGTGGTCAAGTCAGCAATAGTGTCTTGCTTAAAACTCTTCCAACACACTGCTCCTCCATTCAGGGTGAACACATACCTTGAATTAGACTTGCTATCATCGACATCGGACTGGAAACTTGAGTCCGTGTAGCCCTCAACCCTGAGGCTACTACCTCCATATACCAGTAAAAGATCCTTAGTCCATCTCAAGTACTTAAGGATATATTTTACCGCTTTCCAGTGCCTCCAAGCTTGGATCTGCCTGATACCTGCTCGTGATACTCAGAGCATGTGCTATATCAAGCCTGGTATATAGCATAGCATACATGATAGATCTTGTCGCTGAGGCATATGAAATCCTATCCATGTGTGTCCTTTCTTCAGGAGTCTTTGGGGACATACTCTTTGAAAGTGATATTCCATGTCTTATTGGTATGAGACCTCTTTTGAAATTTTTCATGCTAAACCTTTTAACAATGGTGTCTATGTACCTGGACTAGGACAAGCCAAGCATCCTCTTGGATCTATCTCTATAGATCTATATCCCCAATACGTAGTATGCTTCCCCCAAGTCCTTCATGGAGAAGTGCCTAGATAGCCAAGCCTTTATTGTGGAGAGTAATCCTACATCATTCCCAATAATTAGAATGTCATCCACAAACAATACCAAAAAAGTGATAGTGCTCCCACTTACCTTTTTGTACACATAAGGCTCATTTTCATTCTTAACAAAGTTATAAGATCTGATTGCCTCATTAAATCTTATGTTCCAACTTCAGGAAGCTTGCTTCAGTCCATAAATGGACCTAAGCAACCTGCATACCTTATCTGGGTTATCTCTGGAAACGAATCCCTCAGGCTGTATCATATATATCTCCTCCTCGAGATTACCATTGAGGAATGCGATTTTGACGTCCATCTGTCAGATCTCATAATCATAGTGTGCTGCAATAGCTAATAGAATTCAAATAGATTTTAGCATGACTACGGGTAAGAAAGTTTCATCATAGTCAACACCTTACCTTTGACGATACCCCTTAGGCACTAGCCTTGCTTTATAGGTCTCTACCTTTCCATCTACTTCAATCTTCTTCTTAAAGATCCACTTGTAACTAATGGGTACAATACCCTCGGGTGCATCAACTAGGTTCCAAACTTTGTTGGAGTATATAGAATCTATCTTTAAATTCATAGCTTCTTGCCACTTCCCGGAGTCTAAACTCGTAATATCCTCCTCGTAGGTCTGAGGATCAATATCCTTAACATTCTCTCCTCTAATATGTCTCGCATATCTCTCCGGAGGATGGGATACTCTACTGGACAAACATAAAGTTAGAACTTGTGTGCGAACAGATTTTGGTTGTGGAATGGTGCTTGAGCTAGGTTCTCCAACCTCGCTCAACTCTATCATACTCCTACTATCTCCATCAAGAATGTGTTCCTTCTCAAGGAACACTGCTCTCTTAGCTACAAAGACCTTTTGGTCCTCAAGGTGATAGAAATAATACTCACAAGTTTTCTTAGGGTATCCCACGAACTTGCACTATTCCGTCCTGGATTCCAACTTGTCGGGTTGTGTTTCTTGACGTGGGAAGGGCATCCCCAAATCTTAACAATCTTAAGATCGGACTTCTTCCCATTCTATATCTCAAATGGAGTGGACACTACTAACTTAGTTGGAATTCTATTCAGAAGGTAAGCTACGGTTTCTAGGACATATCCCCATAATGAGATGGGTAGGTTGGCAAAACTCATCATAGAACGCACCATGTCTAACAGTATGTGATTCCTCCTTTCTGATACACCATTAAGCTGTGATGTATAAAGAGGTGTCCATTGCGATAAAATCCTATGGTCTTTGAGGAATTGGGTGAACTCTATACTCAAGTACTCATCTCTTCGATCTGATCGAAGGGTTTTAATACTCTTTCTAGTTTGGTTCTCCACTTCATTCTTATATTCTTTGAATTTCTCAAAAGCCTCAGACTTGTACTTCATCAAGTACACATGTCCGTATCTTGAGAAATCATCAGTGAAAGTAATGGAGTAACCACCTATGGCATGAGTCGACATGGGACCATATACATCACTATATATGAGTTCTAGCAACTTAGTGGCTCTCTCTAGTTCTACTAAATGGAGTTGGTCATCTTTCCCCGAAGGCAAAGTTCGCAAGTTGCATATGACTCAAAGTCGAATGGATCTAGATATCCATTCTTCAATAACTTTTGAATCCTTCCCTCATGGATGTGACCTAGTCTACAATGCCACAAATATACATTGTTCACCTCTTCTTGTTTCCTATTTGACTCACTTACACTCATGATGTGTGGAGCTGTATCTAACATAAATAAACCATTATACAACGTTTCTCTCGTGATGATCTCATCATCTAATTCTATTAAACAACCATTGTTCTCAAAAACTAATTTATATCCACTAATTATCAAACATGAAATGAAAATAATATTTTTAATAATAGAAGGAACATAATAGCATGCATCTAATGCAATAATAACTCCACCAGGCAGATATAGGGTGACCTTGCCAATAGCCACTACAACAACATTTGCTCCATTGCCCATCTTAAGGTCCATCTCACCTCTCTTCAATCTCCTAGGTCCTGTCAGAACCTGCAATGAATTATAGATATGATAAGCACTCTCGGTATCCAATACCCATGTGTTATCATAAGATTCTGACAAATGGAGACTGATCATGAATGCACCTGAAGCTTCTCCAAGCTTTTGTTTCGCCCTCTCTACAAGGTATTCTTTGCAGTTCCTCTTCTAGTGCCCATCTTTGCCGTAGTGAAAGCACTGGGCTTTGTTCTTTATTGGGCCTTTCCTAGTAACCTTTGCCTTACCCATTTTGCCCTTGCCTTTGCCCTTCTTAAGGGACTTCTCAACCTTCTTTTTCTTTTTGGTCTCACCAACATAGAGAACTGACTTCTCTTTCTTGATGGTTCTCTCTACTTCTCTCAACATATTGAGGAGTTCTGGGAGGGTTACCTTAAGCTTGTTCATATTAAAATTCATTATAAACTGAGAAAAGGAATCTGGAAGGGATTAAAGCACAAGATCCACACACAGGTTATCCTCTAGGATCATTCCTAGACTTGTGAGTTTCTCGATTCACTCAATCACTTTAAGGACATGGCTCTGAACTGGTGTCCCCTAAGTCATCCTAGTATGGAAAAGATTCTTCGATATCTCATATCGCTGAGTTCTTCCCTGTTCCTCAAACAGTTTACGGAGATGTAGGAGTATGGAATTGGCATCCATATTTTCATGATGTCTCTGTAACTCAATAGTCATAGAGGCCAACATATAACACTGAACAAGAGTGGAATCATTTGTGTACTTCACATAACAAGTGATCTCATCCTCGCTTGCCCTTCATCAACCGTAGGGATCATTATATCAAGGACGTACGTGATTTTCTCTGCTGTGAGAATGATTCTCAGATTGTGAAGCCAATCCGTATAATTTAGACCAATGAGGCGGTTGACATCAAATATACCATGTAAAGGATTTGAAAGCGATATTTTTTCTGAAATTAAAGATGTATCAGAAATAAATAACATGCAGACTTTGTAAAAATTAAACAATTAAGATAAGGACTTCTATCTTAATCTACTCCCACTAATTTTTTGTGAGATACACAATACTCTCCAATATATAAATCGGAGACCCTCGACAGATCTCTAGTGGGGATCGGGATCCAATTGGTATCTTATTTTAACCTCGAGGGACTCAACCAATCACACTAAGCCCAAAAGGTAGGCAACTCTTGCTGATCACAACTCCTTGTGATTCCCATCCTATTCGGCCTCCGAATCACCATGGTCTCGAGGGACTCGACCAACCATGATGTTTGGTTAAGTCATCGCCTTCGTTACATGATGAGTTTGATTCGATAATATACCCTCGAAGGACTCGACCAAGTATACCATGTCCTCAGGTCACCAGTGACATCTCTATATCGTAGATAAGATGGTGAATCGAGATATATGTGAGTCTCGAGAGACTCGACCAACTCAACCTACATCGGGAATTGGTTCCTACCTATAACGATAGAAGGCCACATGGGTCAATCTAATTACCTCACGTTTACCGACTTAATATTATCGAGAAAGGAGATTTTTGATTCGGTCTCCTAATATAATATGTCATATACATACATATTTAATATATATCTATGTCGTATGCAAATATATATATATATCTAGTAGGTGCATAACCAATCACACATCACATGAGCAATCACACCAGATGATCATGGACCACATCCTAATGTGATCAAGCCCGAGCTAATGGGCTTACTCACTCACATCAAGATCTATGTGTGCCTCGGCGTATCTCCATGCCCTGTGATCATCCATCTCGCTTCGTTAGTTTCATCGGTATCTCAACACATCTCCATGTGTCGGATCGTTTGTCTCGGGCTTATGGATCCCGCTATCGCATCCACGCTCCTACTATACCTTCTCGTATAATTATAATATAATTACAAGTATACATGCCTGATAATAAAAGAGAAAAATAGAGGCTCACAGGCCCTAATAATAATAATCACATGTACATACATCACATCACATGGTCTATGATCATCTATCCACATCATATATCACATATATATGTTATTATATAGGACTACTAGATAAATAATAATAGTTAATTAAATATTTTAATTAACTAATATTTTTTTAAAAATAGGGATATAAAGAATATTTTTAGAATTCTGAAGGGCATTTTGGTTATTCGACCAGAAGGGACAAAACTGAAATTTTAAAAATTCCATAATGGATCTTGCTTTGTTGGGTATCTCCATCCAATTACCCAAGCCTCTTGAATTAGTGGGTCTCTACCTAATAATCTCTTATTAGCTCTTATTGGATATCATCTTAGGATCTAATAATTCAGGAGCTTAACGAATATCCAATAAGTTAGGGGCTCCGACAGATATCTTATATCTGAACTTCTATTCATCGCGACACCTACCATATGCGTGTGACCCTCTAGGCCCAATATCGAGCTGGCCGTAAGTCATACATATCAAAACTCCTTCTGACTTAGTAAATTATTATCTCTATAATAATTCACTCGACTCATCGACTATGGATGTACTATGCCACTACGTTGTAGTCCCCAGACAATATAGGAGAATCTAATCCTTTGGACATATTTGTCCTCAGTTATCATGTATCTATAGTCCCTCATCCATCTAATATCCCAGAGACCCTATATCGGGCATGGTGCTATCAGGCCCATACGGTCTCTCCTCGAGTCTCGTTCTAATTGGATTCTCTCGACGAACTCTTTCTCTCTCAATCCGAATAACCTTGACCAAGGATTTATTTGAGGAAGAATACATGGGATATTCCTCTCATGATACCAAAAGCAGATGATCCTCTATTGACACTTAATAGCCCTCGTAAGGTTGGCTACCACTCCTAATAACCGGTTATACTAGATTTAAAACTTTCAAACCTATAAGTCCGATATAAAAGAGTGGAGTACTCATACAGGACATCTTTGGTGTCTCAAGTCTAAGGACTAGATACACTACTAGGACTACGAAATCGCTGTTTGACATGAGGTATCAATAACCATCTAGCATTCCGTAAGCAAATCAATCAGTGAACTCATTCTCCAATGAGCATCTGTACTGTATCTTTAGTGTCTCCACACGAGTAGCTATAAGACTAGCCACCTTCATCATATGGATGAGTATATAACACACCAGTTTATCCGGTTATCTCGATATTCCTCTCGAGTAACCTATGACCGGGATTATTTAGGATATGTGTTTAAAGGTGAATCGATCTCATTATTATGATCTCATTACGATCTGATTCCATTGCCCAGATCCAAGGACATCACAATGTATACAACACGTAAGATAAAGTGATAAAATGCCTAATAATAAGCAAAAGAATGAATACATATCAAGTCATAAGTGCCATCACTTATGTGATTGACTTGTAGGGCATATATGACTAACAACATATATATCAATTAATTAAATAAATAATTTATGATTATATGTTATATCAATGTTACTATTAAAAAAAACTATATGTGATGATAGTCTTTATGAAGGTATAAACGAAATAATTACTATCATTAAATAATCGAGTGATAGATGAGCGCTTATAATAAGTCTTCTAGTAATAGAAACTCAACCTGTATGATAGAAGATTTCTTAAAAAAGATTCAATATGATAATAACAAATTGATTGATCTGTCAAAAAATATAATAATAACTAAAAATATAAAAAAAATATAATATTTTTTTAATGAGATATGACTTTACACAAGGACTGAAGAGTCTACATATAGTCACATCTAAGGAATTGAGTAATTTTTAAAAGTTCTCATGAAAAATCTAGATTTGCACTTCATCATTAGTGTATAACTCTGTGGCTAATCATATGTAATATATGTAATAGTAAAAATTTGGATCAAAGGAATAAATTTTAGAGCTGATTCACTCTCTTTCCTTTGTATAGAAGCTATAACACTAAGTGAAGTTTAAACGAAGTACTTCACTGACCACATGGTCGGATCGAGCAGCCACTTTCTTTTTATTTTATTTTATTTATTAATTATTTTTATTTTAATATTTAAAAAAATTAAGTTTTATGAGGGATTATTAGAATTAATTATTAAAACTTAAACTATGCTCTTTCATGATTATCTTTGGGGCTATCATAGGCTCTATAAATAGTGTCCTAAGACCCAAATCAATAATAATTTAAAGTTTAATATAGTTCTTTCACTTATTTTAATATATTTCTATTATTTGATCTTATTGCTCGAGAGAGACTAGTTAAGTCACACTCCAAGATCATACTCGTAGGAGGACTAATACAATTGAATTTTAGTGTGAAGATCTCGATTAATTATGCATATAGAGATAAGATTTCATCATAAGACAACATCTACGCACCTCTAAGTACTTTTCAAATTTTACTTTTATTTTATTATCTTAAAATTTGAGTAATTTCTTAATCAAAATTCGAATACCCCACATCTTTATCCCAACACCTTCAACTCTATAAATAATTTACTACTATTTAGTTTAAGAGGCAAAGTTCAATGTTTATTTCTTTGAGATTCCTTTCCTTTTTATGGGAAGGATGCTCTAGGGTAGAACTTTGAAAATGAGCGCTTAAAAATCCGAAACAAGTTTTCCTCAACAATAATGATAATAAACAAGTAATACTTTCAAGAACTTAATGATCTGACCCACAAGTTTATTCATCATTAACAAGAGTGCTCATAGTTCTTCAAATTTTGACGGGTGATTCAATTAAGCTCAATGGTATTAATTTGGTTGGGGTCATAATGCATCAAAAGTGATCAAACTATTTCATGGAGGTCAACCTTTAAGCCCATTGAAATCAAACACCCACGTAATAAACGGTACCTCCTTCCTCGTTCTCAGATCGACAAATTTGAGCCGCCTGACCCACCAACATTGCGCCGCCCCACCCCTTGCCTGGCCGGAGCACCCGCCGCCGGCAACATGGACGCGTCGTCTAATCCTTCTGCCATCTCTGCCCTACCACGTACTCCGGTCACTGTAATGGCTTCCCGACCCATCGCCAAGTCCCGCCTCTCAAAGCCAAAACCCTCGCCTCCATCTCCATCTCCGTCGCCGGCCAGAACTGAATGCCACCTCATCTCCATCATTCACTCCTCCAAATTCGCTTTCCAGCTCAAGCAAGTCCACGGCCGCGTCCTCCGTCTCCGGCTCCCCCTCACGGCCCGCCTCGCCGCCCAGCTCGTGTCCGCCGCCTGCTCCCCGCACCTCCGAGAAGTTCCGTACGCGCTCGCCCTCTTGCGCCACTCCCCCCCGTCCCCACCCGTCTTCGACGCCCTCGTCCGCGCCCTTGCCAGTTGCTCCCTCTTCTCCGCTGCCCTGTCCCACTTCGCCCTCATCACCCGCTCCGGCTTCCGGCCCAGCCGCCTCGCCTTCCCTTTCGCCCTCAAGTCAGCTGCAGCGCTCCCTTCCCCCCGCCACGCCACCTGTCTCCATGCCGCCGCCGCCAAGTCCGGCCTCGACCTTGACCTCTTCGTCCGGACCTCCATCGTCGACATGTATGTTAAGCTCGGATTGGCGGAATGTGCTCTTATGGTGTTCGACGACACGCCTGGGTGGCACAAGGCATCGAGCGTGCTCCTTTGGAACGTCTCGATCAACGGGTGCTGCTTGTCTGGTGATTTAGAGGTTGCAAGGAGTCTCTTTGAGTCGATGCCAGTAAGGAGCGTGGCTTCTTGGAATAGTCTGATTCAGGGATACATGAGGCAAGGCGATGCACAGTCTGCCGTCGAGCTTTTTCATCAGATGACACAGAAGAATGTGGTCTCATGGACGACGATGGTGGCAGGTTTCTTGAGACTCGATGAATATGAGCAGGCATTGGGTTTCTTTGAGAAGATGTTGGACTCAGGCGTGCAGCCCAATGAATTCACGATTTCATCTGCCCTCTCAGCATGTGCGAGGATGGGGGCTTTGGAGAGGGGAATTAGGATTCATGATTTTGCTTTGAAGAGTGGGTTCAGGGAAAATGGTGTTATTGGCACAGCACTCGTGGATATGTATTCCAAATGTGGGAAGATTGAACTTGCAGCCCAGGTGTTTGATGTTATGAATAGAAGGGACCTTCTTACCTGGACATCGATGATATTGGGATGGGCAATCCATGGCCATTGGGCAAAAGCTCTCCGATGCTTTGAGGAAATGAAATGTGAATGCATTGAACCAGATGAAGCAGTATTTCTGGCCATGCTAATGGCATGCTCACACTCTGGGAAGGTCGAACGAGGGCTCCAGATATTTGACAGCATGAGATTCGAGTACAAGATCGAGCCCACCATTAAGCATTACACCTGCATGGTGGACTTGTTTGGAAGAGCAGGACGGTTGAACGATGCCATGTCGCTTATGAAAGCCATGCCGATGGAACCAGACTTTGTTCTATGGGGTGCATTCTTCAACGCCTGCCGTGCTAATAAGAATGTTGAATTGGCTGAAGTAGCAGCAGAAAAGCTTCTCAATTTCAGACCAAAGCATCAGGGTACCTTTATTTTCCTTTCAAACATGTATACTGGAGTAGGTAGATGGGATGATGCTGAGAAAGTAAGGACTGTCATGAAAGACAGTGGTATCGAGAGATTACCTGGATGGAGTTACATTGAGGTGGAGGGAGGTGGACATCATTTTGTTGCGGGTGATCGATCTCATCCACGATCTAAAGAAATATATGGAAAGTTAGAGGAACTATCAACCAGAGCTAAAGAGCAGGGTTATGAGCCTGATACAGATTGGGTTCTTCATAACATTGAGGATGAGGACAAGGAGGAGTCATTAGGATGCCATAGTGAGAAGTTGGCACTTGCCTTGGGTCTTTTGAGTACTCCCAATGGAGCTGACATTAGGATTGTCAAGAACCTTAGAGTTTGTGGAGATTGCCATTTGTTGATGAAGTATGCAAGCAAACTGTGCAACAAAGTGATCATCCTGAGGGATATCAAAAGGTTTCACCATTTCAAAGATGGCAGATGTTCATGTGGAGATTATTGGTGATCTATCAGCCTATTATGACACATGAGTTTCTTCAATGATGCTTGCACAATCCATTCTGATTGAGAAGTTTTCATTTGAGAACAACAAAGCATCAGATTGCAATCTAATCAGCAATCAGGAGGGTAAGAACATCATTGAGCTTGCAATTTATACGGGGATAAATGGGATGAGGGTTTCAAAAAATAAGCAGTGGTTTACCTGGTGGTGGGAGTTAAAATGATGACAGTAAGATTGAGGTGCTCCCTCAACAGCAAGCAATTAATATTTATATGTGATTTTTACCACATTTAAGTGAACTTTGTAATCAATTCATTTAATCACAAATTTTCATGTGGGAAAAGAATTTTAGCTCATCCTACATAAGTTGATAACCTAACTGCTTAGATTTTTATGGTATTGGTCATCTAAATTTTATGCAAATCATCCAGCTCACAAGCAGCAAGTCTCACAGAGAAACAGCTATGACGAGTGTGATTCATATGATTTCTTGTGACACAGCCAGCTCCAACTCAGACAAGTCTATTAAAAGCACCACCAAGTTTTTACGCAACCCAGAAACTCCATAAAAGGACCTTCCTTCAGACTAACAATAAACTCCACAAAAGGACCTTAGACTAACAATTCCACGGAGACCATTAGTAACCAAAGTTTCTCTTTCCCAAGATTTACAGAAGAGAGATTCTATCAATCCAAAACAATTGAACCTTGAGATAAAAGCATATGAATGAATCATATAAATCTTATCTCAAATACTTACCAGCAATGTCTTCGCTTACAATATGCACAAAGGAGAAACCAAATAACGAACATTTCCATTATTTTTAGTGATAAAACCTTGTCTACTTTTGGTAATCTTCTCAATTACTTCTTTATGTATAACGTCAACAGGGAGATTAAAGCTAAAACCATCAGGAAACTAAAGGAAATATGGTATTTACAGGATTTGAGTGCTCCAAAATCCCAATATCAAATGCTAGCTATAGAGGAGTGATGTAGCTTGGGAAGTCCATACCTTAACAAATCACATCTCGACATGTTTGTGTGACGGAATCTGATTGCAGGTACAAGGCAAAAGAAAAACCAATTCACTGATCGATCATAATCCTGAGGCAGCTTTTGATGTTTCTTTCGATCCCCTTGTGATCTCCTCCACGATAATTCTAGTGCGGGTGTAGAGAATAATATAATGGACTATTAGTCGATATCGTAAGATGATTAAAACTTAATATCATGAAACATTAAACCTTTTTTTTTATGGGATGAATATATCCATAGGAGGCTGAAGTTTATAGTAAATTCAGTATATTGCTAAATCTTGATGGACCAATAGAGATTATACTGGTAAAGAGTCACAATCTAGTGAGTATGCTCATGATGACGGAATAATATATAGGTTGTTTAACAATGCATAGTAGTCCAAAGAGATGATAGTCTCCAAAGCTTTTAGAGGGAAAGATGTAAAGAGAAAAGTTACTCTAATAGGATAGATATCCATAAATGATAAATCATAGTTTCCCAAAGGGAGAATCAAGTCCAACAGATCACATATGTTGAGGAGAGATTCCTCAAGGCAATAGCTTCACAAAGCTCAATGGACCAAACAAGTGGCAAGGAATCATCGCATGATCTCACATAAGATAATACATTGGTTGATGCACTACGAGATCAAAGGGAGCTACCCAAGATAATACTAAATGAAGAAACATTTAGAGTCAATGTGAAGATCAAACTTAATGGAGGTTTGACCTATGGAGTGGTGGGTGCAAGAGCTATCATCAACTCAATTTAAACCAAGGAATGGAGCAACCTAGGTGGAATTTAGTAAAGTGCCCAAACTGCATGAAAGGAGTTGACATAGAAGACGTAATATAGAGTGGAGGCATAAAGTGTTGGAAAATCTAAGGGCGACATCATATGCACAGCGAAAGAACAGAAAATAAAATATCCTAGATTTCCTCGAAAAGGTTCATCGTCGTACAAATCTAAAACTACATATATGAAAAGATAGTACATAGGGAGATCATATATCTATAAATTCCTACAGATCCGTAGGGTGGACGAAAGAAGTCAAGCATCCTCATCTCTAGTGGTGATCCATACAGTAGGGCTGCGAAGATGCTCCTCTCTGGGGAGAGGAGAATAGAAGGTGACTACCAAGAAAACCCCAGCTTATGGGCCTTTGGTTCCTTCCTATTTATAGAGGCCCCTTGTTAACCCTAATAGATCTTGCCCTATTTGGTATTGGATTTCCATCCAATTACCCAAGCCTCTTAGATTGATGGGTCTCTACCCAATAATCTGAGACTACCACCCTAGTCTAGCGGTGCCACCACCCTAGTTTGGCGGTGCCACCGCTAAATAGTGTCCGACACTCCTGGTTGGACTTTAAACCTGATCCAAATCAATCCAATACCGAGCCCAATTGGCCCCTAATTGAGTTGGCCTAATTACAACACAATGAAGCTAATTCTACTCTGATCTAGATAATTATTACAATGTGAATCATAATTAGTTGCTCGGCACGTCTTGGGTTGATTGATGCTTCATTCGACACTTCGGCGCATCGTCCTATCTTGTGGCTTGTTACTCAATCAGCAACTGACCTCCACAGCCCCGATCTCACTGGCGCAACTCCGCTCCTCTTGGCCCGATGCTCGATTTCTTTGTCCGAAGCCTTTTGCTGATCATTGACCGGACCTTCGGCTCAACGTCCAATCTCTTGACATGATTTCCTCCAACGCAACGCTGATTCATTCTACATCAATTATCTAATCCTAATCGAGAGTAGACCTACATATCTCAAAGCGCTATTAGATCACTAAAACATACTCAATTAGTTTCATCATCATAATTCAAAATTCAACATATCTAAGGGCTATACTTTATCGAGGTATGACTCAAGAGTGGGTAGACAAAAGTCGATTGTTAAAGGAGTGAACACAATTAGATATAGTAGAAGCTCTATGATATGTAGTAAGTAGAGGCTGTACATGAAGAGATCATAGTCCGAGTTTATCTCATATAGATCATAATATAATTGAGATGTCACCATGAGGTAACATGGTGCAACGGATTGTGTTGGAATAGTTTGAGGCAATGCGACACACACAGGAGAAGTTTCATAAGGAACTTAATCATATGGAGGTATGATTGGGAGCTACTAGAAGCCCTACTTTAATGAACAACAAGATGACAAGAAGGGCTATAGATTCAATGAGTAAATGTTATGATATCACAGAGGTGGTGCTAGTTACAAATGCCCTGTAAGCTAATCATGTGAGTGATGACATGTGTGACACGCTGCACAATCTTTTTGGTTATTATTATTATAGTATTTTATCACTTTATATTAATAATAAAAATATATTATGATATCCCTGGATCTGTGCAATGAGAATTGGATTATGATGAGATCATGATAACGAGACTAATTCACCTATAAACATAGACCCTAAATATTCTTAATCATAGGTTACTTGAGAAAGACATCAAGATAACCGTGTAGACCGGTGTGCTATACACCTATTCATATTATTGAGGTAGTTAGACTCATAGCTGCCTATGTAGGGATACTAGGGATATAGTATAGGTGCTCATTAGAAAATGAGTTTACTAAATGATCCGCTTATGGAATGCTGGTTGGTTAATGATACCTCATAGTCAGATAGTGATTTCATAGTCCCAATTGTGCGTCTGGCTGGTCCATAGATTTGAGATACCAAGGATGCCTTATTTGAATACTCCATTCTTTGATACTAGATTTATAGGTCTAGAAGTTCCAAATCTAGCACAGTTGATCATCAAGAATGACAATCAATCTTATGAAGGCAATTGAGTGTCAATAGAGGATCATTCGCTTTTGGTGTCATGAGAGAAATATCTCATGTGTTTTTGCTTAGACAACTCTCCAGCCAAAGTTATTTGGATTGAGAGAAAAGAAGTTCTCCAGGAGAATTCGATAAAAGCGAGACTCGGATGGATTCTATATGGGCTTGATTGTACCATACCTGATGTATGATATCTGAGATATTAAATAGATGAAGGATTATAGATATATAGTAACTGAGGACAGATAGGTCCAAATGATTAGATCCCCTTATACCATTTAGGGATTATGGTGAAGTGGTCTAGTATATCTATAGTCGATAAGTTGATTAAATTATTATAAGATAATAATTTATTAAGTTAGAAAGAGTCGAGTCAAAAGGAGTTTTGATAGGTATAACTCATGATCAGCTCGATATTAGGTTTAAAGGGTCATACACATATCGTGGATGACATGACGAATAGAGGATTAGATATATAATATCTAATAAGCTCTTGTTTTATTAGATACATTGGGTGAAACCTAATAAGAGCTTAGAGTGGATATTTAGATAAAGATTCAATTTTCATTAAGCTAGAGATAATTGGATGGAGTTCCAATGTCCAATATACTAGGATAATTGGATGAAGATCCAATACCCAATAGGGTAGGAACCATTAAAATTAAGTTAAGAGGGCTTTCTATAAATAGGAGAGAGATGAAGGGGTCATAGGCTAGACTTCTTTGGCCATCCACCTCTTAACTTCTTCTCCCCTTTCTTACCATGCCATCAACCCCTATTTGGGACATGAGTGCTAGTCATAGGTGTCCTGCAAGCCAATCACATGAGTGATGACATATGTGACTAGACATGATCTCTTTCTGCTTATTATTATTTAATATTTTATCACTTTATCTTACATGTTGCATATATTGTGATGTCCATGGATCTGTACAATGGGAATCGGATCATGATGAGATCATGATAATGAGACTAATTTGCTAGTCATATGTGCCATACAAGCCAATGACATGAGTAATGACACTTGTGACTTGGCATGTACTCTTTCTTTTGCTTATTATTATTAGGTATTTTATCACTTTATCTTGTGTGTTGCATATATTGTGATGTCCTTGGATCTATGTAATGGGAATCGGATCGTGATGAGATTACGATAATGAGACCGATTCACCTTTAAACATAGACCCTAAATAATCCCGGTCATAGGTCACCTCTCCTTTTCTTACCGATGTAGGAATATTAAATTCACCCTACCTATCCCCTCTAGGGTGCTTAGCGTGACATTCTCCCCTACCCAAGCACATGATGCCCTCATCACAGCTGGCCACCCTGCCTACCTCCTCCAGGGCGCTTAGCATGAGTCGATGAAGGCCAAGAGTGGCTCTGATCCCAAATGATGGAAATCATTAACTTAGTAACCATACACCCTGATAGCTAAAGAGCTATGATATATATGGAATATAAATTGACACCCTCCAAATGGTAAAAATCATCAACTTAGCAACCATACACCCTGATAACTAAAGAGCTATGATACATATGGAATGCAAATTAACACCCTCCACTTGTTCTGTGGCCATTACCCTATCCCCGCAAAACCGACTTGCAGGATGTGTAGTGCCAATACTTATAAGACCCAAGACCTATAATAAAAAAATATATTCTTCAAGATGTGGTCCTCAAATTTGTTCTTCTCTCTTCATGATCATATTGACCATTTTAGACTCTTCTTACAATCATGAAACTTTGACTGAGTTTTGACCAGCTTGCTTCTTTAAAATGTTTTCCAATAGACAAGTTAAAACTTCTTTCATCCTTTTAGCTTTAGCTCTTGTCATTGGTCCTCCATGAATAGTTAAAGAGTCTTTTATAGAATTATGATCAACTTGTTAGTTCATATCATTCTCCCTTTCCTCGAAAGAATTCATCCATGAATCAGAGCCTCCATCACCGTGATTTTGTTAATGGCTATGCAATCAACATATATTCTCTAAGCTCCATCCTTTTTAGGCACCAAAAGAATAGGAACTACATATGGACTCATGCTTTCTTACACATACCCCTTTTCCATAAGCTCATTGACTTGCTTTTGGATTTTCTTGGTCTCTTCAGGGTTGCATCTATATGCTGGCCTATTTGGTATGCTTGCACCTAGAATGAAATCAATTTGATATTCAATTCTTCTAATTAGTGGCAAACCATTTGGAACTTCTTTGGGAAAGATATCCTCATTTTCTTGTAAAAGATCAATAATAATACTATGCAAACTTTTATCAATTTTGTTAGAAGAAATTAAAATACCCTTGTACATAAGTACAAGTAAGGGCTACCTCATGGTTAAGGCTTTTTTTACATCACTCATTTTGGTATAAAAACTCATTTTTCTTTCACTCAAGTCTTTCTTGTTTTCTCTCCCCTTGTGTTTCCCAATACTCTCATTTTTATCACTCATCTCATCATTTTCTTTTTTTCACTCTTTCTTGCTCCCTCCCCAAAGTTTTGATTAATGAAGACTCAAGCACATCATATTGTTGTTTTATGCGCATTTGGTCTTCAAGAATTATCTTCGGAGGTAAAGGCCCAAGCTGATATTTCTGTCCATCCATGACCAAGGAATAACGATTATTAAACCCATCATATATTACCCTACGATCATATTACCATGGTCTCCCCAACAATATGTGACCAGCATATATAGGTATCACATCATACCAAACTTCATCCTTATATCTACCAATTGAAAAAGAAACTAACACTTGCCGATTTACCTTTACTACACCACTATTATTCAACCATTGTAACCTGTAAGGTTTTGGATGTTTGATAGTAGGCAATTTTAATTTCTCTACAAGCAAAGTACTTGTCATATTTGTACAACTTCTACTATTAATAATTACATTACATAACTTGTTAGCAATCAAACAATGAGTATGAAACAGATTTTCACGTTGGTCACCATGTTCATCATTTTTACTTTACAAACTAAGTATGTATTGAATAACTAAAATTTCACTTTTAGCTTACTCTACATCACTAGCATCCTTTGGAATGTCATCATCATCCTCTCTTTCACTTTTCGATTTCATAATCTCATCTCTTATGAACATAACTCTTTTATTAGGACATTCACGTGCTACATATCCACGCCCAAGACACTTAAAACACTTAATACCTCCACTTTGATTAGGTTGATTCTCACCTTTACCCTTGCTGCCTAATTTATTTTTACCTTTAATTCTATCAATTTTAGGCTTAACAATAGGTTTATCATCCTTTTTACTCCAATTTGATTTCCATGAAGAAAAAGAACCTGAATAAGGTTTTGAATCATACCTTGTGTTTTTTCTTTTGAGTTGCCTCTCAATCTTCATGGCCACATTCACCATATCCGTAATCTCCACATAATGTTGCAACTCCATAAGATCAGTAATATTTTTGTTTAATCCACTCAAGAATCGAGTCATAGTAGCCTCACGGTCTTCCTCCACATTAGCGTTTATCATGGCTATCTCCATCTCCTTGTGATATTCATCAACACTCATGGAACCTTATGTCAAAGTTTACAACCGTTAATGCAAATCTCGATAGTAATGGCTTCGGATGAATCTCCTCCTCATGATTTGTTTCATCTTCAACCAAGTCTCTACGGGCCTTTCACCATTTCTACACCTGTCTTTACATAATTGATCCCACCAAATTATAGCATAATCACAAAATTCAATAGCGGCTAATTTTACCTTTTTCTCTTCGGAGTAGTTGTGACATTCAAAGATCAGCTCCACTTTTCGTTCCCACTCTAAATAAGCATATGAATTATTCTTTCCTTGAAAAGAAGGAATTTTCATTTTGATGCTGCCTATGTTTTTGTCCACACCATCAAAACGTCCTCTCCTAATTTGTCTCCTAAGATTAACATCTTGACCAATTAGAGTGACTTGGTCATCGTCGATATCATCTCCACCATCATATTCATCATGGATGAAGGCTGGTTGTTTCTTGTACCGTGGTTCACCTTGCAATCTATAAATTACATCATCATGCCTTTCTAGATAATCTCTTACATCTCCTATCACTTTGAATATACGTTCAAATTGTTGTTGCATTGCTTGAAGCAAAAGATCATTTGATGAAGAACTCGCTTCTTTATCTTTAAACATGTTTGCAACCTAAAAAATAAAGTTAGAATAACCTCACCAGCACTACCTCACGTGTTTCACTCAAGATTTGATTCACTCCACTCGTGTTTTCATATAATATTTGGCTTTTCTTGATATTGATCTCACCACTCTTGTCTTTACCTCTCTTATTTTGTTCTTTGAGTTCTTAAATTAACTAAGAAACTTAAACAAATAATTCATATTATGGTAATTCAAGGATATTTAAATTGGGCATAAAAGCAAACAAAAGATAAGTCAATTTTAAAAGTGTGTGTAATACACTTCAATCATAAGCAAAGATTTGAATTCAAGTATCAAATGAATAAAGAAATTTTTTTAGAATTAAAAAAAATTTCAAACCTAAAACAAGAATTCAAAATAATGAAGATAGAATTCTGTAATTTGTAAGAAGTCCCTGAATTCATAATTTTTTTAAATTTTGATCTCTTTCTTTCTTTATTTCTTTCTTTTTATTTTTTTTACCTTTGATCTTCTCCTCTCTCTCTCTCTTTTATCTTTGATTTCCTCTCTTTTTTTACTTTTGATTTTCTCTAGCTTTTTTTCTTTTGATTTTCTCTCTCTCTTTTTTCTTTTGATTTTCACTCACTTTTTTTTTACTTTCTGCTTTTTTATACTATAAAGTGAGGGGGAAAAAAATAATGAAAATGGTGAAAATAATCAACTTAGTAACCATACACGTCGATAACTAAAAAGCTATGATAGTTATGGAATACAAATTAACACCTTCACTTATTGCATGACCATTATCCTCTCCCCGCAAAATTAACTTATGAGGTGTGCAGCGCTAACGTTTATAAGGCCCAAGATCTCTCCTTTCCTTACTGATGTGGGATTATTAAATTCACCTTCACCCTACCTACCCCTTCGAGGGTGTTTGGCATGACATTCTCTCCCACCCAGCCACCTTGCCTACCCTCTCCGGTGTGTTTAGCATGAGTCGATAAAGGCTAGGGGTGGCTCTATTACCAAATGATAGAAATAATCAACTTAGTAACCATACACCCCGATAACTAAAGAGCTATGATACATATGAAATACAAATTAACACCCTCCACTTGTTGTATGGCCATTATCCTCTCCCCGCAAAATCGACTGCGGGGTGTGTAATGTCAATGCTTATAAGACCCAAGACTTATAATAAAAAATTTATTCTTCATGATGTGATCTTCAAATTTATTTTTCTCTCTTTATGATCATATTGACTATTTTAGACTCTTTTTACAATCATAGTCACTTTTTACAATCATAGAACTTTGACTGAGTCTTAACCAACTTGCTTTTTCAAAATACTTTCCAATAGATAGGTTAAAACTTCTTTCATCCTTTTAGTTTTAGCTTTCATCCTCCATAAATAATTAAAGGATCTTTTATAGAATTATAATCAACTTGTTAGTTCATGATGCTATCTATCATTAACTGATTAGATGATTCATCCAGCAATCCTCTGCATTTTATGGATCCATGCATTTTAGAGCTTTCTGTGATTTCTCTTTTATTGTGCCAGAAAGTCAATTTACCGCTTGATGATACCAACAACAAAGAAAAAAAGAAGGGGATTTACTTTCACCAAAACAATCAACCTTTTCTGCTATGAATGTGAACAAATTCATGTACCTGTTTAGGTTGGTAAGCCTACCTACCTAAACGGATAAGAGTACGTCTCAGCATTAAGTTTCTTTGATCATGTAGATAGTATTTCTGTTTGTAACTATAATCGTAAAGGTGGAAGTGACTTTCATCATGTACAATCTGAGCATGCTAATATTAGTGGATGACGATGCTTCATCACCTGACATCACATCCTCGAGGGTCTCCAAGTTTGAACTGTTCAAATCATGTCGTCGCTGGGACTTCAATCTCAGTAGGAAATCGTACCCGCTTGATTGAAGACAAAAAAAAATCTCATCTCAATTATGAGGTTGTCATTGTCCTTGAGCACACTACGAAAATTAAAAGGCCAATATGTTCGCTTTTACGCACTGACTTTGGCATAATGAGTTTTTCTAGTGTCACAGTAGGTGAATTAGAGCCCTTTCTAATGTCATTCTGCCGACAATGAGTTTTCATCATCTTCCTGAGGCTATTTCTAATGTCATAGGGAAATAGAACCCTTTCTGTTGCAGCAATCTCTCACTAATATGAGGCCTGGGGTGCGAGAACATAAAAAAAAATTATTTTCAAGACTCCATCCTTATTTTTCAGTATCAATCTTACCGTTGATCGAAAGCTAACTGCATTATGAAAATTTTCGACGCTTGGTCAGATAAACTGTTACAGCAATGTAATTTTGGGTATTTATTCATCTCCAGTACATACATGGTTTTTCACTTCTTGACTTGACCAAAAACAGGACCGCAACTCAGACAAGGAAAAAGAAGTGATAGCCTTTTTATTATACCGTTCGAGCATCCGTAAATCTAATACTCAGTGATAATTGTAACCAACGAATTCAATGGAACAAAAAGCGATCACAGTTACCTCTTAACTATTGCCTTGGAGATACTTGTGTCTATGCTGGACACCATAAACCAAGGAAAGCTGGCCTGAAGTAACAATAGCAGATGTGCCGCCGTCACTTGTGTCGTCTATATTAGACACCACAAACTAAAGAAAGAAGGCAGGCGGTAACCCATACTTGTGTCTATATTTTCACCTTTCAGTTGAAAGGATGAAACACAGGTCACATCTAGTTTAGCTTGAGGTTCCTCATTCGATTGGAAAAAGACCTCCCTGGACTTCTACTGCTCTCTGATAAGTTCATCAAATCTGTTCGTGGCAGAGAACAAAAAGAGAACCAGATCCTTGCCAATACCATTTTCATAATCGCTGAATACTTAATTACATCATGGAACAAGCATTTCAGATGAATACCAGCACCAGGCTTAAGGGTAGGGATTTATGTTTAACAAAAGTGAAGCAACACCCTAAGCTCTTGTTTTCAGCAATGTTTTGGCAACATATACATATATATATATATATATATATATATATATATATATATATATATATATATATATATATATATATATATATATATATATCATTCAAGAGCAAAACCAACAGAACGAACAGCCCAACAGCAGGTAAAAGGGCCATGCAGGAGGAAACCTTAGAAGCACCACAGTGTCTCCTTTGTTCAAAAGAGAGTTTTGTGCAATATGGGGAATGTACAAAACCAAGGCACAGCTTGTCTTCAAGTATGTTGTGCAGTGATGCCTATCACATGTATGGCGGCAACCTTGGAGGAGGCCTGTGCTGGTATCCATTTTCTGGACAGTTTGGTGTAGACCTCTCCGCTGTAGCTCTTTGAGTAAAGTTTCCCAACTGAGGGTTCTGGTTTGGGTTGAAAGGGCTCCACCAATGTGATTCACCCTCAATAGGAATCCATGGGAGTGGGTTAATGCCCTCTCTACCCCATCCATAAAATCGATCAGCCTGTCTGCCTATGCTCTCACCTTCTTGGTGGTTTCTGTTTATAGATCCTGAGACTGAGAAGCCATAGAATCCCCCTACTTCAGCTGAGGAAGGAGCTGCGATGGAGGAAACAAGAGTTAATCCCCTTGGTCTCATCCTCCTGATGGGAGCAAAAGGGGAGCTCCGGAGTGATGAGGAATACAAGGATGGATGATACATGTGACTGCCAAGACCACCATTGTGACCCCTAATCTCGCCTGTAACTGGTGGGCCTAGTGACCCGACTAAATTGCTTCCATTGCGTGCGACAGACCTGAAATTTATAGGACAATGATGACCACCATCAAGACATTCACAATAAAGACCCTGCATCATTTTTTTTCTAATAAAATTTTAAAAAAGTGGCACTTACCCATGGATGAGATGATGGGGATGCACAAAGGAGCCTAATCTATGCTGGTTGCTGGTATCATTTCTGGACATCCTTACACCATATTGAGATGCAGACTGATCCACATTTCCTGACAAAGGAAAGGAAGGAGAGTGCTGCTGCTGCCAATTGTGGCTTTGTGGTTCAGTTGAAGGAAAACTGTGAGAGTTCATCATATCAGAAGATGACTGTCCTCCTAAGCTACTCGGATGTTGATGAAATAGGCCATTTTCAGGAATGGAATCAGCAGAACTCAATGGTGCAGCACGCATAGCATTAGGAAAGCCATGTAGGGCCAAGTATGGGCAGATATGTGAGCTACTTGAAGAATTTGAATGGTCTCGGAACATTGAGTTACTCATGAACTCATGATCTTTAATGAAAAGGGGAAAGAGTTAGAAGGAATAACAATTACAAAAATCTGATTAAAAAAGCTGATGAAGGTAAACTGCTTACACGAACTCGGCGTTGATTCAGCCTCCCTGCAGGATGAACAAATTTTTAATTGATACACTGAATTGTAATCAAAATCAGGTGAAAACATAAAAAAAATAAAAAGGATGCAACATTCTTCTCTATATAACCAATCAGGAAATCCAAGCAACCAGGAGCTACACCTTTGTGAAACTACTTAAATTAGATATTTGTGGGCCCAAAAACATCTCAATAAGCTTGATGTGTTGATGATCAAGAGACAACTCCTATGGGGTCAAAAAAGAAAAATTAATCTTGTTTTACACTTTACTTATCTGCTCATGCAACTTAAGGGCCACTGCCCTTTTGTGCTGGAATAATCTTAAAAGGAAAAAAAAAAAGAGCATGGATATTGGTATTATGTTGAAATTTCTTGATAAAATTAAACAACCAGTAGAATACATCACATGCAGTATAGCTCAAGCTTAGGTCTAGTTTTGAGTTCAGCTCTGAACTGAAACAAGTATTTTCTAATCTTTGAATTCAAGAATTATTTTCCGATGCATATCTTTTAGATAAGTATTTGAGGATTTTTAAGTTTAATACCATCAGACAGGCTGGTCGTTATCAGCTCAAATGGCAGTAGAGTTTGCCATCAAATCTCATCCTTAGTAGGGAAAATTGAAAATATATATATATATATATATCTACAGTTCCAGCCTATTAAGGATTAATATAATTATATATATGTGTGTTTGTGTATGTGTGTGCGCACACGTGCGAGTGTGAGTACATCTAGCTGAAATAGTTGTTAGTAATAACTGAAAGGTTACTGCTATTGGGCAGCAAGCCTTCATCACACTCAATCTTCATTTCAGTACTTCATTACCCAGTTTCTTTTTACCTATTTCCTCTGATTAGTGCAATTTTTGTCCTCTTGATTCTTTGTTATTCCTCTCTGTTGCTCTGATCTTCCTCTCTTCTTGATGTATATTTATTGCAACAGCTATTACTTGCTGAACAGTGGACAGTCCTTCGCTGTTAACTTTGGAAACTACAGCCTTCTTTGTTGCTCTAATCACACTTGGATCTTTTTATTTTTTCCAGCAACAGAGCTCAAAGGTCAAGCAATGGTTATGAGGAACAAAGATGTCACTTTAAAACTGATTCTAGGATCAGTATATTGGTAAATGAAGTAGATGAAAGAAATTGAGAGGATGGAAGTAAAACAGTAATCTCCCTTGTCAAAAAGCAAGGATCTATTTCATCAACTGAACAAGCACACTTCTTAAATAATTCAATCAAAGGGAAATTAGGGTGAAATTATGGAAGCTAAAGTAATAAAGATCTCCAAGTAAACTGCAGACAATCAGATTGAGATACAAATGTTAGATATTTAGTCTGAGAAAAAGCTACAACTAACACAACCAACAATCGAGGAGCTGCATCAACGGTTTGAGCATCCATATCAGAGAAGCTCTAAAAGTTTGGCATGATCATGAGACCAACCAATATAAACTACTTGATCTAATCAGATCTGAGCCCAATGACAACAAGATCCTTGGTGTGATAGATCATCAATTTGTCCAGCAAAAAAGAGGGTGTGATGAGATTTTATACCCCTAAAATGAAGGATGTAATATGCATAACAAAGTGAATCAGATAGCTCAGTCTAATTTGAGTGGTTTAAATTTAGCTTGTGTATGTTCAACATGATAGAAGCATGTTATGGCAGATACTACTCAATATACATTTAATAATTGTTTGAAATGTTCTCAATTTTTGTTTTTGATAAAAGATGGTTGGTAATCACCACCCTTGAATCATCAATTCACCCTATACAAAATGCACGTAACAAAAGAAATACAATTTTAAGAGCTAATATAGCAGAAAGTTTTTTAACAATATACATTCTACATATCAAGACCTTATTCGCTACCAATTTCAAATCCTACATAAACCTATATTTCCAGCCATCTAACTTATTCAAATTTGAAGTTACCATTCCTGAATTATTTATGTTTAATCATCTGAGATAATATGTAAAAGAATGAAACAGCTTTTTTTTATTTCAAAATGAAGCATTCCTGTTTTACAGAATGAAACATTTTCTGTTCCTCAAAATCCTGAAATTTTTTTTCTTATTTATGTTTCATGGAGAAAAGAAATACCATGGGGCATGAAAAATGAAAAAAAACATCCTTTTCTGCGCCATGGGGTCAAGAGGTTATTAAACTGAGAAGATGACTCGATGCTTATCAGCCATGGATCTTCAAATTTGTTTGCATAACTTTAGATGAAAGAAACTCCTTCCCTCAAAAGTCTCCACCAAACAGCAGTTAGAAACAGTGGATGCTCATACATGGTTGGACAATCCTTAATGGAAAAATTAAGCTCATGCAATTGAGTAGCTACTTATGAAAGTTCCACTAGATTAGGAAAAATCCAAAGAGAAAAAAATGGAAAACCTTCACTTCTATGTGGGGACTTGTTCCAATCCTTAAAGGCATAACCAAGCCAAAAGTCATGTACCAGGCCATGTGCAGCAAAAATTATCTGAATTTGTAGAATAGGAGCACGGGCTAAGAAAATGCTGCACTACAATTAACTGGACTTTCAGGTTGCTGCTTCAAATATTTTCTGAACCAAACTGGATTATGGAAAGAATGGTGTAAAATAGTAGCAAAAATTAGGGTAATTGCTAAAGATGCAAATAATGTAAAATTGATGTTTAATTTTAATAAAAATTGCAGGTTCTGGAGGTGAAACATGAACTGAAAGAACATAAGAATTAAATCAGTAGCAGATTAATTATGGTAAGTGAAGTACAGATGAAAATCTTGGCACATGTGTGCAGGTGAAGAAGTGTTTTATGAAGTTTAGGAAGATTAGTAAACAACTAAAAGAAAAGAATACAAGATGTAGAAAAAAATTTGATAAGAACAATTATACAAACTAATCGATGTATATAAATAAAATATATCTCAACATAGGAAATTATTAGAAAGAAACAAAAAATATAAATTATTAACTAATGTGTCAATGTCTGTGTCCCACATTCCTGTGAGGCTGAGATTGCTCATAGAAAGCATGTATCATCGCATGTTAATGTTCATTCTTCATAACCAAATATAATCTATAGTTCAAGGTCTACAATACCGAGCGGTATGTACCGGTCCGATAGGATACCGGTATGCGGACCGTCCGCTACCGCTCGGTATCATCGAATGCGTCGACGATGACCGAGGGCGGAGAAGGAAGAGGGAGACGGTGATCGAGGGCGGAGAAAGAAGAGGAAGAAGGGGAAGAATGAAATAGGAAAAAAAAAGGGGAAGGGACGTCGCCCTTTTTTTCTTTAATATGGGCGATGTTGCATTTTTTTTTTAATACGCAAGGTGACGTCGCATATTAAAAAAAAAAAACAATGTCACCTCGACGACGTCGCCCACATATATATATATATAATTATATATATATAATATTTATCTTTATATATATAATATTTATAATTATATATATACCGAACAGTATACCGAAATATACCATTCGGTATATCGTATAGTACCATACTGAGAAAGTATCGAAACTCCAGTACGGTACGAAATTTCAATCCTTGCTATAGCTTATACCATGAAAACAATCATATTGCGTTATATTTAGACTAACTAAAAGGTATTTAAGACTCTTTTCTAATTACTTTAAAGATTTAAAATCCTTATCAATATTATATTTTTGCAAGTTCAACCAATTTTCCCTTCTTTGAAGAACAACACTGCATCTTGTTATTGTTTAGCTAGATTAGTAACAAAGTTCCAGTAATATGAATTCCATATTTCTTTCGAGTTTCATATCCTTCCCTCTTCCGATCTATTAAAAGTTTAAATCACATTCACCATTTAAATTCCACCATCTAGTTCTAGGATATCTGATTGCCTTTCCTTTTCTCTTCTATTTTTTATACATGTCTCCAAAATCATTAAATTAAGGTGGCTAAAAATTGAATCAGGACTCACGTTTGATCCTTCACACCGGCTAAAAATTAATTTTTGATTCCAATACAACAAAGTCCTACTTGCAATATAAACAAAATTTGTGTATGAAATCCTACACCGACAACTCGAGTAAAATTTAAACTCAGATCAAGCCATATGAAATTTGAAATCAACTTAGGAATTGTCAATAGAGACAAACCATGTTCATATATTACGGGTAATTATAGATTACCCCTTATAGTTACCTAGAATTAACATTTCGGTCCCTACACTTTAAAAAGTAGCATTGGGATATCTACACTTGTGAAAGTGAACATTTAACCCCAATAATCTTTACGTCAACAACTTCGACGAGAACGAAAAGAGTAAAAGAGTAATTTCATAGACGGTAGACCATCGGCTCGTAAGGCCGACGACGTCAGTGGCGAGTGAGGCCAGCACCCGAATCTCCATTAGAACACCACCCTCGCGCGCCGGCCTCGCGTCGTCTTCTTCCCATACCACGTCTCACATCGTAACAAGCAAAGGCACCAACTTGGCCTGCCTCCCACTAGTTCCATCGCCAACCCCACCGATAAAATCCACACCGCAGTACAGAGCATAGCCACCTCCACCTCCACCTCCACCTCCCCCGTCACTAACGCTAGGGTCCAGGTTGGCAGCAGGAAGCGTGAGGTGAGTGCCGGAGGTGGTGGAATTCTACCACTCTCTTATGCGGCGAGACTCCAAGAGGGAGTCCTGTGGCGAAGTGCAGGAGGCGTCTCTTGATGTTGCATCCATCTCCAACACGCACGACATGATCGGCGAGATCGAGAACCGCTCCGTGCACCTCCTCGCCATAACTCCCGTTCCCCTTTCCCCTCGCACGTTGCCGGCCTCGCGTGCCACCAGCATCGCCTGCCTAACCACCACTGACCTGCGGCGAAGTGCAGGGGGTGCCTCACACCACCACATTCGTCTCCAACGCACATGACACCGATGAAGAACCACTCCGCGCACCTCCTCGCCGTAAGTCCTATTCCACTTTCCCCTCGCACGTCGCCAGCCTCACATGCCACTGGCGCCATCGGCCTTGTGCGCCACTAACATTCGCCGGTGGTCTACCATCCACAAGGGAGGAAAACAAAAGTTTCTATAAAATTACTTTTTTACCCTTTTCATTCACGACGAAATTGACAACGTGAGGAGAATTGAGATTAAATGTTTCACTTTCGTAAGTGTAGAGATCCCAATGCTATCTTTAAAGTATGGGAACTGAGATGCTAATCCTAAGTAACTATAGAGGGTAATCTATAATTACCCCTCATATATTAATTAGAATTGTGACATGGAAAGCAATAAAAGGTTATTGATCATCTTCATAGCCAGTCAGATTGTCACAACTCAAGCCCAAAAAACCATATACGCTAAGTCCACATCCAATTTTGGGCTAATCAGGTCAAAGTATTAACACAAATATAACCATCAAGTTAGCTCATAAAGTACAAAGGCAACACCCGGAAGTGTATACATTAGCCCCCTATATGGCTGAAAGATTGGAAGTTCAACCACAAAAGCAAGCTTCTTTGGTGTATGCATCAGATCAAACAATACAATTGGGCAAGCCAACCTTGACACTCACACGATCTTCAACTCAACCATTGTTCAATGATTTCACAGTAGCAACACAGGATTATAGGGCCTTCATCATGGTCAACATGAGGTCCAAGTATGACCAGTCATGTGATAGAAGTAAAGGACAAAGATATGCAACTTGATGATTAACGAATTGAAAATTTCATCATCAAACCATTCTATGTCAGATCAGACTACGGATCTACTATATCTACTCTGACCTCGAAACACCATGGTCAGTGAATTGGGAGTTCCTGACTGATTTATTCAAAATATGGTTCAAAGAGACAAATATGTGATGGAACATATAGCAGAAAGAATGTATCTCTAGCTACCATGGGAATATAAACTGTTTGATTTCAACTTTAAGAAAAACCACAGAAACAAAAAAGGTGTGCTACTAAAGTCATCATATCAATTGATTTATAATCCAAATTAAAGAATATAATGATTGTCCTGTGTTCTGACTCACAAATATATACTGCATGGGGGAGAATTAGGAGTTGGTTTAACAATACAGGACAAGATTTTAATATTTATATAAGTTGGTAAAGTACTTGAATAAGGTAACCAACAGGCAGGATTGCACCACCATGTAAAGGTTTACTATCTATTGGCCACAACTAGTTGGCATCAATCAACATGACTGACAAAAGACTCAATCAACAATAGCCAATGATCAACATGGCACACCAAATTGCAAATATTAGCTATTATCTCCACCTAAGACTAATGCATGCTTCCAAAGAATCAATGATTATTATGAGTGCATCATAGCACATCAATAAGCATAATAAACTACAGATGTCAGCAGCACTTAGGACATCATGAAATGCACTATGATCAAGGCTACAATGACTATAAGCCACAGTTGCAGTATAACTTACAAAGATAAGTACTGAAACCCAATTAAAAATGCAAATTGAAGCAAATGTGCCAAATAAGAACGCAATCAAATAGTCATTAACCTTCCTCTAAAATGTATAAGATACAAAATGGTATTATAATTGAATATGAAAGACAAGCTTACTCAAATAGTGATGCCAGTTGAGTAAATCCACGGAAAGGCAACAACTGAAATCCAAATGGCTGCCAGAAAACATGAGTCAATATTTACCAACTGAAAAATGCAAGAAAACACAAGTAATAGACAGAACTTCCATATCCCTTTCAACAATCTCAAAGGGTTCTCTCCATGCTGATCTACCGGAATGGTTAAAAACCAAAACATGTGAACTTTGGCTGTAATTGTGAGCCCTAAGAGAATGAAAATTGTCCAACACTTATATGGGGCCAGTCATAAAGGACAAGTCAACAATTGAAGGATCCATGCTGCCCACATTAAAACAATCCTCTATAGCTTGTTATAAATTCCTCACCAAGTACAACACCCTGTCCAACATAACTAGGTGCAAAATAAATTGATGAGCTAATAAACTAGTACAGATCATGGTATGCAGTTTCGACCTGTACAGCCCGGTACGGGCGGTACATACCGGTCCGACAGGACACCGGTACGCGGACCACCCTCTACCGGGCGGAACGCCTAATATCTCCCGTATCGGTCGATACGGAGAAATATCGGGCGGTAACGGTCAAAATTTCGACCGTTACCGCCCGGCACAACTCAGTAACGATCGAAATCGACCGTTATCGCCAAGGACCAAGACTTCGATGCTGTCGATTTCGACTGCGTTACCGTAATAACAGATACTCAACGGTCAAATTGACCATTGGAGCTAATTGAAGCTTCAATTGAAGCTAATTGAAGCTAATTAAGTGTACCGCTCGGTACGCCCCGACATACCGCTCGGTACACCATACCGTACCGTACCGACCAACTCTCGGTACACCGGTACGGTACGGTATTGCGGACCTTGGTACAGATAACTTTGGAGTTTGGAATCTTTGATAGAGATTCAGGTTTTATCAATAATTAAGTCAATCATTACAATATCAAATGCTCAAACCACACACTACTATTCATTATGAAAAAGAAAACAAGAATCAATATCACAGTCTTGATAAACATAATTGATGCTCATCCCACCTTATTTATTGAGTGGAGGAACTCCATAAATGGATAAATTGATTTGCAGCTCTACACGAGAACAGACTAATATATGCAAATGTTGATAATTAGTAATTATGAGTTATGACTGGAAAAGACAGTTGATGAATTGGTTATTCTTCATTCTCCAGCTGTGATATGAGGGTGATGCAAAATGGATTTTGAAAGAAAGTCGATAGTACAGTTGAATTTACTGAAATAAGTTTTTTACAGACAGAAAAGGAACGATCTCACGATAATACTTTAACACAATTGTAAAATAGTTCATCACCAAGTTTAAAATCACAAAAGGATATAGAAAATTTACAACCCCATGGATAATAAACGAGGATACAGAACTGAAAACAAAAGACTCACCACTCAAAGAAGCATCTAAGAGAAATAGAGTTTTTTTAGAGAACTCCAAGAGAGCTTCTGCTGATATCTTCAGTTTCTAAAACCTTTCGAACCCTCAAAACACCAAAATAAGTACTAGTACATGAAACAACCCTTCATGCGTAGGGAATTATAAGATTAAGTGTTTTGCAGTTGGTAACTAACTCCTTTAATGCGTTCCTTAGTCACGAAGAAAAATACATTGAAACAGTTTTAACTATGTAGAAAATATGCTCATGAGCTGTCATATTTGAGTAGGCTAAGTTGAAGGCTATGAGGCAACATTGTGGACTGAAAAAAATACCATAGCATCAACAAGGTCCACATGAGCAGATTGTAGCAAATTAGGCACTCCCATGTCATTCCCCCCTGGTTAAAAAAGACTTGTTCTCAAGTCCTTGTTTGTTTCATCAATATGATTATGATAAGGACTTAAATCAACATCATTAAATGTTGAGGACACTCCATAATCTTCAAGTAGCTCGATCTCATAAGCATTCTTGCCAATTCTCTTAACCACCTTGAATGGACCATCAGCCTTTGGTTTCAATTTTCCAAATTTGCCCAGTGGAAACCTCTCATTCCTTAGATGAATCTAGACCAAATCACCTGCATTAAGCTCCACATGTTTTCTGTGTTTGTTGGCAGCTTGCCTGTACCTCTCATTTTGCTTCTCTATAGTTCCTTCAACACCCTTCTGCAGCTTCTTTATCTGCTTAGCTCTCTCATCAGCATCTCCACTAAATTGCTTAGTTGTCGAATAAGGGACCAAGTCAAAAGGACCAGTAGCACCATAAAGAACCTCAAAAGGACTCTTACCAATGCTATGATATATGGAACGATTGTAGGGAAACTCAATTTGTGGAAGAATGAGATCTCATTGCTTAATGTTCTTGTCAACATAACTTCTAAGCAAGTTTCCCAAGCTTCTGTTCATTACCTCAGTTTGCCCATCGGTTTGTAGATGATGTGAGCTGCTGAATTTCAAAGAAGTACCCAGCTTCCTCCAAAGAATTCCCCAAAAATGACTAAGAAATTTTGAATCTTGATTAGACACCATAGTTCTTGGAATACCATGCAATCTAATAATCACCTTAAAATAAAAATCAGCGATATGAGATGCATCATTTGATTTATTGCAGGGGACAAAGAGAGACATTTTTTAAGATCTGTCAACAATAACCATGATAGAATCTTTGTTTATTTGAGTTCTTGGCAATCCCAAAATGAAATCAAGACTCACTTCATCCCGAGCATTAGGCATTGGAAGTGGAGTGTACAAACCAGAATTTTGACTTTTTGTTTTTGCCAAATGACACACTCGGCATTGCTTTACAAGTCTCTCTATATCTCTGAACATCTTAAACCAATAAAAATTTGATTGAACAAGAGCTAGAGTCTTGTTCCTACCAAAATGTCCTAAAACACCACCATGAGCTTCAACTAGAATTACTTGTCTCAAAGAACAAGATGGAACACACAAGGCATTAACTCGAAAAAGAAAATTATCAAAGAAAAAAAATTGTTGAAAAAAAACCTTATTTGTAATTCTATCATACTGAGCTAAAATCCACGTCATTCTCATAGAGATCTTTGAATGTCTCAAATCCAACCATTTTAACTTCCATTGTTGATAATAAAGAATGCTTTCTGCTCAATGCATCAGCAACTACATTTTAAACATCAAATTTATACTCGATTGTAAAGTTATAAGATTGCAAGAACTCCACCCAAGCTGCATGCCTCTTAATTAGTTTGTGCTAGTGATTAATGAACTTTAATGTCTCATGATCAAAATATAGGACAAATGGCTTGGCAAGAAGATACTGACTCCAATAAGATAAAGCTCGATAAATGGCTTAGAACTCCTTATCAGTAGAATATCTCCTTCTTGTATCATTCAGCTTCTCACTAAAAAAGGCAATGGGCTTTCTATCTTGACTCAAAACAGCACCAATTCCCACATTAGAGGCATCACATTCAACCTCAAACACCTTGTCAAAATTAGGTAGAACTAAGATAGGAGCTTTAGTCATCTTTCTTTTCAATAGTTCAAAAGCATCATTAGCCTCGCTAGTCCACTTGAATTTATCACCTTTCAAGCACTCAGTGATTGGAGCAACAATAGAGCTAAAACCCTTGATGAATTTTTTGTAAAAGGAAGTTAAGTCATGGAAACTCCTCACATCATGCAATGAAGCAGGTGTTGACCAATTAGGAATAGCCTCTACCTTTGATCCAACATGATTCTATCTTTTGAAACAATATATCCCAAAAACACAACACTAGTGGTAAAGAAATCACACTTCTTTAGATTAGCATAAAGTTTTTGTTGTCTCAAAATAAGAAAGATCTTTTTAAAATGATTCATATGCTCCTCTTCACTCTTGTTGTATATTAATATGTTATCAAAGTAAACCACAACAAAAGTCTCAATCCATGACTTAAGTATATGATTCATGAATCTCATGAAAGTGCTAGGAGCATTAGATAGCTCAAATGGCATAACCAACCATTCATATAAGCCTTTTCTAGTTTTAAATGCTATTTTTCACTCATCTTCAGGCCTCGTTCTTATTTGGTGATTGCCACTCCTTAAATCAATTTTAAAGAAAATAGAAGTATCACACAGTTGATCAAGTAAATCATCTAACCTTGGAATGGGAAAATGATAGTCAATTATGATTTTGTTGATGGCACGACTGTCCATACTCATTGTCCAAGAATCATCCTTCTTCGGCACCACCAAGGCTGGAACCGCACAAGGACTCATGCTCTCTTGAATCAATCTCTTTTTCCACCAACTCGTTCACATACCTTTAAAGTTTTTCATACTCCTTGGGACTCATTCTGTAGGCTGCCTTATTAGGTAAAATAGCCTCCGGAATAAGATCAATGTGATGCTGGATATCTCTTAAAGGTGGAAGGCCATATGAAATCTCTTCCAATACAACATCTTGAAACTCCTTCAGGATTGGTTTCATGATTGTTGGTTTCTCCTTATGTTGTTTATTCTCCTTTACAACTACTAAAGCCGTAACATGACCACCTCTTTCTAATTCACTCTTGCATTCACCATAGAACATAAAAGCACTAACTTCCTTCTTTAGTGTACTAATTTCAGAATGTTGTACTGGAGCTAAAATAATCTTCGTTCCATCCACATTAAAAGAATAAGTATGTTTATAACAATCATACAACACCCTCCTATCATAATGCCAAGGTCTACCCAACAGCAAATGACAAGCATTTATAGGTGCAACATCACACCATACTTCATCTTTATAATACTTGCCAATAGAAAACGGAACTAAACATCTTTTAGTTATCTTGATATCATTCCTTTTTTGCAACCAACATAATTGGTAAGGATGTGGATGAGGGATTGTGTCTAACTTTAACTTCTACACCATCTCCAAAGATACCACATTCTCAAAGCTACCACTATCGATGATCACCAAGCACACACCTTGCCATAAGAAGTGCATTTAGTGTGAAACACGTTCTTTCTCACCCAACTTTCATCCTCAACCACATAGGACACTTGTAAGCTACGTTGTAGCACAATATACAAACCATGATCAACATAAGTAACTTCTTCCTCATCATCATCATATTTTGGTTCGTCCATCGGCTTCATTTTCTTCTTTATCACTATGATCTTCAACCAAAGTAACAATCCTCTTATTTGGACAATCCGAAGCAATATGCCCAAAACCATGGCATTTGAAGCATTTTCGACCACTTAGGGTAGAAGAATTAGGTATTTGTTTGCTGCCAGCAAATCTTTTACCCTTGTCTTGCACCTTTGATACCACCTTGCTCTAGACAATAGACTTAGAACTTCCTCCTTTCGTATAACTTTCTTTTGATCCGTACCGAGAACTCTTTTGAAACTTCTGTTGCTTTTCAACTTTTAAAGCCAACTTGCTCACATCATTTAAAGACCAATATAATTGCAGTTGAACCACTTTAACAATCTCATATTTTAGACCTCCTAAGTGTCTTGTAATGGTTTGTTCTTCTGGTTCCACAAGCCCTCCTTTTAACATGAGATTATCGAATTCTGCTATATACTCCTCCAAACTAAGATCTTTTTGCTTGAAATCATGGATTTTGAGAAAGATCTCTTACCTATAATTGTCAAGTAAGTATTTTCACCTCAGCTCCCTTTTCATTTTCTCCCATGTCACGATCTTACTCTTTCCCTCATGTTCTCTTTGCTTCTTCAGATTTTTTCAACAAAAAGATGCATTCCGTCTAAGTTTAAGTACCACAAGTTTTATCTTTTTTCGTTCTGGTGGTTCATGAAAATCGAAAATTCTTTCCACTATATTAAGCCAATCAATAAAGTCATCAACATTAATTTTACTTTCAAACTCCAGAATATCCAATCTTGTGTTGTATTTATTCTACCACTCGTCTTGAACTGTATGCCTTGCCCAAAATCTTCTCAACTACCTTGAGTGAGGTGTATCATCATTAGAAGTAAACTCTTGGACATCATTTTCATACTGGTTGTTTCTACTTTGAAGTTCTTCAATAATTTTATTTTTTTCTTTTAGACTATGTAGCAATCTTCGTAGCTGCAGTCTCAACGACTCAACATCATCTTCGTGGCCGCTACCTTCACCAACAACATCTTTTCCATTCCACCTTGCCATGATCTCTAACATTTAGCTCTGATACTAAATTGATACGGGGGTGATGCAGAATAGATTTTGAAAGAAAATCGATAGTACAATTGAATTTGCTAAAATAAGTTTTTTTAAGACAGAAAAGGAACAATCTCACGATAATACTTTAACACAATTGTAAAATAGTTCACCACCAAGTTTAAAATCACAAAGGGATACAGAAAATTCACCACCCCAAGGATAATAAATGAGGATACAGAACTGAAAACAAAAGATTCACCACTCAATGAAGCATCTAAGAGATACAATGTTTTTTTCGAGAACTCCAAGAGAGCTTCTGCTAATATCTTCAGTTTCTAAAACCTTTCTAACCCTTAAAACACCAAAATAAGTGAGTGCATGAAATAACCCTTCATGCATAGGGAATTACGAGATTAAGTGTTTTACAGGTGACAACTAACTCCTTTAATGCATTCCTTAGTAATGAAGAAAAGTACATTGAAACAGCTTTAACTATGTGTTCGGAATATGCTCATGAGCTATCATATTTGAGTGGGCTAAGTTGAAGGCTATGAGGCAACATTATGGGCTGAAAAAAATACCATAGCATCAGCAAGGTCCACATGAGCAAATTGTAGCAAATTAGGCACTCCCGTGTCAAATTGGTAGTTTTATGCAGCCAAGAGTCCATTAGACTTAGGCAGTGTTTGCTGTACTACCCGATGCGGTACTGTATGGGTGGTACATACCAATTTGATAGCATATCAACACATGAACCACCTTGAACCAGGCAGTTTATAGTTGGGTATCCCATATTGGGCAATATGGGGTCTATACCAAGTGACACGATCAAAACTCGACCAATACCGACATGTACCGGTCAGTAACGATTGGATTTTGACTGTTACTAATGGATGGTTGAGATTTGATCCATTCCAATGGTTAATTTTGACCGTTGGAACCATTTAAAAGAGTTTTTAAACCTTTTCCTCCCTCCTCTTTCAACTCGTTTGACTCTCTTTCACTCTGGAGCTCTCTCAAACTCATTCTCACTCATATCTCTTTCATTCTCACATTTGTACCCTCTTCAACTCAAGCAAAGCTGCGATCAATGGATTGGATCAAATTTGAGAGGTTATAAGTTAAAGAAGGATCACTCTAATCAATAGATATGTATTCCCTTTCTAGATTTTTGTTGATTCACAAGATAATTAGCCCTATTCTATGTGGTTAATGTCTATTAGGTTGTTTGACATGTTTGTAATGGTAGCATAGGATTTATTATAGAGTAATTAAGGTTTTTAATACTATGATTAGTGGGCTTACTATTGATTTAATCAAAATTATACACATTGTGTGAAATCTATGTATTTAATAAGTATTAGGGTGATTTGCATGTTTACGATGCTAGAAGAGGGTTAATTAGGGATTAATTAAAGTTTTTAATGTTGCGATTAGTGATTTAATAATGATTTCATTGAAATTTGACTCATATTAGGTCAATTCAATATATTTAATCCGTATTCAGGTGCTTCACATGTTTATAGTGATAAACAAGGGCTAATTAAAGAGTAATTAAGTTTGTTAATACTGTGATTAGTGGATTTAATGATGATTTCATCATAATTTGACCAATATTGAGTCATTCTTTTCTATGCTAATCAGTCTTATGATATAGAGTAGCAAGTCAATGGCGTAAGTAGAAGTTCTAACATACTCCAACTTTCACACTAATACATACCACAATCATACTTGTCTCAGAAACAGCCTTAAACACATATGGTTCATGACGATCAGGCTACAACAATCACGAAATTAACGAACTAATGGCATACAATGTATTAATATACCATGTCATGAGAGTAATTTTAGGATTTGATCTGACAAACATACCATATTAATATACAAATATTACCTGTGGAGTCTCGTCATTCATTTTGGTGGTAGAACTAGGTATATCCATCAATCAATCCATTTATCACTTAATTCATTTGAATTTTAAAGTTTAACTCGGAATCTAACAATTCAAGTCATATTTTTGTAGATAATTCAATATCAATAGAAGGACGGTTCAGAACATATTACAAAACTACTCCTCAAAGCCTGAAAAAGTCACTATCCCTTCTTAATTTAGATAATTTAATGAAATTATACTAAACTTACATTTAGTTCCAAATAAAAAACCCTAATCTAAGGTTTTTTTCCTTTTTTTCAAGTACTTTTTGAGGTTTTTTGGGCTTTTTTTGTGTCCTCGGCATGCCCCACCATACTGACACTCACCATACCAAGACTTAGCATGCCGGTATGAGGCACCAATGCTGCCAGCCGACACACCCAGTAGGAATGGTAAGTCGAACCCAAGAATTAGGTTCTAGTTTAATTATAGTAATGCTGATTCAATTGTGAGTTCTAAATTAGGTCTAATTCTGATTTAACTTTGTGACCATGAGTAAATTCAAGTTTGGAGCATCCATATATAGCTTTTTATTAGTTTAAAGTATTTGGGAAAAAATCACAACCTAATTAACTTGGCTACCATACAGATCCTAAAAGTTTTAGACCTCGTATCAATAATGTGATCCACAGGCCAAATCAACAGGGTGGTTGGGTCAATCCTACTTCTGACTAAGTCAAATATAGTATCCTAAAGTGAGTTGAATTATAGGCCAGTCATACCTAGTCCACATGGTACTACATTTTGAGGAACAATATTTTTGAGTGAGATCTATGAGAGTAATATGATACTGTTACCCTATTGATGCTATCTTATATGCATTTCCCTTATAGTCCACCTATTTTATCGGGGTAACTGTGGCTTGTTTCTGTCAGTCATGGACAGCAAAACTAATTTTGACCAAACTTTTCCTTGCAGGAGAATTTAATAACTCAAGTGGTTTCAATAGAAACTAAGAAATTACATTGACTTCTTACCCGAAGAAAAAAAAAATCATTGGAATCCAGTAATCTCTAAATTTAAAGTGCTCTTGTCATATGTTATCATTTTTCTGGTCCTGGTCTTCCATTTGCTAAATTAAAGGACTTAGCTAAGGTTTTTTAAGCTTCCAAAGTTGATTCATAAACTGAATTATTTAATTGTTTATAATTCATGATTTTGAGCATGTATCCATCCAAATCTCATGCAAAAAAAGCTGAATATTAAGTGATTTAGTTAAATTTTATTTATATATAAGTTCATTTCGCATTGGCTCAGTACATTAAAACTGGGTATATAATGAACCCAATAATTCTTTTGCCATCAACATTTCTATCATCTTGTTTTGGTATCATTACACTAGAAACAGGTATATAATTAACCAAATAATTTTTTCATCAATATTTCTGTGATTCTGTATTGGTCTTAGTACACTGAAATTTGGTATACAATTAACGCAATAATTTCTTTCTGCCACCCTAATGATAAAGCTGAACTCTGGCAGTCAGTACCTTATATTGTTGGATATAGGGAGCAAGGTTACAAATATGGATCAGACTCCCCAAGTCCACCATCATTTACCAGTATGACGAAGCAGTGGCAAGGGACATGCAGGTATCTTGCACTTTCCTTTTTTAACTACTTTTTCCAATGATATCAGAAAGTATGGGTACATAGCTAAGTATCCCGAGTATGGTCCAATAGTTTGTCCAAACTACTACTTTACAAGTATTTAAAACAAGCAATGTTTAAGAAGGTATTACATATATCTAGCTTGTTTAGATGTACTTCTGTTGGTACATTTTTCACTAATAAGTATCTTGTGCTAGTTAGTTCTGGAGACTACTATTCCACGTTTACTCAGCAGTTATTAATTGTCGAAATACCTATTCCATTATACAATGATATTAAACAAGAAAAATACAGTCTACACATTATGCTTTCAGTCAATTTTCTTTCTGTTGAATTTCACTTCTTTTATTTCCAAAGCACCAAAAGTGCAAGAACTGAAATAGCCAAAACTAAGTCCAAGAATTAAAAACCTTGAACTAGTTGTCTAGAAGCAAAATATATTTCAATTTCCATTGTCACCAATCCATTAGTCTTAAATGATTTGGATCGAAGCCCACTTTGTGGGTGTCAGTTTCAACGACCCACACGTGTTCATGGACTTTAAAATTTTATGAGCTTGTTATAGCTTTGTATATATATATATATATACACACACACACACAAAGAACAGTTTTAAAGGAGAGAACAAAGAATAGAGTATGATACTCTACACTTTAGAAGAATAACAGTATTGTAAAATCTTTTATATCCCTGATGATAAACAATACCATTTAAGAACACATGACATTTAAGAAAAAAAGTTAAAACATAAAAGGTTGCAACAGCTAAAACTGATTTCTACAAAGGAAAATATTATTTTGCCTGGATACAAAGGAGCAACCTAAATAAAAAAGGACCATTTTAGTAGCTTATCTATCAGCTTTTCCACCGCAGAAAAACATGGATGTGCAAACCAAATGAAAAGGTATACATAAAAAAATTTCTGTGATGCTACATTGATATGCAGCTTAAACACATCATTACCAACGGGTCATGTATGTAAGAGCTGCAGAGTTATTCTTCAATTTAAGGATTAATACAAATATCCAAATTTTCAAAATCAATTCATGACAACCGGGTTGATCTTCCTCCATGTCATGAAATAGTCCAAGAAAGAGTTATGATCAACCTTCCCAAGAAGATTATTAGTCCAAATAAAACATACCAGCTCGGAGTAACCAAGATCGTATATGTCCTCAGTCACCCATCCATCGATGTCAAAATCAGCAGACGAACGGTTGCCATTTGCATAAAGCCACCGTCCTTTCTCAACTTTGCGACAATTTGGACATTGCATTGCTCCTTTTGCATTAAATGCAGATCCAATACAATCTGAATAAGAAATAAATATTCAATAACATTTAAATAGTGAACCGACAGTCTGAAAAATAATACGAGTTAGTTCGAATGACATCATCATAAGAAGTAAAAAGTGGTAAAGATTAAATGGTATAAATGACAATCGGATCGGTACATACTACCTAGTATTTATTGGTCCGATCACGAACCAGCAACGGTTGTATATTTGGGTACTATCTGGTATTCAGTTTTTTATTCTAGTGATAATGAGTGGTATACATGGTATACCAGTATCATACAGGTTCAATAGCCTATCGAAACCAGTACTAAACTGGCATTTAAATCCCTGAGCTTAACTATTGTTTTTTTTTCTTTTTAAATTTCTTACAAGTTATGTTACAACTCATATCAACCAAAACCAACTTAGATTAAACTAGATCTTACAAGAACCTCTTAATAATTTTCTTGAAATCTAGAGATTTAATTATGATGACATTGGATCAACAAAGTTTATCAATGAGCTGGCACAAGTAGCTGACAGACAAAGAAGCAAAGTTCCATGATCCATCATGCCATTCTTGTACTAATCTCAGAACAAGTTCTGATATACAACATATCACATTAAATGATTAGTATCCAAACTTATAAGTAAAATTATCAAACATTAGCATCACATTTCTCAACTTAACTCTTTTAGTATTTCTGTTCTTTTACTTTATTCAGAAGACAGATTATATTCTCTCTTTAAAATAAAAAGTTTCAAGAGTCCTAGAATTACATTGAGAAGAGGTTACAACTAGTCCAATTCTCCATTAGTAATAGATAGCAAAAAAAACTAAAAAAGGTCTTACCTGACATCAGTCTTCTTGTGATTGGATAGGGTAGGAGTGTGCAACATGTTACAAATTTATTCACTCTCAAAAAAGCTAATTTCAGTTGATGTACAGAAGAACATCGTATGTCATAGCTACGGATTTTACTAAAGATCCAAAATTTTCTTGCACATCTCTCGTATTCATAAACCTTGTCAATAATGATGACCAGAGCATAGAAATCCAACAAAATAGAATTCATATGAATGTAGTCTTATGACTATGAGCAAATAAGCCTGACTCATCCTTGACAACTAAGTGATGTTACGTTACCACCAAGCTCACACTCATTCATAAACCTGGTTGATATAACTAAAAAACATGACATTAGTCCCATGCTTTTGTGTGACTCCAATTCCCAAACATTTGTGTGTGAGTCATGGGTCACAATGCTTACTAAATGCAATTACATGAATGAACATAATTTTGGATAATATGTTCTAAACAAACTGATAAAAGTTTTTATCAGAAACAAAATAGACACAAGCCACCCAATATGTAAAAGAGAGCGGCACAGGTGTATTTTATCTCTGGCCCTCTTTATATACATATGTTATCACCCTACCTTTGTCCCCCTCTCTCTTAGTCACCCTACCTTCCAATCTCTTCATCTACAGGTGACACTATCCTCACTCTACATCTTTGTCTCTGTCCTTGTGCTCTCTCTCTCTCTCTCTCTCTCTCTCTCTCTCTCTCTCTCTCTCTCTCTCTCTCTCTCTCTCTCTCTCTCACACACACACACACACACACCCATAGACCATTCAACTAAATTTTGGATAGTTCTAAATTTTGGATACATCGAAATCCCACAAGATCCTATTTATTACATGTTTAGAACTCTCTAAACATCAACCTCTGTGGCTTAAGAGCTCTCTTAGCCCTATCTAAAACAAAAATAGAACGCTGGATGAAAATAAAATCCAAAATCTGACTTAACTTAGTAGGCATAACAACTTAAATTATAGATAACAAATATCTTAAGAAAGCAGAAAAGTAGAAAATTAATCCGATATAGAAGGTGCGCCCATCAGGAGTAGTTCGGGTCCAATCACTCCTTAACACAAAGATGTATAATTTCAACTCCAAACTTGAGTCCATCTATGTCAATCCTTGTTCATTCAACTCTCGATTGGTCAGTCTCCATTCATATAAGAACATTTGTACACCATATTTATGAAAAACCTATAACACCTCTATATTTGCTTTCTCCTTTAAAAAGGATAATTATTAAATTTCCAAAAGCACTCTATCCCATAAAATTTCCTTTTACTATTTATTTATTTTTCTTGTAAATAAAATGGACCTTTTTCATAGGCGTAGGGTTCCTTTATCAAGTTTCAATGCACAACATATTCACAGAGCAAAATTTACTACCCAAATAAACTCAATCGATGGGTTGCCGAAGTCATAAAATTTATTTCTTAAATGATAATATATTTTGCTACAACATCTGTTATGCAAATATGCAATATTAAGGTCACTAGTGCATTGCTTCTTTTGCTAGAAACTAAACTGTACTACCAAATCCAGCCCGTTCTATATATGCCCACTCACCTTTATTTTTTTCTCATATTTACCTAAGAAAGGCCCTCCCTCTATTTCATTGTCCTTCTAATTCCAAAAGTAATATTACACAAAATAGCACATTTTAGTATTTCACATGCACATCACGAAGCAAGAGACATTCCCTTGAGAATAACAGGCAAATGAGGCATCAGTTACCCAAGTTCAGTGAAATAAGAGCATAAAAGCACACTCAAGTTCTGCAAACAGAAAATATACTATCTTCTCCACAAAGGAGAAAATATAATACAATGTCCTAGCAATATTAGTAAACTATCATGTTATTTTTTAGTTTCTCCAGGATAAGAGATAAGAGAACAATCAATTATTTCTCTCAGCAATTATATACTGCCATTTTCAGGTCTCTAATTAGTTATATTCGTTCTCAATCTCAGTCTTTCTAACTCAATGGCACAACTAGCTATTGAACACTCAAGAATCAATGATGGAAGAAAAATTGTTGCCACACCTTGTGTACATTAACCATACATTGATAAATCACATAAAATAAGTTTAAGAATGAAGAGTTAATTCTGTATAGGAAATTTTGTGCTTTTATCAGTTAAAAGAAAACTTTTCTAAGGAAACAACTTATCACCCATGAAAAAGATACTTACCAGGACTCATTCCTTAAGTGTCAGTGACAATATTTAGTCATATATACAACAACAACAAGAAGCCATAAAGTCCCTACCAAATATTTAGTCTTCCATCAATACTACTACAGGTCCATGATGTAGCAAGCTGCAAATCTAATGGACTAAATTATCATTGAGCAAGAATTAGCATCACATTCAACTATAAATAACAGAACATTTCTTAAGATCAAAATTTACCTTCATATATGTTAATACCTAAATTTTATAGCCAAATAACAAAATGGACCTACCCTTTTGCTTACAATAGTTCTTTAGTTACATAGGTTAAATCAATTACCAGGCACAACTGCATGTAAAAGAATGTCCTTAGCAACAGAATACATGGACCAAAGTTAGCCTAAAACCACCTTGTAGCATTAATATCAAGTTCAGCTTCTTCAAGGAAAAGAAATTCCACCTTTATACACACCATTCTACATGATAGAAAACAATTAATGTCAAATTTCTATTTCAGTAGAAAAATAAGTATAAATTGAAAGAACTTATTTTAACTCATTAAGTTTGGATCTCTCTTTCCCACATTAGGGACTAAACCCAGAATGAAAGGTTCGTCATGACTGCTATCTGTATCTCGAAGCACAGTCATTTGACAAGATTTCAAATTCCTGTCAGAAAATCACTCACCTAAAACATAGATCGAATTGCTGACCAGATGAACATAAACAACTCGAGCTTCAAGGCTTATCTATTCCAGATCAGCTAATTGATCGTTTAGTCCAGATGACAACGGAATTTTAATACCATGTTAAATTTTCATAAATGTCGAATCTTTTGCTCAAGGACAGAGTCCTTAACATTGATCCAACTGTAACATCGACCATTCATGAGAGCAACAAATTACGAGTTCCAGAAAGAAAATACAGCAGCAACAGATCTAGGTAGAGAAAGATGAATCGGGACCAAAAACCCGATTTTGACAGCAGGAAGTGCAAGCATGTAGCTTAAAATTAAAATTCAAACCAGAAAAGAAAAAGGCTAGAACAGGTACAGGATCAGCTAAGAAAGATCATCACGTAGGAAAGGGTAAAGAAATTCGTCACCTAGATGGAACTCATGCCCGCATTGGAGCTTAGCCGTGGATCTCCTCCCCTGATCCAGTACCAGCTCGAGGCAAATCGAGCAGGCGGGGGCCGCCGCTGCTCCCTTTCCGTCCGACGAGAACTCCGTCTTCTCCAGATCCATCGCCTTGGAATCGCTCATCAATCCGCCCCGTCCTCCAATTGCAGATCTTAGATCCTGATTGAAAGCCCTGGGAAGCCTCGATCGACTATCTCTATTGCTTCTACCATGAAGAACAAAGCCGAGCCACAGAAAAGAGAAGGCAGGGAGAGAGAGGAGAGAGAACGAAGCGGAAGGGGAGGTATTCGGACAAATGGAAGACCGAGAAATCGTAAGCCGTTTAAGGATTTGTAGCCGGAGCTGATAAATCCATGCTTTTCCATTAAAAAAAACCCCTTGTGACTTTACTTGAATATCCTTCAAAACGCGCCGTTTTTACATAGAACCTCTCTTGTGCGCAATAAATTTATCTAAACTCGAGTTGAAATTTGATCTATTTAATTTGAGTTAGCAGCAGAACTGGCATTACGGTTGAGCTAAAATTGATTGCGAGAGTGTGACCGGGTTCGTTTTATCGGGTCCAAACCCATTAAGCATAATGTTTGGCAAGATCCCGTTCGGTTTAGCAAATCTTGGTAAAAGATGATGTGATGGGATACATAAATATTCGAGTCGAATCAATTTTAAATTGACCAGTGGTCAATTTGTAAGGTCTGGCCAAGTCTTTTTAAATCAGCTAGCTTGGGCAAAAGCGATTTCATGTGATCCACAATGTTTGACCGGGTCACTGTGAATTGGATCACAAATGATACTTGGACTCGTGATGTTTGGTGAATCACTTTAGATTCGCGAACAGAAACTGATTTGATGGAACGCATGGTATGCGGCTACCTGGGGATTGTAATCAATCTAAATAATTCAAGTACTTATTAACTTGGTCAAGTGTAAACAAGTTTGTTTTAGTCTTATATCACAATCAATTTGCTATTAATGGATCTGGGATCAGCCTTAGAAAAAATCTACGTTTAAGCGAGTGAACAGACCTAAATCAAGCTTAAAGCGATGCAATACACTTTTTTCTTTATTTTTATTTTTTATTTGCTCTTTGCACAAATACATCTGAAATGGAAATATTTATGTATTTGTCTTGTTATTTCAATGTAGGGTAACATTTGGGGCAATAAGTAGGAAGGGTGGAAAATATCTTTTTAAAAAAATAATAATAATAATACCTAACACTAGCATACAAGGTTTCTATAAATTTTTAAACTTCTATAAAAAATTAAAAAAATCAGATTTAATTAGATGAGTAGGAAAAGCTAGGTGATAATGGAATTTGGAGAAAACTTTAGATGGGTAGGACATTGGGTTGTATCATCACTCATACAAGTGGCTAAGTACTCATCTTAAATTTTTGTTTTGAGCCTTTGATGCATACATGCTTTCTTTTTCTTTTTCTTTTTTTTGTTATTTTTAACAATGAATCAAATGGCTTCACTCATGATAATGGCAATTTTTTTTGAAAGATTCTATATCTGAAGCACTTCTTGCCTCCTTGTCCTTTCGCCATGTCAGTTTGAAACAAATAGGGTTCTTAAACTTTTGAAATAAAAATGTTAATATTTTTCTTCTCTGTTGTTGTTATTACTCGTTAAGAATTAGCTTCACCTTATTGACGACACAGCAAAACCCAACATTCATCATGAACCCGAAAGCACCGTACTAGGATGCAGAAGTAATCATCGATGTACTACTAGTACACAGATGCTACTCATACGGAAGCAAATAAGATTGGGTTTTGAGGAACAATACAAGGATAATCTTAGAAAGTAGCTTGAATTCTAAATTTTTTGGAGATCTCGAGGTTCATAATTTTATCTACTACATCCTCGTCGACATGTTGCAGCTTGCTTACATGCATGCCTTCCTCTTGTAGAGAGTCGTCTACAATTGGATATTGCACTCGGCTCAAAGAGAGACTATCATCACTAACATCGACATGAAAAAGAATATCAACTACCAAGCGATCATAGAAATTGCATGCGTCAATTCCCCGAAAAAGCTGCTGGTGGTGGAGGAATACCATGCTCGTTATAAACGGAAGGAAGGAGATGATGCAGCCCTCACAGTTGGAGAATTTAGATAGATATGGCACTTCAGAATTATGGCATTGATACGTAGTGGTGATTTGTCATCTATATAATGGCTTGCATTGCAGCTTTTGGTTTCAATGGTGAGCACATACAGATAAGATGGTGATGAGATCTGACATGGGTGCTGCTCGTTTGGAAGCCAAAACACTTAAAATGCTATGCAAGCCATTATTTAGATGTCACGTATATGTCATCTATATAATGGCTATTCACAGAACTTCAGCCACGGTGAGCTCAATCGAATGCTGAGTACCAGAAGCAAGGCCCAACTTTGCGCTATCTTGGACTGTTACAACGACGAAATCGACATTCCCTTTACAAAGGTGACGACACTTTGACTACTAAGTCTCCAAATGAATTTGCATCGCCACTACGAATGGCAGTCCGATGCACTGTGTCACCCCAAAACTAACGTGACTCTCGAATATGCTATGGGTAAAGAGATTTCTGGGATTACAAGAGCTTCGTCCTTCCTTTACTAGGGAACTAAATATACTTATTTTATATAATGAAGTATAATGGACTCTGTCATCCTTGTTTAATTTCTAGTGGTATAGAAGCATTTCATAATGTACTTATTAGCATAAAGTTTAGTGAAAAAACTTTATATTAGAATTTAAAATTAAATAATATTAGATTTAAATAATATTACGATGTGTACCTTTCGTTGTTGTTTAAAAAAATAAACTTTATCTGATCTACAAGCACACCATCATTGGATCTGAGATATTAATCTGCAAGAAGAACTAACCTCACATTCTCCTCTTTTCATATTCTTTCACAGGATCACTTAGATTGATAACTTATGAAGGTTAAGAGAGAAATTGTAATCTCTCAAATGCGTCCTCTATGACATACATCGTTTAGTCCCTAGAGGTCTTATCTATTTAATAGACGAGAGTAGAGGGTCTAGGATAAGTAATTAGGAGAGTTCCTCCCATCAAGGATGTATCCTAATGAATCATTCATTAATTGAACTTCCTTTCTATTAGCCAATAACAATAATCAAAAACCAACCATATCCTTAATATATCTTACCTAATTAAATATGATCACATAATCTAACATTCTTCTACTTGACTTATTAATTAATAAGATAAAAAAAATTAAAAATTAAAAATAAATAAATAAAATTTATTTAAAAATAATTTTACCCGATTGGATTCTGAAATTTTGAAAAACTATTTACACACGAATTTTAAAAAATAGGTTAATAAGTCCAATGAATACAATAATACTTCATTAAGTCTTACTAGGAATACGAGTCATAGCAATTGTATGTCATCAATATGACACTTCCTTCTATGTACCACAATACTGTTAAATTTTTCTAATGTAATCCAAAATGACCTCTTGAATTTGTCATGTCAAGATAATCCTATTGTCACATTCAACAATAATATGTACATATATAATTGTAAATAACATGACAAAAATAAATAACTTTAAGTACACAAATAAGAATATCAATTATAGTGTTTACTTAAATATACATCATCATATCCTTTATGGGTTACTCACAAACCCAATCATAAGATCATGTTCTTTCAAAACACTTTAGGTTATAGGTCCTAAGTAAATAGATCAATAATCAATATAGTAAAACTCAATTAATTAATTGACATTAGATGTTTCTCGACTCATTTTCTTTAACCATTAAGTAATTTCTACCATAATGCATAAAGATGCAATAGCACTCACCATTCTTAGAGAAAAAAACTACTACGATGTCATAAAATATCTTCAGCGACCTAACAATTAAGTATGACCACACAAATTCCTAGGATAAAATTTTACATTTATAAAGTTTGATCAGTGTCCTCAAAGCATACCACAAAATCAACTTTTATTATTAATATTATAACAAATTGCTCCTCTAATTGATATATATATTAATTGTAAGATGGACTTCCTATTATTGAGGTAATTTATAGAATCAGCATCTGAAAAACACCATCATTTCAAGCTGATATAATTTCATAGATATGAGCATATAATCTATCATTCCTTCCCGATATATTATTACTTTTCTTTGAAATCCTTTAATGTTTTTACTTTTGGATAACTCCAATATCTACCCAATATTTTAAACTAATATATATTCTGACATATATGTTGAATCTCGGATTTTGATGATGAAACTAATTGATTGTATTTTGTGATCTAACTGCCTTTTAAATGACGCAGGTCTACTATCGATCAGGTTTAGACAGTTGATACTGGAGGAATTGACGTTGCACTGGAAGTGATTATGTCAGGATATTGGATGTCGAGCCAGAGATTCGGTCAACAATCGATAGAAGGCTTCGTACGTTGAGCATTGGGCCAAGAAGAGCAGAGTTGCGCCAAGGATATCGGGGTTGCGGAGGTCAACCGCCGATTGGGCAACAAGCCGTAAGAGAGGACGATGCACCGAAGAATCGGACGAAGCACCGACCAATGACGTATCGAGCAATTGAATATCAATTTGTGTTGTAATAATTGTCTAGATCGAAGTAGAGTTTTGTTTGTGTGTATGTAGGATTAACTATGATAACGATGAAGACGTAAAGCGAAAAATGTATCGAAAGATAAGTGTGATGGATCATTGGGAGTTTGAGAATTCGACGGAAGTCCAAAGATTCGTTAGGAGTGCTGTCGAAATTGGCCGAGAACGAGTATGGAGCTTGCCGAAAGGTTTTCGGAAGTTCACCGGAATGTTCATCGAAAGTTCGTGGAGCTTACCAAGAAAGATCAGAGCTTGCCAGTGAAGCTCATTAGAACTCACCAAGATCATCGTGAAGTCCGAGAGCTTGCCGGGAGTCTGCAGAATGGTTTCCAAGGGTTCATCGAAAGACTGTCGAAAGTTCGTCGAAAGCTCGCTGGAAGAAGTCTTGACTTGTTGGACTTTGTAATAGCTTAGGAAATATCTTTAGTTTTGTAGTTAGCACGTTAATTTGGGTTAGGAATAGGTATTAATCCTATAACCCAAGTATGGGCCAATTGGGCATTGTTTTGAACCGATTTGGGCCGAGTTTTAGGCCTAAACTAGTGTGCTAAAAAGAGCTGGGCGGTGGCATCGCCCAATAGCCGAGAGCTGGGCGGTGGCACCACCTAGTGGCCGAGAGCTAGGCGGTGGCACCACCTAGTGGCCGAGAGCTAGGCGGTGGCACCGCCCAGCACCCGAGAGCATGGACGATGGCACTGCAACCTTGGGCGGTGGAACCGCCTAGTACACTGTCAGTCTGACAACTAACAGGCGGTGGCACCACCACTGACAGGTGGTGGCACCGCCAGCACTAAGAACAACAAAAGAGATTCAAATTTGGGCTCCAAATTTGAATCCTTGGGGTCTATAAATACCCCAGGTGTTCCTGCAAGAAAAATAAGACAAGCACAATACTTTGAAAGCAAGAAAATGCTGCTCAAATCTCTCTAGAAAATCCTCCTTAGTTTTCACTTGTATTCCACCGAAAGAAAGGAGAGAGTGCTTATAAGAGTTTCCTCCTAAGCCCATCAAAAGGAAAAGAGCTATAAGGGAGTTCATCCTCACCCGTTGGAAGGAGGCTAGCTAGTGAAAAGTCGATGACCTCAAGTAAAGAGGAATCGGGAGTGGACGTAGGTCGCATGACCGAACCACTATAAATCGGTTTATATTTACTTTCTTGCAACTTACTATACTACAAACCATCTTCATTTTGCTGCCTTACTTACTTGACTTCCTCTTCATCTTCTTATGTATGCTTTCAATGCAATCGAAATGGTTTCAAACAAAATATTATTTTCAACGTACGAAGTTTCTGAAAGTTATTTTAAAAGCGTCGAAGTTTATCGTATTTATCCACTGCACTAATTCACCCCCCCTAGTGGCACTCAATCCCTAATAATTGGTATCAGAGCCACGTTATTTCTCATTCGGATTTACACCCGTAAGAAATGGCACTTCATGTCTTTCAAGAGGGCTTTTCGGTTGTTCGTCCACCGTTCTTTAACGGTTTGGACTATATATATTGGAAAACTCGAATGAGAGTTTTCTTGACTTCTCTTAATTTAAACTTATGGAATGTTAATGAAAACCATTTTTAACTTTCCTCTAAACCGACGAACGAATGGTCGGACGTAGAGAATTTTTTTTTTCTTTAAATGCAAAGGCTATGAATGCCTTATTTTGTGCTTTAGATAAAAATGAGTTCAATCATATTTTTATGTGCGAAACGGCTTTTAATATTTGGCGGACACTTGAAATCATGCACGAGGGAACTAGTAGAGTCAAAGACTCGAAAGTAAACCTCTTATTGCATGATTTTGAGCTCTTCTGAATGACACCAAGCGAAACTATCGGCGATATATACACCCATTTCACGGATGTCATCAATAACTTGAAAAGTTTTGGTAAATGTTTTTCGAATTTTGAACTCACTAACAAGATTTTAAGATCCCTCCCAAGGAGTTGGGATCCAAAAATAACGACTATTCAAGAGACTAAAGACTTGAACGTTTATTCACTTGAAGAACTAGTCGGGTCTTTATTAACCTATGAAATGACTATTGAACATGAAGAACACATGAACCACCTTCTAAAGAACAAGAAGGTTTTGGAACTCCGAACTTTGAAATGCCACTTGAGTGATGACTCAAGTGATGAGGACACTATTCAGAACTTTGAACTTCGAACACTAAATCTTAAAAAGTTCATGAAACAAAAATCTAAAATAAACAATGAACTTAAACGGAGGAAGAGGCCAAAGATGAAGAAGAAGTGCAAAGAAGAATCAAATGACGAAGAGGCGAAATGTGCTTTGACGAGCTTTGACTACAAGAAAAGTAACTTAACTCCCTTGAATTATTTTGAAATTACATGATGTTTTTTATGAGTGCTTAATTTAGAAAGTAGATAATAAAAATTATTTTTTAAAAATTATATCATGTTTCTCTTTTTAGCACCTTTAAAAGTTAAAAACTTGACCATGAAAATTATATTGCTAAGCTTTCATGCATGTTATGTTTTGAAATTTAGATTGATGCAACATTATGGGTGATAATCACTTGATTTGTGTACAAGATTAATTCCATGAATGTTTATGATTTCTGTATCGATTTTTTATGCATGATTTGTGATATTGCCTAGGATTAATTCATGCATGTGTATCTTGATATTTTATATTTCGTTTCTAAATATGATGCTTGATCTTTAAATTTTTGTATCATGCTTAATGAGGAATTGAAATGATGAAGATTAAAATCCTATATTTTGGAATAATGTATATTTGGACTTGATGGTTTTGAAGACGAAAATTATTTTTCACCTTTATAAAATTAAAATGATTTTAGCAAAAATTTCAGCATCAATCATCTTGTTATAACTAATGAAAGAAAGAATTAAAATGATTTTGATGATGTTTTTGTTTTTAAATATGATGCATGACATTTTCATATGAAAAAAATTTGAACATTCTTATGAAAGATCAAATCACTTAAATTGAAACTCATAAAGATGAGAAAATGCATTATCATGATGCTTTATGTGTAATGCTTTTGATCTTAATGGGTTTAACGACAAACTCATGTTTTGGTTTCAAAATTTGATACTCATCTTTTGAAACATGAGCACACTTGTTTGAAACAAACAACTTAAAATAAAACACATTATCATGATAAATTGAATATCGTAATGTGTTATATTTTGTCTTGATGGTTTTGATGACAAAACGTATATTTTGGAATTTATACGATGATAGTTTGAACATGATTATATGAAATCAATTGTTTGAAATGGAAATGCATTTTCTATCCTATTGAAATTAATGAACTCATTTCATGAATCATATAAGTCTCTTGAATCAATTTTAGAAAATGCCACTTACTTAATATGATTTGACTTAATGATCTTTGTGGCAAAATTTACCTTTCCATCTTAAATATTGACATTTTATTTTAAGGCAAAGGTATGCTTATAACAAGCAAATCATTTGAATAGAAATTTATAAAAATGAAATGCAATCCTCTATCTTATCGATTCTTCAATAAATCTATGCTTGTTATGTATGAATTTATTGAATGTGATTTTTGAGGATGATTTTAGATTTGAAAATTGCTTGATTCGTATTTACGACAGAAGATACATTTTAAATATGAATCATGCTTCAATCATGTTAAATGCTTCAATCATGTTCTATCTCCCTTAATTTACTTTGTTCTCATAATTTTTTTTATTTACTAAAAAGGAGAACCTTCCAAATGAATCATGAATTCAAATGAAATGATACAAATGAATCACTTATCGATATATCTTTTTGAAATATCTTTTTAATGTGATGTTGAAAACTTAAGATGTCCTTTGGAATTCATGACATGAGATGATTGAATCTTTGACTTACTCTTTTTATCATGGCTTGAAAATGAATATTTAAAATCATGCTTGACAATTTGCTTTATGAGATTTAGCCATTATGTCTTGAACATTCATGCTTGTCTCTATTCAACATAAAAGAAGACAAAGGCTTATTTATACGAAATCAATGCAAATCATAAATGTATGATTTTTTAAAATTTTTAATCTTTCATGAAATACAAGTGATGAATTCATTTATGATAGTTTGTGAATCACTTGAATTATGAATGAGATTTTGATGATATACTAAATAATCCATCTATATAAATCTATGAAAATGATTTTAATGATAAGTATGAAATAGTCAAATTGAACTTGAATGATTTTTCTTTTAGTGATTCTTGAATCTTTTGGAATTATGACTTGTTAAGATGTATTTAATGTTTAAATCAAGTTCTAAAAGATTTTACTTTACTATAAATTTTTTTTTTATTGAAATCATGATCTTGACAATTATAACTTGAAGTTCTTTATAAATCAAGATCGTTTACCATGCTCCTTCCGTTTTATCAAAAGAAAATTCACTAAATGAAATGTAACTTGTCTTTTGATTTCTTGGAATTCAATACTTGAATTTTTATGAATTCATAATCTTGATATCTTGATATTTGATACTAAGAATTCCTATGCATGAATCAAGTTGCTCTTTGTGCTATATCTTTTCAAATGAATCATGAGCCTTGATGTCATAGCTTTCATGGCTTAGAAATGACATGATTATTTTGGCTTGCATTCCTTATGTGATGATATAAAAGAAAATTTGCTTTATGATGAATCCAAGAATTATGACTTGAACTATGAGAATGCTATGCTTTTATGTATTATGATTCTTGGTTATATACCATTTATCTTGAATTGAAAATTGATACATATGAATCTTGATCTTGCTAAAAAGAAAGTTATGAATCATGAATGATATCTCTTGGTTTTGATTTTTGTTAAATTTACATATTGATATCCTTCATGACATGATTTCTTTGCATTATTGTCTTGTATCATCATGTGATGATTGATATATTGATTAATGTAAATTTATAATTGATCAATTGGTTCCTCCCTTCTTTTCAATAATGATAAAGGGAGAGTTAAATTGCTAGCTTGTGCATCAAAAGAAAAAAATTTGCTAACTTAAACATTGAGAAGCAAAAAGTTGCTATCTCAAGAGAGGCAAAAATCATGCTTAACTTCACTTTTTCAATAAAATTGCTTGCATCTTTGTTACAAATTATTGTTGAATCTCATGCAAGATTATTTGAAATATTAATCATCCCTTTCTTTTTGACACTGATAAAGGGGGAGAAAGCTTTTGCTAGCTTGCATATTATAAATGAATGCAAAAGTCCTAGCATGTAAAGAAAGCAAAACTTGCAAGCTTGCTATTCTCAAAAGAGAAGAAAGAAATTATAAAATTACATATATATCGCAAAGGAAGCAAAGAAAGTGCAACTTGCACATCTTTGAATACAATTTGTTTGTACTTCTCAAAGGAATATAGAGAAACTTGCTATGCTTAAATGTTGTATGATGTGATTAATAGCTAGTGTGTTGTAAAATTTGCATATCCTTGAAAACTAGCTATGATGCAACTTCTCCTTTTGTTGATGACATAAGGGGAGAAGTAGATTGATGACTTCACGCATTGAATTAAATGTTTTATATATTTGCATGATGGTTCGATTATTCTCATTACTTGTGATGAATGCTGCTTAGATTTGAGATAATCCAAGATTTCTATCAAAGGCATATTGATAAGGGAAGTTTGGTTAAACTCCAGGGAGTTACAGTTTACTCCATTAATCATCAATTAGTTGTCATCATCAAAAAGGGAGAAATTTTTGAATCTCAAATTTTGATGTTGAAACTAATTGATTGTGTTTTATAATCTAACTACCTTTGAGTGACACAGGTCTACTATCGATCAGGTTTAGATAGTTGAAGCTAGAGGATATTGGATCACGTCGGAAGTGATCACGTCAGGATATTAGATGTCGAGCCAGAGGTTTGGTCGATAATCGACATAAGGCTTCGTACGTTAGGTATCGGGCCAAGAAGAGCAAAGTTGTGCCAAGGATATCGGGGTTGCGGAGGTCAACCACCGATTGGGCAATAAGCCGCAAGAGAGGATGAAGCACCGACCAATGACGTGCTGGGCAACTGAATATCAATCGCATTGTAATAATTGTCTAGATCGAAGTAGAGTTTTGTTTGTGTGTATGTAGGATTAACTATGATAACGATGAAGACGTAAAGCGAAACAAAGTGCCGGAAGACAAGTGTGATGAATCATTGGGAGTTCGAGAATTCGATGAAAGTCCAAAGATTCATTGGGAGTGCTGTCGGAATTGGCCGAGAACGAGTAGGGAGCTTGCTGAAGGGTTTTCGAAAGTTCGTCGGAAGGTTCGTCAGAAGTTCGCAGAGCTTGCCAAGAAAGATCGGTGCTTGCCAATGAAGCTCGTTGGAACTCACCAAGATCATTGTAAAGTCCAGGAGCTTGCCGGAAGTCCGTAGAATAGTTTCCGAGGGTTCATCAGAAGACCGCCAAAAGTTCATCAAAAGCTTATCGGAAGAAGTTTTGTCTTGTCGAACTTTGTAATAGCTAAGGAAATGTCTTTAATTTTGTAGTTAGTACGTTAATTTGGGTTAGGATTAGGTGTTCATCCTATAACCCAAGTAGGGGCCAATTAGGCTTTATTTTAAACCAATTTGGGCCGAGTTTTATGTCCAAACTAGTGTGCTGAAAAGAGCTGGGCGATGGCACCGCCCAGGACCAGAGAGCTAGGCGATGGCACTGCCTAGTGGCTGAGAGCTGGGCGGTGGCACCGCCCAGCACCCGAGAACATGGGTGGTGGCACCGCTGCCTTGGGCGGTGGAACCGCCCAGTACATTGTCAATTTGACAACTGACAGGCGGTGGCACCACCACTAATAGGCGGTGGCACCGCTAGCACCGGGAACAACGAAAGAGATTCAAATTTGGGCTCCAAATTTAAATCTTCTTGGGGTCTATAAATACCTCATGTGTTCCTTCAAGAAAAATAAGACAAGCACAATACTTTGAAAGCAAGAAAATGTTGCTTAAATCTCTTTAGAAAATCCTCCTTAGTTTTCACTTGTATTCCACCGAAAGAACGGAGAGAGTGCTTGTAAGGGTTTCCTCCTAAGTCCATCAAAAGGAGAAGAGCTGTAAGGGAGTTCATCCTCGCCCATTGGAAGGAGGATAGCTAGTGAAAAGCCGGTGGCCTCAAGCAAAGAGGAATCGAGAGTGGACGTAGGTCGCATGACCGAACCATTATAAATCGGTTTGCATTTACTTTCTTGCAACTTACTTATACTGTAAACCATCTTCATTTTGCTGCCTTATTTACTCGACTTCCTCTTCATCTTCTTATGTACGCTTTCAATGCAATTGAAACAATTTTAAACGAAACGTTGTTTTCAACGTACGAAGTTTCCGAAAGTTATTTTAAAAGTGTCGAAGTTTATCGTATTTATCCGCTACACTAGCTGCACTAATTCACCCCCCCCCCTCTTAGTGCCGCTTGATCCCTAACAATATGCTTGACAATAGACTTCCAACTATGTATATATAAAGAATATTATCTTTATCTTATTCTTTTCAAGTCATTTTAAAACACTTACTTTTGACTAAAATTTTAATTTTTATAATTAACTAGATAAAATTGTATATTAAATTTTTTCAAGACTTGGTTAATATATTCTTTTTGAGATAGACTTAACAATTATTGAGATATATCCCTAAGTATCTCAATACTAATAGCATAAGATATATCATTTATATCAACCATCTTAAAATTCTTAGTAATATTTTTTTGATTTAGTATACTAAATCAAACCAAGATCACTATTCACAATACAAAATGTTATTCACATATATAACCAATATAATAAACTTGCTCCCACTGATCTTTGGATATAAATATTGATCAACGGTATTTTTCTTAAATCTGAAGGAATCAATGATATCAAGAAATTTTATATATCATTATCTAGAAGATTGTTTAAGGTCATAAATATATTCATAAATTTGTATACCAAAATTTATATTTCTTTCATTTTTTCTATGAGTCATTTAGAGTAACCCATATAAAGCTATATTCTTAATCAGAAAAACTTATTTTTCATATCATTATGATGTAACTCAAACTCATAATGAGTCATTAATGTCATGACAATTTTTAACAAGTTCATTAAAAAATTAAATATCTTGATATGGTCGATACATTCTTTATGAGTAAAATCTTTAATCACATTAAAAATTAAAAGTCTGGCCATTATATCGTTTGATATTGTTCTTTGAGTTATATTTATATAACAAACTCTTTTACAATTATTGAATAATTTAATAAATTCATCAAACACCATTCTGGTTATTGATTTTAACTCTTCTTTTATTGTGTCAAATTACTTTTCAAAATAGTTACTTTTCATGACCTATGAAAATAATAAGGGATCCATTCTGATTCTTATATCAAAATATAATCCTTATAAATATACCACATAATAACCATAAATGATAGGATTCTTTTCCTATTGAGATATTTCCAAAGCTGTCAATTGTGGTTATTCTACAAGACTATTAATAGTAATATCAATATAAAAGTCTCCCTTTTTTACAGTGATGCTCGTGGCTCCATGACTCGTCGCAATGCCAACATAACCCCTTTGTAGATCACCCTCGAAGCTCTTCTCTTGTCAACCTTTTTGGTGCAGGGGCTTGGCTGATAGTAGGGGGGCTGAGGGCTTCGATGTTGCTGGTCAGGGAGAGACCCTAGTCTTCCGGGCTTCATGGTTCAATCGCTCCTCTTGAAGTCGTGCGAAAGAGATGGCTGTTATAAACGTGTATGGTTGTCGCGCTTTAACATCTCTCCGGATCTCTAGCTTCAAGCCCTCAATAAATATCCCTAATAGTTATTTTTTAGACTAATCATGAGTTTGATTAAATAACCTTTCAAACTTAGTTTGACACTCTTAGATGGTGAAGGTTTGTTGGATCTTTGCTAGTTGTCTGTTAATGTTCTCGTAATTGGTTAGTCTAAAGCGGATCAGTAGTCATTCTTTGAATAATCACTATGAGAGGACTCCATGAGTGTGTTCAAACTAATCAAACCATTATATGACATCCCCTTCAAGATGTATAGTCGTAATTTCCACCATATATACGTCCGGGATTTTGTGGTACCAAAAATATCGCTCCGCGCACGAGATCCAACCAATCGGGTCTCCTTCTTCCCATCTAGGGAAGTCCACCCTCATGCGTGGATAGTAGGGATTAGTCATAGAGCCTCCCCTCTCTTGGAAGTCATCTCTTCGGTTAGAGCTCTCTCCTTGATGTGATTTCTTCAGGCTTAATGGTCGACCCAAACTAAGTTCGACAAAGAGAGTATGAATCTTATCCTCTATTTGTGTCTCGAATGCTTTGAATTTAGCATTGATTGCCTCCTCAGATGCTATAATATATGTCTCCAAATCTGTAATATTAAGATCTCTCTTTTGTTACCGGGTTAAAGGCATATATCGGTTGAGAGAAGTGGTGGTCGAAAGGGTTAGTGGATTGGTGAATATAGACTACAGTTTAGGCTTATTTTGTGGCTGTTTTATGTGCGGTTTGATGGAGTTTTAGGACTGTGATGGTAGTGGATGAAGGTTGGGAAAAGAGTTTTAGATCTGTGGCAGATGGCAACAAGGGTTTGATAGAAATCTGTGGAAGTTACTGCAGATATATGCTATCTCGTAAGAGCAGAATTGTCATCAAAGAAGCAGTAGTTTCTTGACAAAATTTTCAGCAAAAATCGAGAAATTTGAGAAGGGGATTTGACAGCAAAATCTCGATTTAGATAACAACAATGATAATAAATTGGATCAAGAAAATTTTGGCAGCATGATAGTAAAGAAATCAGTGCAAGTTGCGATAGCATAATTCTCATAGTAAAATTCCAACAGTTTACGATGAAAATTTATAGCATCACAAGAATATTTCAGAGACGAATTCCATGATAGATTGATCACAGATGAAAGCCAAGATGATCTATGAAGTGTACAAAAAATTTTGTTCAAAAAGGGGCAAATAGATTGGTTTAAAGGCAGCAATATGTGGCTAAAATTTTCTACAATAATCCTTTATTCATAAAGATGATAACTTTTGAGATGAAAAGAATTTGCAGCAAAGGATAGATAACAATACTTTTTTTTGATATTTTAAATAAAAATTATAATAGCAAAAGGTATTGGTGATAGGAGAATACCAGATCTCTGATGCAATTGGAGGTGGCGGTAGTAGATTGATTTGATCTATGGCAGAAGATGATGGTGGAGACGATGACGTCAAGAGCAATTGTGAAAATTGCTTAGTTGATGGTGAGCAGTAGGGATGGTAGCAAAAGCAGCAAGATCGCTTCTTTGATACCAAATGATAGAACCCCAGAGAAATTCTGTGTAGATTGATCTTTGAGGGGGATCAACCCTTGGAACGCTATAGGAGTTCCACCCTCCTCGAAGCCGGCCAAATGACTGCAATTGTAGATGAATCTTATTATCCCAAAGATATGAAGGTTACATGCTTATATAGGGCTCCAAACCCTAGCTCTAGGGGCTGCTTCCTAAGTGAACTATCCATTTTGCCCTCAACCTTAGCCGATCGACCTAGTAAAGGAGGGCAGTGGCTAAAAAGCCCAAAGGCCCAAATGTAAACCATAGCCACTCTTCTTTATATGATAAAGACGGTTATGTGGGATTTATTATACTCTCATTGTGTTTTTATTAGTTGCTATTTGGTTGAGTAGGACCCAACCTTGCTAGGGTCCTATCAAAATGATTGAAGATGCATTACAATATAAAGAAGATTGAGCTGCGATAGATAAGGTGTCAAAGTGATTTGAGTGAGAGAACATTGTGAAGATCTTAGCAATGAACCTCAGTGGTCAAAAAAAAATAATTATTTATATAGTCTTCTATAAAATTTAGTGAACAACATCTCAAGGAGTAATTTTACCAACGACAATGCTTTTCCTTAAGTTTTAAAAAATCAATCATTTCAACACTTTGTATTTATGTGGAGTTTTTGGAGCATAAATTATCGTTTCTACACTAGGAGTCATTGGCATACCGTAGGTTGCAATCTTCTAAACTAATAATGAGATCCTTGAATTTGTTGTATATTATGTTTATCTTCTTTATCCACGAGTTCCACTGGTGTTTGGATGACCAAAACATTTGAACATTGCTATCATTCTAGTAGGTAGACTTCTTAATCTTGGTATGTGCATGTCTAGGAAGTGTTGCATGGATTAATGACGCAACGCTAAATTTGTGACGGTAGGGTTGATGGTGAATAACATTATATTCGAAACTTGTAAAGAACAATGAACCATTCACAATGATTGTTTCTTCTATAGACATGAACTTGTAAGTTCTTCGAGTGTGTGTCAAGCAGGAATGATTTGGACAAGGAATATAAACAAGATCTTTCCACAAAAGAAAACACAACTCAAGTAGCTCTAGAGCAAATATCGGACTTTTAGGAGGACAGGCACCCGAGTACTTTGCCATCACATACTCTTTTGCAAGAGAAGTATAAGTATATAAGATTCCATTATTTCAAGAGTTCTCAACATTAGGAATACAAAACTTAGACGCTGTTTTCATGAGCTATGACAATACCCAAATCAAACGCTTTGATCAGTTCCCGAAATCTTTGGACCAGTCATATTCATCCAGTTCATGAAATGAATATGGTATTCGACTAGATTGGTCCGTGGTTGAGAAGTAAGAAGCAGGACCGATGTCAAAATTATGTCCAAAGATGGATTCAAAAGATGCTGTCTCGTCATTGGGGAAGATCTGAGGTTGCATTAAGTTGGCAAGTTCTCTGGTGATGCTTGTCCCTGTTTCATCTTCTTGAACTGAACTTGAAAAAAGAGGATCTATTTCCACCTTCATCACTTCCGGGAGAGGAGCTTGGTCCTGGTTTAGTCTTGTCTGAAAGAGATGCATGTCAGAACTAGAAGTTCCTTGATGTCTCATCTCAATACCTCCACTCGGAAGGACAGGGCTATCAGCCGCCACAGGCACACAGGGACCATATGGATTTGCCAGTGGCTGATTGCCATGAGAAGCTGAAGCTACACAATGATGAATATGTCCGAATTTATCTTGGTGAATACTTCCTCGAGGTTGATCTTGAGATCCAAGTTCATAGCTTGGAAGGTTCGGTCTCGTAAACATGTTCACGTCCATGGCTAAGTATTGCGTCACGTTCATGGATTCCTCCTGCATGGCCTCCGAGATAGGCTGCTCATCGATACGGGAAGTGGAGGCATCCCCCACAGCCTCCCTGCAGCTTTGCCCCACCATGGATGGAGGAGGCGGAGGAGAATTATGTTGGTGCCCGAAATACTTCTTCAGTTCATGTTTAAGAACGGCGTTCAGTATGTCAACTTCCCTCGCTGTAATCTTATCCTGAAGGCCCTTGGACTTCTCGATGAGCCGTTGGATCTTCTCAATGTCCGGCATCAAGTGCTTGATGACCGCGATCAAAACGCTTACTTTCCATGCTTTCTTCAGGTCATGCGGCTTCTTGTAGGGTGGAGGACTCGGATCCTTGGGCACGCCCATCTCCCGCCACCACTCCTCCGACATGTTGGGCCACCATGGTGGTGGAATGCCCTTCTCCAGAGGGAACCTCCGCTGAGGAGGGTCACAGTATGGCATCAAGGCGGATAAAAGCGAACCCAACGTGGTGTCCTGCAGTTCCTGCAGTGCATCAGGCACGGAGAACTCCGAGGTGTTCTCCTTGCTTATGACGTGGGTGCAGCTGTCTCTCTGATACGTGCTGATCGCAGCTGGGCCGTTCCGATCGAATCGAACGGTTTCTTTCCACCATTTACGAAGGTTATTAGAGACTCCACTGACAGGCTTTCCTTTGTAGGGTACAATGCCGTAGATGAAGCCTTGAGCGAGGCCCTCTTCCACCAACTCCAGCATCTCATTCAGTATCTTCTCCAGGTTCCGGGCCAGCTTCTTTCTCCGTGACTGTTCTTGCGAGTAATCGAGCAAGGATGCACTGCTTTGCTGGATCATCTTACACTTGTGATGCTCCTTCAAGTGCTTCAGGCGGATAATATCATTCCATATGCGAATCCTGAGCCTCTCAGCTTCATGCCCATCGGTCTCTACCAAATCTGACAAGGGGGTATCGAACATGCTGTCAGGCGGCAGACCCAATAGATCTTCCAACTCGCTAGAAGGATCCACGATAGACTCTGGAATGGTAGAAGAACAATCGTCGGCTCTTTCAGAAAAACCAACATTTTGTTTAGCTTTCTTATCCTGCATCCTAAATAAGAGCTACTGAACACTTGAATCTGCAAACATAATAGCAACACGACGTGCATAAATTTTCCAGTTTTATTCAGGGATATGGAAACAAACCTTACAAAGTTGGCAGTGTCAAAATTCTGTTGTTTATACGGTACGTTTGAATTATAGAGAATAAATTTTTTTCTGTGCAATCTCAAAATATCTCATTTGTTGAAAGCTAAAACGAGAAGTTCGTGGCTTCTCTTCTCATAGATATGCGATAAAGTTGCATGCCCAACAACTTGCTTTTTATTTTATTAGGGATTAAAGCGAAATGAAAAATTTCATCCAAATTCATGTATAATAACGAACCACATTTTTGTGCATGATCTATTATACTGTATCAAAATCATCCGCATGTAGAAGATCGATCAAAGACTACAAGCAAAATTGACTAAGCTTTTTTCCCCCTTGTGGAAGAGCACATAAATTTTCTTTGGACAAGAAATTCGAGCATTCAAATTGAGAAAAAAATAGAGAACCTAAGTATGCAATAACAAGCTTCTAAACAAAAGAAATAATAACATACTGATTAGTGCATGTTTTGAAATAATTTATATGTTGGGTTATTCCATTTTGCACAACAGTAATATAGTGTTGCACAGACAAGAACTATTAAAATAAATAAACTGAAATCATGGTAGTTCATGGAAAAGAGTCCAATCTTAACACAAATGGTGATAGTCATGTTCATAGGAGATAGTCACGAAGATAGAATCTAAATCAGAGTTTTCCTAATGAATAGTATGTCATAAAAGTATAAACGATGTTCACAATAGAAAAATATCCAATCAAAGGAAGAAGTCATATAACAAGATGAATAACACAAACTTCAAAGAAGGGAAGACCATCTGACCGTGATCAAATTGGAAAGAAGGCACTGGGAAAAGAAGCGGACTAAACTTCTGAAGGTATGCAAATCCTTTACTGAAAACTAATAGTAAGAAACGAAAAAAACACGATGGAACCAGAAAGATCATAAAATTTGCAAGAAGAAAAAGGCTGGAATTACTTTTATCAGTCAGCTCGGTTTACACTTGTTTTCGAGATTATTGTTCTAACAGTAAAAAACTCAATCAATCAACTGAACAACAATCACAAATGTAAAATAGAGCTGCATACCTGTGCCAATAGTCAAAGTAAAATTTTCCTTTCACCAGAAACAATTGTTATGAAATCACAGAGATTGGAACACGCAAAATGTGAACTAAGAAAAGTGGGAGTACACATGAACGAGAAATGATAGGAAATTGACCTTCCAGTTGATCTATCATGCCAACAATTCATTTACACAAGCCTATGATGAACATTAGTGGAAATATTTGACACGGAATGTAGCTACAAGACTTGCACTTACGTATGATCTCTGTGGCCTTGTAGTGAGAAGCTTGTTTCAAGGTTTACAAAGATGGCGGGGTTTAATAGCTTGTTAGTTCACATATCTGGTATGAAATCAGTATTACATTTGGCCTAAACAATGAGACATTCTTTAACACCAAAATGATTATTATGCCCTTCAGTTTAAAATCGTATGCTTATTTTGGTTGTTTTCTATTTCTCATTTTATTTTTCTTAATACAACAGTAACATTTTTTCACTTAATAAGATCAAGAAAATATTAGAACTTGTAAATTTTGTGTGCCAATGCATCCACTTTTTTTCGTAAATGTATTTTGGCTATTCTGTGAAGATCCTAAATATGTGATTTCTACATCATCTATTTTTTAGAAATAATTAATTCATTATTAGAGAACAAATAAGGACCACAAAGTAATCAATTCTCATTGAAATATTATTTTAGATTAAATTTTCTATTTATAATAATAGTAGCCATGCAATTCTATTTTAGAATATCAAAGTTCACTAACAAGTATTCCCAAGGTTTTAATAAGTTTACGTTAAGGGTTTTGGTATCAATTCATCCTTTTAAATGATAAAAAAAAATAAATCACCTTCACATCAGATAACTTTATGGAAGTTTAGGGGTATTGTTGAACCAGGAAAAGAGATTTCTCAATCAATAGGTACAATTTGTGTTTAATAATTTTTTAATCAGTTGCCAGCCGATCTAACCCTAATATTCTTATTAATCTAGTGAACCAGAGTGGATTGCATAATAACCCACTGCAATCCTCACACGAACCATTTTGAAGACTATTTTAGGGTTTATAATAGATAAATTGTTGTCATGCACTGTATCTAGCATGAATCTGCTGCATTTTTGGAGGGCAACAAATAAGTTGGTTGTAATCTCACCACAGATATAAATGGAACTAATTGATTAGGATTTGTCCATATTCCCCCATCAGACAAGAAATCATTTATTAGTCGATACGTGGTATATCTTGTAGTGATACAGTGGGATATCTAGCAGTGACAGTAGCATATCTACCAATGATACAGTGGTCACATTAAAAACGGAAACTACTTAACGTTCAAGATAACATCAGCCATTGTAAGATATGCTTAAGTGACACTGCTAATAGCAGCAAATTCATTGGCTCGTCAGCTTCGTTATACTCCCATAAAATTTTGAAGAAACAATTTATGACAAGTGCTCTGAAAGAGAAGCATTTGTTAACATTTTTGATGTATGGTATAGGTGATTTCTTAATTGATGAGGATATAGATAGCTTCTGAACATCGTTTTCCTAAAAAGCTACAATTTTGAATAGCGGCAAATATGGATATATTGCAAGCAAAAAAACTCATCAAATTATCAGTGTGTGTCTCTTAGTCCTAATGCAAAGCAAAGTTAAGAGAGAGCAATCGTGGAAGATATGGTCAATTGAGGAAAACACAAGTGCATGTGATCCATAAAAGGTGGTCACCAAGAATATATTTAACAGGTGAACCGCTGTAAGGAACCATGAGCTCAAACCACTGTTTCTACCCACAATATTGAGCCAGGTATTCGAGGAGGTTAAGAATAAAATGTTCTATCGAGCATGTTGTTATATATATATATATATATATATATATATATATATATATATATATATATATATATATATATATATATATATATATATATATATATATATATATATATATATATATATATATATATATATATATATATATATATATATATATATATATACATATATATATATATATATATATATATATATATATATATATATATATATATATATATATATATATATATATATATATATATATATATATATATATATATATATATATATATATATATATATATGTATATATATATATATATATATATATATGTATATATATATATATATATATATATATATATATATATATATATATATATATATATAGAGAGAGAGAGAGAGAGAGAGAGAGAGATTTGTTTTTGGTTATTAAGATTTGCACAAAGGGGTAATGTTTTTTGGTTTTTTTGGTTATTAACATCATTCTTTTTTTCAAAAACAAAAACTATATTAAGAAGTCAGTGTAATACAACCGTATAGAAAGATGCATCTATGATCAGAGTCGATCAAAACTTGTCAATCAGGGGATTAGTTGCCCGGCCAAAAAACATTCCCCCTGTTAATTCTAGTAAAATTAGTCAACTAATTGATAGGACAATTTTCTTCTCTATAAGCATATGATATTCTATACGTAAAATATCGTGGACAACGTTTCTCTAAGTGCCAAGGAGGTGCCATCTCCTTGCCAAAGTGAATGGACTAAACCTTCATCATCGCATTTTATGTGAATTTTCTGCATTCCTTCCGTTAAAGCAGCTTACAAGCCTTTTTCAATGGTAGCAGCTTTATCGTAGAAAAGGCAGAATGATCCTTAGAAACCTGCAACCAACAAACACAGCTAAGTCATTACTGTCCTAAGTCAATCCCACCTACAAGTGTTATCAGATCCCATCTGTATTTTTTTTCTAAAAAAATATATTAACAAAAGTACAGAATTGCAAGAAGAGCTTTATAAATCAGAATTAAAAATATTGACCAACAAAGAGAGTCACTCCTCTCTCCAAAACAAGAATATATCAGTCAATCAAGAAAGGAAACAAAATATCCAAGAATATGTCAAATATCTTTAATTAAATTTTCCTAAGGGGTAAGAAACAGTCTTGCATAGGATCTGTACCAGTATCTGAATCTGACTCCACGAGAATCATTTTGACTCCACCTTGAGCAATAATTTATAAATCATCATTGATAGCTAAAGCCTCCCAATAAAGGACACTCCCCATTTCAATAAACTTATATGGAGGATTACTAGTATCATTTCTTAAAATAAATTTTATCCTTTCATTATCTTTGTCTTTAATAGAATAATCACAATTAAATTTTATCCATCTCAATTGAGATGTACTCTAAGACGCTCACTTTTGGATTCACTCATGCTCAATATCATCCGAGGGATTAGCCATGAAGCTCGAATTAAACTATGTTATAAAAGATACCATACCTAGGAGTAGATTTATACTTAAAAATAAGCTCATATCTAACTTGCTAGTCAATGGTAAGTATCATATGAGTGATGATATGTATGACATGATACATACTTTTTTTATTTATTATTTATTTAATTTTTTTTATTTTATATTGCCCGTTACATATATTGTAATGCTCATGGATTTGTGCAATGGGATCGGATCGTGATGAAATCATAATAATAAGACTAATTCATCTTTAAATAGAAATCCTAAATAATCTAAATCATAGGTTATTCAAGAAGAACATCAAAATAATCAAACAGACTAGTGTGTTATATGCCCATCTATACGATGGAAGCGGCTAGTCTCATAATTGCTCGTGTGAGAACATTAGGGATACAGTGTATATGCTCATTAGAGAATGAGTTTACTGATTTATCCGCTCATGAAATATTGGATGGTTGATGATACCTCATTGTTAGACAATGATTCTGTCATCCCAATTATGTATCTAGTCTATAGACTTGAGATACCAAGAATGTCCTGTATGAGTACTTCACTCTTTGATAATCGATTTATAGGTCTAGAAATTTCAGATCTAGCACAATCGGTCATCGAGAGTGGCAACCAACCTTACGAGGACAATTGAGCATTGATATAGGTTCATCTGCTCTTGGTGTTATGAGAGGAATATCTCATATGTTCTTACTCAAGTAAATCCCTAGCTAGGGTATTCGAATTGAGAGAGAGAGTTTTCTGAGAGAATCTGATTCCATATGGGCCTGACAGCACCATGCTCGGTATATGGTCTTTGGGATATTAGATAGATAAACGACTATAGATACACAATAACTGAGGATAGATGGGTCTAAAGAATTGAATTCTCTTATATCGTCTAGGGACTATAGCGTAGTGGCTAGTACGTCCATAGTCGATGAGTCGAGTGAATTATTATAGTGATAATAATTAATTAAGCCAAAAGAAATTCTAATAGGTATGACTCACGGCTAACTTGATATTGGGCATAGAGGATCACACATATGGTAAGTATTACAACGAGTAGAGGTTCATATGAGATTTCCATTGGAGCGCCTATCTTATTCGATATCCAGTAAGCCTCTAAATTATTGGATCATATAGATAAAATCCAATAAGAGCCTATAAGAGATTATTGGGTAGAGATCCACTAATCTAAGAGGCTTGGGTAGTTGGATGAAGCTCTATTACTCAATAGAGTATGATCCATTAGAGTTAAATTGACATGAGACCTCTATAAATAGGAGGGAACAAAAGGGTCATAGGCAAGACTCTTTTTGGCTACCATCTTTTATTATACTCCTCTCCCCCTCTCCTCTTTAGCTACTAGCCCCTATTTGGGATGTGTAAATAGCAAAAAGGGCTGACCCCTTCTTGATCATGTGGTGCACGTGAAAAGAATGTTAGGATCATAAAGGTACTAAGAGGAAGGGGTAAATTAGTATTGAATCTCGGATTTTGATGATGAAGTCAATTGATAGGTTATTTGATCTAATCCATATTATTGAGATAAGTGTATAGGATTAACTACGATAGCATGAAGACATAAAGCAAATTACTAGAGTCAAGTATGTTAAAAGTTCGAGAGTCCGTCGGAAGTCCAAAAGATCATCAGAAGTGCTACCGAAACCAGCCGAGAATGAATCGGGGATTTACCGAAGGTTTCGGAAGTTCATCGGAAGATCGTCAGAGGTTCGTGGAGCTCACCGAAAAGTTTCAAAAGCTTGCCAAAAATTCGTTGAACTCGCCATATAGTCTGGGAGCTTGTTGGGAGTCCATCGGAAGAAATCTAAGGGCGTGTCGGAAGACCGTCGAAAAGCTCGTCGGAAGAAAACTCAACATTACCGGTTGTTAATTTGCTTAGAATTATATTTCAATTTTATAGTTAGTACATAATTAGGATAAGGATTAGGTGCTAATCCTGATTAACCCTAGTAGGGACCAACTAGGCCTTATGTAGATTGAATTGGACCGGATTCAGGGCTCATTCAGAAGTGTTGGTCCAGGTCCAGCGGTGGTACTGCCAAACTGGGGTGGTGGCACCACCCCGAGAATTGTTTCCAAGGTGGTCTGGGCAATGGTACCACCCTAGGTCAATAGTGGTACTGTTGGCAGTTATTATGTAACACATATAGTTAGTCCAATAGTCCCACATCAGAAGTGGGTGGGACTAAGTTTGGCTTATATGGGCCTGATGAGTGTACTACTAAACTTCAGCTTAAATATTTTGGCCAGTGGTTGATAGGCCAAAACGAAGTTGATAGACTAGTTAGCCTATCAGACTGGGTCGTGACATTTGGTATCAGAGCCGACCTAGTATTTGGGCATGGTGAGATAGGCTTAAGTAGGAAAGGACTACCTGTGGATGAAGTCAGAGAACTTATCACAGCGTGGAGCCACTACTAAGCTATGCCTCACATGCCCCATGCTAGGGTCTAAACTGGGCCTTGATAGGGACGTCAAGTCGTTTAAGTGGGGGAGATTGTAACACCCATAGTTAGTCCAATAGTCCCACATCGGAAGTGGGTGGGACTAAGATTGGCTTATATGGGCCTAATGAGTGTATTACTAAACTTTAGCTTAAGCATTTTGGCCAGTGGTTGATAGGCCAAAACGAAGTTGATAGGCTAGTTAGCCCATCAGATCGGGTCGTGACATCTAAGGTATTTTTCATCCAAACAACTTGTGCACAACATGCACTTGCGGCTATGTATTCGGCTTCCGCTATAGATAGTGTAACCGAATTTTGTTTCTTGGAAGTCCAAGAAACAAGTGCATGTCCTAAAAATTGGCATGTTCCGGATGTGCTCTTTCTATCTATTCTACATCCGCCAAAATCCACATCCGCATAATTATCAAATTTTGGATACCATAATCCTAGATTAAGAGTTCCTTTATGATACTTAAGGATTCTTTTAACAACTTTAAGGTGAGATAACTTAGGATTAGCTTGGTATTTTGCACATAGACCTATACTAAACATGATATCTGGTCTAGTTGCGGTGAGGTAAAGTAAGCTACCTATCATTCCCCTATATGTTTTTTGATCAAAATTTTCTCCACTTTCATCTAAGTCTAACTTGGTGGAAGTACTCATTGGAGTGTTGATGGCTTTTGAACCATCCATGTTAAATCATTTTAACAAATCTAATGTATACTTTGTTTGATTAAGAAATATACCATCATTAAGTTGTTTAACTTGTAATCCTAAAAAGAAGGTTAATTCTCCCATGAGGCTCATTTCAAATTTATGACTCATACAATTGGCAAATGATTCACATAGTGATTCATTCGAAGAATCAAAAATAATATCATCAACATACTCCACCAAGAATGTGTTCCTTCTTAAGGAAAACTGCTCTCTTGGCTGCAAAGACCTTTTGGTCCTCATGGTGATAGAAATAATATCCACAAGTTTCCTTGGGGTATCCCACGAACTTGCACTGTTCCGTTCTGGATTCCAACTTGTCAGGGTTGTGTCTCTCTTAATGTGGGCAAGGCAACCCCAAATCTTAACAATCTTAAGATTAGGCACCTTCCCATTCCATATCTCATATGGAGTAGACATCACTGACTTGGTTGGAATTCTATTCAAAAGGTAAGCTGCGGTCTCTAGGGCATATCCCCAGAATGAGATGGATAGGTCGTTGAAACACATCATGGAATGCACCATGACTAACAGTGTGCGATTTCTCCTTTCTGATACACCATTAAGCTGTGGTGTATAAGGAGGTGTCCATTAGGATAAGATCTCATAGTCTTTGAGGAACTGGGTGAACTCTGTACTTAAGTACTCACCTTCTCGATTTGATCGAAGGGTTTTAATACTCTTTCTTATTTGGTTCTCCACTTCATTTTTATATTCCTTGAATTTCTCAAAAGCTTCAGACTTGTACTTCATCAAGTACACATGTCCATATCTTGAGAAATCATCAGTGAAGTAGGAGTAACCACCTATGGCATGAGTCGACATGGGACCGCATACATCACTATGTATGAGTTCTAGTAACTCAGTGGCTCTCTCTCCAGTTTCACTAAATTAAGAGTTGGTTATCTTTTCCCGAAGGCAAGGTTCACATGTCGCATATGACTTATAGTCAAATTGATCTAGATATCCATCTTTTAGTAACTTTTGAATCCTTCCCTTGTGGATGTGACCTAGCCTACAATGCCAAAGATATGCATTGTTCACCTCTTCTCGTTTCCTCTTAGATTCACTTACACTCATGATATGTGGAGTTGTATCTAGCATAAATAAACCATTATGCAATGTTCCTCTCATGATGATCTAATTATCTAATATTATTGAACAATCATTGTTCTTAAAAACTAATTTATATCCAATAACTGTCAAACATGAAATGAAAATAATATTTTTGATAATAGAAGGAACATAATAGTATGCGCATGCATCTAATGCAATAATAGCTCCGCCAGGCAGATGTAAAGTGACCTTACCAATAGCCACTGCAGCAACCTTTGCTCCATTGCCCATCTTAAGGTCCATCTCGCCTTTGTTTAATCTTCTAGGCCCTGCCAGAACCTGCAACGAATTACAAATATGATAAGCACTCGGTATCCAATACCCATGTGTTATCAAAAGATTCTAACAAATGGAGACTGATCATGAATGTACTTGAAGCTTCTGTAAGCTTCTGTTTCGCCCTCTCTGCAAGGTACTCTTTGTAGTTCCTCTTCCAGTGCCCATCTTTGCCGTTGTGGAAGCACTGGCCTTTGTCCTTTGTTGGGTCTTTCTTGATAATCTTTGCTTTACCCACTTTGCCCTTGTCCTTGCCCTTCTTAAGGGTCTTCTTAACCTTCTTTTTCTTTCTAGTCTCACCAGTGTAGAGAATCGGCTTCTCTTTCTTGATGGTGTTCTCTACTTCTCTCAACATATTGAGGAGCTCTGGGAGGATCACATCAAGTTTGTTCATTTTAAAATTTATTATGAACTGAGAAAAGGAATTTGGTAGGGACTGAAGCACAAGATCCACACACAGGTTATCCTCTAGGACTATTCCTAGACCTGTGAGTTTCTCGATCCACTCAATCATCTTAAGGACATGGTTCTGAACCGGTGTCCCCTCAGTCATCCTGGCACGGAAAAGGCTCTTTAATATCTCATATCGCTGAGTTCTTTCATATTCCTCAAATAGTTTACGGAGATGCAGGAGTATGGAATTAGCATCCATATTTTCATGCTGTCTCTGTAACTCAATAGTCATAGAGGCCAACATATAACAGTGAGCAAGATTGGAATCATCTAAGTACTTCACATAATGAGCGATCTCATCCTCGCTTGCCCCTTCGTCGGGCGTAGGGATCACTGTATCAAGGACATATGTAATTTTCTCCTCCGTGAGAACGATTTTCAGATTACGAAGCCAATCCATATAATTTGGACTAGTAAGGTGGTTGGCATCAAGTATGTCACGTAAAGGATTTAAAAGCGACATTTTCTGAAATTAAAGATGTAGCAAAAATAAATAATATGCAGACTTTACAAAAATTAAACAACTAAGATAAGGACTTCTATCTAAATGCACTCCCACTCTCGACCAATCACGTTAAGCCCGTAAAGGTAGGCAACTCTTGCCAATCACAACTCCTTGTGATTTTCGTCCTGTTCGGCCTTCGAACCACCATGGCCTCGAGGGACTCGACCAACTATGATGTTCGGTTAAGTCATCACCATCATTACAAGATGAGTCTGATTCGGTGATATACTCTCGAGGGACTCGACCAAGCATACCATGTCCTCATATCATCGGTGACATCTCTATGTCATAAATAAGATAGCAAGACACGATATAGATGAGTCTCGAGGGACTCGACCAACTCAACCTACACCGGGAATCGGTTCCTACCTATAACGATGGAAGGCTACGTGGGTCAATCTAATTGCCTCATGTTTACCAACTTAATATTATTAATGAAGAGGATTTTTGATTTGGTCCCCTAACATAATGTGTCACACACATATGTATTTAATATATATATCTACATCGTATGCAAATATATATATATATACATATCTAGTATGTGTATATCTAATCACACATCACATGAGCAATCACACCAGATGATCATAGACCATATCCTAATGTGATCAGGCCCGAGCTAGTAAGCCCAATCACTCACATCAAGATCTATGTGTACTTTGGCGCATCTCTGTGCCCTGTGATCGTCCATCTCGCTTCGTCGGATCCGTTGGCATCTCAATGCATCTCCATGTGTCGGATCGGATTGTCCGTCTCGGCCTCATGAGTCACGCTACCGCTACGCCTCCTTATGTAATTACAATATAATTATAAGCACGCAGGTTCAACAATAAATGAGAAAAAAATAGAGGCTCGCAGGCCCCAATAATAATAATCACATGTACACACATCACATCACATGTCTATGATCATCTATCCACATCATACATCACATGTATATATTATTTTATAGGACTACTAGATAAAAATAATAGTTAATTAAACTATTTAATTAACATATTAAGTTTTCTGAAATCAGGGACATAAAGAGAATTTTTTGAATTCCCAGGGGTATTTCGATAATTTGGTCAAAATGGTATTTTGGTAATTCTGTCAAAGGGGACAGAATAGAGAATTTTTGAAATTCTGAGGGGCATTTTGGCAATTCTATCAAAAGGGATAGAATCTGGAATTTTTAAAATTCCGAAGGGCAAAACCATCTTTTGCCCTAAAACCCTAACTCCTCACCCCTAGCTGTCTGCGTTGTGGCTGTGCGCCTGCCGTCCATGCGGGCGACGGCGGCGCTACCCTACAAGCAGCCCGCCGGCGCCCCTGCGGCCAACAACCCTCTGCCCCTGCTGGCAGGTGCAGCCAAGCAGCGACTGTTTGTGTCTAATAGCCCGTCGGTCGGTGGCGATTGCTACATGCGGCAGCAAAGAAGGTCAGAAGCAACCTTGCGCGATCACGTGACGAACACAACAAGGGCAGCAACAGTTGCTGCCCTTCCTGGCCGTTTTGCGCCAATGATTTTGGCATCAAAAGCATATCCAAAACACAACACACGTAGTTTAAGATCCGATCTTCGCACGAACAACCTGGCTCTGATACCACTATAGGGAAATCCTTCAGGGGAGCGACATCATATGCGTAGCGAAAGAACAGAAAACAAAATCCCAGATTTCCCGTAGAAAGTTTCCATCATCGTGCGAAGATCGATGCGTCAAAAATAAATTCACAAAACTGCACGTGTAAAAGAAAGATACCCAGGGAGATCGTATATCCCTGAATTCCCGTAGATCTGTAGGAGAGGATGAAGGAGGTCAAGGGTCCTCGTCTCTAGCGGTATCCACACGGCAAGGATTGCAATGATGCATCTCTCTTTCTGGGGAGATGAGAACAGGAGGTGGCTACCAAAAGAAACCCCCAGCCTATAGAGCTTTGGTTCCCTTCTATTTATAGAGGCCCCCTGAAAACCCTAATAGATCTTTTGCCCTATTGGGTATTGAATCTACATCCAATTACCCAAGCCTCTTGGATTAGTGGGTCTCTACCCAATAATCTCTTATTAGCAATTATTGGATCTCATCTCAGGATCCAATAATTTAGGGGCTTAATGGATATCCAATACGATAGGGGGTTCAACGGATATCTCATATCCGAACCTCTACTCGTCGTAACACTTACCATATATGTGTGACCCTCTAGGCCCAATATCGAGCTGGCCGTGAGTCATACTTGTCAGAACTCCTTCTGACTTAGTGAATTATTATCTCTATAATAATTCACCCAACTCATCGACTGCGGACGTACGATGCCACTACGCTGCGACCCCCAGATGATATAGGGGAATCCAATCCTTTGGACCTATCTGTCCTCAGTTACCATATATCTATAGTCCATCATCAATCCAATATCCCATAGACCCTATACCGGGCATGGTGCTGTCATGCCCATACGGTCTCTCCTCAAGTCTTGCTCTTGTCGGATTCTCCCGGAGAACTATTTCTCTCTCAATCTGAATAACTTTGGCCAAGGATTTATTTGAGCAAGAACACATGAGATATTCCTCTTATGATACCAAGAGCGGATAATCCTCTATTGACACTCAATAGCCCTCATAAGGTTGGCTACTACTCTCAATAACCGGTTGTACTAAATTTGAAACTTTTCAAACCTATAAATTTGGTATCAAAGAGTGGAGTAATCATACAAGATATCCTTGGTGTCCCAAGTCTAAGGACCAGATACACTATTGGGACTACGGAATCGTTGTCTGATGTGAGGTATCAATAACCATCCAGCATTCCATAGGCGGATCAATCAGTGAACTCATTCCCCAATAAGCACCTGCACTGTACCCTTAGTGTCCCCACACGAGTAGCTATGAGACCAGCTATCTCCATTATATGGACGGGTATACAGCACACTAGTCTATCCGATTATCTCGATGTCCTTCTCGAGTAATCTATGACCAGGATAATTCAGGGACTGTGTTTAAAGGTGAATCAGTCTCATTATCGTAATCTCATCACGATCCGATTCCCATTGTACAGATCTAAGGACATCACAATATATGCAACACGTAAGATAAAGTGATAAAATGCATAATAATAAGCAAAGAGAAAAAGTGCATATCAAGTCACAAGTACCATTACTCATGTGATTGGCTTGCAGGGCACATATGACTAGCAGTTCGGATATAAGATATCCGCTGGAGCCCCTATCATATTGGATATCCAATAAGCCCCTGTATTATTGGGTCTCATGGATGAGATCCAATAAGAGCTAGATTATTGGGTAGATACCCATTAATCTAAGAGGCTTGGGTAATTAAATGAAAATTAAATACCCAATAGTACATGATCCATTATAGTTTACAGGGGGCCTCTATAAATAAGAGGGAATCAAAGGTCCATAAGCTAGGATTTTTGGTAGCTACCTCCTGTTCTCGTCTCCTCAAAAGAGGAGCATCGTTACAGTCTTTGTCGTGTGGATACCGTTATAGAGGTGGACGCTTGACCTCCTTCATTCTCTCCCATGGATCTGTAGGAACTCAAGGATATACGATCTCCCTAGGTACTTTCTTTTTACACACGTAGTTTTCGAATTCGCAGATTTATTTTTGATGCACCAATCTTCACACAACGACGGAATCTTTCATGGAAATCCAAAATTTTTGTTTTATGTTCTTCTGCTACGCATGTGATGTCGCCCTCTGGATTTCCCAATAGATATCCTATAAAGTTAAATCCATGATATAAAATACCCTTAAAGCATCTAAAGACCCTTTCGAGGGCATTTCAGTAAGCTAAACTAGGATTATGAATATATCTTTCTTGATCTACAAGATCATATTCATTTTTAACTATATTAGTATTTAAATCATAAGAAGAGGAAATAAATGAATAGTTAACATATCCAAAAATCAAGATCTTTTGAGTGTAATATGATTGTGATAAAGATATAGATTCAAATGATTTTAGAATTTTTATTTCTAGAATAACATTTGACTCTCCTTGATCCTTCATATCAAACTAATGAGATAGGAAAGATTTAAACTTAATGATTAGATCTAGATCAGAAGCAAGAATCATTAAATCATCAACATAAAGATAAATTAAAATAAATTTATTTTCTAACTTCTTATCGTAAAGATAATTATCATATTCATTAATTTAAAATATAAAATTATAGAATCAAAATCTTTATGCCACTATTTAGGTGCTTGCCTAAGTTTATAAGGAATGAACCAGCTTATACACTCTCCTCTTGTTCGGTAATAATAAAACCTTCATATTTATCCATATAAATCTTTTCTTCTAAATCTCCATGAAGAAATAGAGTTTTCCCATCATTTGATAAAATATGAGTTTATGAAAGCAAAAGCAAATATGATTTAGATGATTCTAATTTTCATTAGAAGCGTGTATATGTCAAAGTAGTTATCATCAATCTTTTGCCCAAAATCTTAGGCTTCTAGCCTAGCTTTATATTTTTAAATTATATCGTCAGTCATAGTCTTTTTTTTTAAGATCCACTTTCATCCTAAGAGTTTATTACTAGGAGATAAATTAGTGATTTTAGTTATAATTATTATAATTAATTTTATTTCACTATTTACCATCTCATTCTAAAAAGGAATATCTAGAGAGCACATTATCTTTTGGAATGAGCTTGGTGTATCGTCAATCATATATATGACAAAATCATCACTAAAATTCCTTCTAATCCTAGCTCTCTTATTTTTTCTTAGTTCAAGATAAATAATAGGTTCTAAAGGAGTTAAATAAAAGAAGAAGAATCATTAGGGATGCAAATAGATAATATAGATTTAAACGAAAAATGTCTTTAAAAAATATTGCATCTCTAAACTCTATCAAGACTTCATTTGAGATTTCAAATATTTTAGAGTTCACTACAAGGAATCTATTCATGTTGCTCTCTAGTGAAATATCCTACAAAGACAACATCCATAGTTTTAGGACCTATCTTTTTTCCATTTAGACTGAGAGATACTGATTTTAGCTAAACACCTACAAATTCAAAAGTAACTTAGCATTGGTATATATCCCTTCTAAAGTTCAAAAGGAGTTTCTGCTTTATCCTTTGAAGAAATCCTGATAAGTCTATAACAAGTAAACAAAAGAGCCTTCTATTAGAAATTATGAACTAACGATCAAGACATTAACAATATTTAAAAAGTTTCTATTTTTTCTTCCAACTTTACCGTTAGATTGAGGTAAATAGTAGTCATTTCATGAATTATATCACGATCTTCACAAAACTTAGCAAATTTATTTGAGGTGTACTCACCTCCTCTAGCAAATTTAAGAACCTCGTCTTTAAACTTTAAGAGATAAGTATAGTCATATTTAGAGAAGTCACTAATAAATGTCATAAAATAATGACTTCCACCTCTTGTAGGGCTCTTATTTGAATCACATTCATACTATGGATCAGTTCAAGTTTTTGAGTATTTCTAAATTATAGATTTAAAAGGTTTTCTAGGTTATTTGCATCGAGCACAAATTTTACACCTAGATATAATTTAGAAATCAATTTTAGGATTAAGGTTGGAAATTTTAAGAATTGATCTAAAATTTATATGACCAAGTCTATCATACCAAATGTCATAAGATTCAGAATTCAAAACAATTGAGGAAGAAGATTTAATTTTATTAATAGTTGGAGTAATTATATTGAGCTTAAAAATACCTTAAAAAACAAAGCATTTTTTTTTACAAACATATCTCCATTAGAAATTACAAATTTATTGGCTTCTAAAGCTATCTTATAGCCTAACTATACAAAAGGAGAGCCACTAATTAGGATTTGTTGAATATCAAGTAATGCATCACATTGTGAGGTACAAGCATCTTTGCTAAAGTGAGCTTCCGTGGTTGCTTCAACATGTACGTCTTTTCATCTCATGGTTTTAATCTATCTATTCAAGGTTGATTGTGAGACTTAATCTATCATCTAACACGAGTTCAGCTTAGTCGTCTACCCGAATCTTAAAAAGTCATAGTGACCTCGCGGGTTTCACACAATTCTTGAAGCTATTATTAATTATCGAGTGGGTTTCACACCACTCTTAAAGATGTAATAGCGTGGTGGTTTTGCGTGACTCTTAAAGATATAATGTGACCTTTTGACCTAGTTTAAAAAGGGCCATGCTGACACTTAGCACAAATTATTTCTCGGTGGTTGGCGGAAGGCCGTCAAGAGCGATCAAGGATGAAGCACGTCATCTTCTCCCCGCTCTTTTCCCTCTTCGTCTTCGTCTTCCCTTGCCAGTGCCTGCAAGCCTCCTCCGACCGGCTGTTGCCTCCTCCAAATCTCTGTGCGAGAGCGATGGCAGGCATGTGATTTTGCATGTCCCACTTGGTGAAGTCGCCTTCTCTGCTCTGGGATGCCCCACCTTCCAATGTTGTGTAGCCTTTTCGCCGCCATCGAAGGTGTCAAGGCCGCCTATCTATGCCTTTTGACTAGTTAAAAACCGTTTTTGGGGGCGCCCATCGATTCTTCACACCTCTCCTCCTGCGGGAACCGACGCCCATCGATTCTTTACACTTCGAACATGCTAGTTTCTAGTTGATTCGTTCTTTGCTCGATCTCGATTCATAGGTGCTAATTTCTTGGATGCATGTTAGTCTAGATTATGATTCTTTGTACGCGGTGCATGGTTTTTTTTTTGGTCATGCACTTCTCATAGATCCGACAGTCTCAATTCATCTCGCGTCAATGCTGATCATGTCTTCTGTTCAATTTTTTTTTGTCTTCTATTCAAGTTCTTTCTTACGCATCAGAAATTTCAAAATAAATAATTTTTTTGCCTAATCATTAATTAGGAGGACTAATAATAACATAACTCATATATCATTAGGTCTCTCCCTTTTTGGGCGGCATCATTTATCAATAAACTCATTATTATTATCATCGAAGATTTCTCATATCGAAGTTTAAAGAATTGTTGCACTATTATTTGGATACCAAGTTTATTTTTTTAATGTTGAATATGCCTATATTGATGTTAGTTGAACCCTATCTGCGTGTTAAATTGCACACTTTATTTTGGGTTTGATGTTTCTTTGTCGTGGAGGTTTTTTTTTATTTTTTCCTCTTTTTGGAGATTGAGGTAGTGTTATGTGAAAGCTTGGCGAGTTTTTTATTTTATTAGTCCTGCCCCTGTTCCTCTATTTTCTCTTCTCCCTTTTTTTCTTTCTCTATGAAACATCAATACATACTAATATACCATGTGTCGATACACTGATAGGTATCAATCTGATCCAATCTACCATGTGTTGATACACCGATAGATATCAATCTGATCCAATCTACCATGTGTTGATACACCGATAGATATCAATCTGATCCAATCGTTGAAATGGATCCAATACCTAATCCTTGACATGGAACAAGTAGCAAATCAAGCCTTGTTTAATCATAAGATTTGATAAAAGCAAAATTATTCAGGTTAGTGCAAATTGGTCAATTCAAGCACTGAGAAAAGAGTGACAAGAAGTAGCAAATCAAGCCTTGTTTAATCATAAGATTTGATAAAAGCAAAATTATTCAGGTTAGTGCAAATTGGTCAATTCAAGCACTGAGAAAAGAGTGACAAAGATGTAATAGCTACGAGATCCTTTCAGAATCAATCCATTCTGTCAGCTCAACGGCAAAGAATAAGAATGTAGAAAATATGGAATATTAGATTGTGACAAGAAAAGATCGACAATAGATTGGCTGTGAAAGATAAGATATAGTGAGTATTTATCAGAAACTGAGTTTAAGAAGCTAGGATAGACAAAAGGCACGAGTAGTTGATACACCTGCAAAAACCTCAAAATATTACCTATATTCCATCCAAATAACAAGGCTCTCATGACATTGCAACAAAAGGGTGCATGGTTGATGCACCCATAAAATATCCCTTCTCACGTACCTAAAAAAAATGATAGGGATCTGTACGCGTCAATAAAAAATAAGTCGATGAAGCCGCCCAAGAAATAACAGTTCCTAGTTCGTTGAGTTTTACAACTAGCCACCGACCAAGACCTAATGAAGTCCCTCTTGCTACCTAAATTTGGACGTGCGTAATTGCAAACCGGGATTTAGGATGGAGACGGTAGGAGTTAACATACAACTGGAAAGGATAGGATACAGTGCAGGGATTAATTAGCTCTAGCAGAAATTTTTGTTTTCTGTTGTCACTTCATTCTAAGCCTCCGGCACACAATTTCATCTGCAAAAATCACACGGCTTAACTGCCAACACAACAGAAAAAGCTGTACAAATTGAATAAGGTTGTCTTTTTCAGTTTACTTCCAAGAGCTCATCTATCCCATACTTAATTCTGCTGCTGACATGACAGTTCATCTGCATTTTTTTTGTGCCAAAATATAATGAATCAATTATGCAAATATTTGCTCTCGAGTTTAACTTCCAGATACAATAGACGTTTAGATAATTTTGCTAAAAAATTAATAACAATGGAAGATTAATGTGTTGATAAGAACAGTATTGTAAATACAAATGCAACAAAAGTCAGAAAAAATAGTCGCACACCAGAAAAAGAAATTTGAACCTTCTTGCACAAGTATTCTGTTTGCAAAGACATGTTTGCCCATCGCCATGGGACATTGCTGCAAGCTGAAAATATAATTGATAATATCATTAAAGTTGGTTCCGATATCAATTTAAAATTGATCTGTAAAATCTTCTTTATACTATATACCCAAAAGACTCAAATGGGAACTGCCATTGAAGACTGTCAATAGTAGAAAGCAACCTAAAGACATAACAAAATGTTCTTTAGATAAGGGTTAAAGCCTTCAATCATTCACGATAGACAACTAATAAATATTACCTAAATAACATCCTTGAAAAAATATTTAATAGTAAAGCATCGTGATCTAATTCGTATGTGGGACACTTGTGATGGAAAAAAACCAAAGACAACATCCGTGACGTTAGAGACAAAAAGCTGTGTGAGTATTTGATGAATTTATATGTTACAATGTAGGTTTAGCTACTCCCAATATCAGCTTCCAATAGAATTATTGAATATGTAAACATATTGTCATTTTCTTTGATATTTCAGCATTGAACACCCACAGTAACAAAAGCTAGTGTTAAAATTCATGTTCTAAACATATATATTACATCATATGTTTATTGGACGATGTCAATAGATTTTGGTTCAGTGCTAGTTGCACTTGATGGGTATACATACTATAAAGAAAATTACCTAGTGACCTCCAAAGGGCTTGACTATTACACCAGGTGATTCCTACAACCATTAGGAACCAAGATCATTACTTAAAATATTGTTTGAAGTTTGAACCAATACATACCTACACAATGTTTACCTATCCATCTAAGTAACAATGATGAAACATATAGGTTTTACTGCCGTGCATAAGTCATTTTTTTCAATAACACCAGGTGGCATTGGCTGATAACAATCTGATAGGTTATCAAACTTGGTATGAGAACAGTATCTAAATCCATGGAGAAGACCACTCGATCATTGGAAAAAAACGTATATGAAATGAGCAGTGACTCCTAGTAAAATGATTGAAACTAATACACAGGATCTTCTAACCTATAATTGTCTTACAGTCTCTAAGCTTCAAATATGAACGGATCCATGACATCTTGTCAAAGTGGTTCACATAGAATTGATTCCAACACTTTCTGGGTACAGGTAAAAGCTTCAAATAAACCTATCAAGAGGGAGAAACAGAGGTTTAAAAATCGCTAGCCAATGTACAGGACTGCACTAATCTGATGCTTGATTACCAGAATTGATGCAATTTCCATTCAGAATATGATGTAAATGATATGAAATATACAGACATGGAAGCATGTGCATATTTCAAACTTCTGATACTAAATATCGTCCACAAGGCAACTAAAACTGTTTCTAACTACTAACAGCAGTGGAAGAAGCATACACCATTTTTTAGACTAATCAATGCCAATATGTATGGACAAAAGCTGACGACTTAGTAGGGCTAAGCAATGTCTTTGCTGAGTTGCAGAAGGAGAACCACCAATTTGTCTACATCCAATCATCCAAGCCCATCATCCATATGGGAGTTTCCAATGCAAAACTCTTCAGTTATATTGTCTAGGTGTTGCTGACAGAAAACTCTACAGTTATCCTAGAAGCTTACTACTTAAAGCATCCTTGTGTTGCAATATGAGCTGCACTCATTTTCGGACTTAGATTATATTATACAAAACTTAGAGCTAACAATAAATTTTCCTTTTATTTAACTATAACTTAAAGAAGCAATTAAACCCTTTAAAGTTCAAAAGTAGAGCATCATTTTGGTCAGGTATATATCAAGCAATTTTACTATAAGCATAGAGTTGCAAAGATTATCAATGCATGAACCATAGGTCGCATGACCCCATACTTTTCCACATGTATAATATAGATATTTTCACACTTGCAATAGAATTCCTTAACACAAGCATAAAATTGGTCATAAATTTCTAGGACATTGGAATTAAACAAATGAAAATATAGTTTTTTCCATAACCAAGTAACTCTTTGTGAAAGGAATAACAAAGCCTAATTAATCATCAACTCTGGACCAACATAAGTAAAAGGTTATTGATCATAAATGAGTTCAGTTGCAGACAAACTACCAATAGCTATCTTAGGAAGAAAAGGTGATACAAGAACTAGTAGAATAAAGAACCATATAAAATTTATACTATAACATAAAGCATGTTTATGTCATCATCTACCAATTCAAAATTATTGTGAGGTCTACTGCATTTGCATCTTTCTCATACCAACTTTTAAGTGTGTTCAAATTGATAATAACAGACGAATGCTCCACCTAGGTCATTTGGCCTCCAATTATTAGCAATTTTAATGTTACTTATTGGAAGATTTGAGAAAGTTCATAAACTTAATAGAAGTGGGAATTATCTAAAATTGTTCGAAGAATTAACAGATCAAAATAAAACAAAATTGAGATGAAAAGAACAATTGATGGCTTTTTGGTGCTTTAGTACACTTTCTTTAAGGTGATAACTGCCCCCACTCAGCATTACAAGTTTTTGAGATGGAAAGAACAAGATTGATGGGCTTATGGTGAATTAGTACACTTTCTTTAAGGTGTTAACTGCCCCCAATCAGTATTACAAGTTTTTGAGATAGAACTCTTTGGTGCCATCCCCAAAGTCATCGATCAAATACTTGAATCATTGTTCCCCAAGCATGTATTGTTCATCAAAAAGTCATATTAACATTTTCTTTACCAAAGAACTCCTTAATCCATTGACAGGTTGCTAAGCCTAAAAAGATTCATGCACACAAACAACAATTCCCCCAAAAGCATCCAAGATAAACCCCTCACACCTGAAAGAAATCAGAGAAGAACGATCCACAAGTACCTTCAAGAATCATTTGTGTAGCATCCTACTCTTAGTTTCATCCATACCCTACATACATGACTAAAGTAGGATACCATATTTTCAATTTCCATTATTGATCGATAGGAGTGCAACAAAAGGTACGCAATTTTAAAATTAAAACATGCTAATTTACTAATCAAAATGATGGGATTTTGTTGTACATAGTATTTTGGAATTTGGACACATGTACATGATTATAACATCTAACCAAAGGAAAACATAAATATAACATATTTAAAATTTATACACACAAAATTCTCGTAGGTCATCGTCTAGATCTACATTGGCATGGGCTTGCACGTGCTTACTTCCCTATTCAATCACTTAGATTAGGTACTAGTATCCTTATCAGCAAAATAGAGTCTATAGTGAGTAATTACTCAGTAAATATTAGTCTTTAAAGCTTTATTTAGGCAAGCATAACCCTACAACATAACCCTATGACATAGCATATGCAAAATAAAGAGTTAAAATTATATGTAGAAATAATTCGATATGCTTATATGTACATGTAGTAAGCATAGTAAATTCATAGAGTTCTACACCCCATATCAGAACATATATGTGCACTCTACACCGTACGTCATAACATATACATGCACTCTCGCAGCGCACGTCATAATACATATGTGGACTCTCACACTGCACGTCATAGCACATACGTGCATTGCACGTCGTAACATATTCATGCACTCCCACATCGCATATCATAGGAAACAAGTATACACCCATACCACATGTCATCATATATGCATACATACAAGATATTTTTATCACAATTTATATATTTTTATGCTTACAATATATATATATATATATATATTCACATCTAGCTCACGACAATCATCTCAGTTGAAACATATTTTTCAAAATATCTTATGCATACAATAATTTATACAACTACTATTTTGTAATAAATTAAACTTATACTTACCTAATTAAACTAAAAATGAAGATACCAATGAAAGACCATGTTCCTTAATGATTGAGTATGCTAGGGAGCGATACTTCTATCATATTGAAAGCATAGGGTCACGAGATGTCTTAATTAAGAACCTTACCTCCTGAATTATTGATTTATAATAATTCATTACAATAATTTATAGAAAAAGTTTGATAAAATCCCTCATAAAATAAACTAAACCTAAAAATTTATTTAGATTCAACCATCAAATTTTCTAACAATTCACTCTATAATCAAATGAACTAGCTAGCATCAATCAAACCATTACACAATTCTATAAAAAAAAATTATTTCATAATTATAACTAACTAAACGATTTTGAATTATCATGAAATTTTATTAAAAAAAACTAGGAGATATACAAAACTAAATACACACCAAATTTCAACTTAAAACGGAATCATTTAGAGGCTAAACTACATTCCTAATTCAACTACTAACACATATTCTATTCTGTTAAAACTAGGTTGGGATTATCTGAACCTCATATCTTGGAGTACAGTGGTGGTATTTACTCAATTCCAAATCTCACGGAACCTTACGGGAATTTTTTAAAATATATCAAAAGGTCAGAGCCTAGTCATATTCCTAAGGGGTTTAATTCAACTAAAATAGAACCCCTTCTCAGAAAATAGGGGGTTCTGAGTATCTCATATTAGAACAATCATAACTCAATGCATTAATCTCAGATTAAGGTCATGCCATAGGTCTTAGAACCATAAGAGAATCATCCAAAACATATCCAAAAATCAAAGATAAATTCAAAGTCTAGGTTACTCAAAAGCAGCTTAAAAGATAAGTTTATAATTTGTAAAACTAAAACCCTAGATATACCAAGGGAAAAATTAGGTTTCTTTTTACCTCAATCTTCCTTAGAGCTAGGGTTTCCTAGCCTCTATGAGAAAAACTGAAATAATGATCGAAGAAGGAGAGAAACGATAGTGGGTTATCAAGTTGGTAAAGAGGATGAAGTCAAAATAAAGTAGAGGTGCTTAAGAGCAAGGATTAAAATTTCGTACCGTATCGGAGTTTCAAGGTTTGCTCGGTATAGTACGTACCGATATGTACAATTGGTATGCTAGGGCATACTGATGGTACCATGCTAGGCCATACCGATCGGTATATCTCGGTAACGATCGAAATCTTGGGCAGTACTAGTCGGTACGCCTCGGTACCAGTCGGTACGCCGCGATACCAACCAAAATATTCGTACCGCCCAGTAGCGGGCGGTCCACGTACCGGTATCCTCTCGGACCGGTACGTACCACTTGTACCAGGCGGTATCATTCGAAATTGCATACCATGCTTAAGTGGTTGCCTTGAAGTCTAGGGTTCAATCCCATTATGTCTCATTTCAAATTTTTCTTTTCCTTTCTTGTTTTACTAATATAATTCTCATGTTGCAACAACTTTCATTAAGTTTAATCTGGTTTGACAAAGATAACATTTTTTGTCCAAACTCATCCTCCAATCTCACTTATGTATCTCAACATTTAGTATAACACTCCTCTTTGATTTGTATCTCCATTTAATTTTTCATTACTTCATTCATGTCTAAGTAGCTTATGATCCTCCACAAACTTAATGTATAAAACTTGAACTTCCTAACATTAGTCATAGTTAAACTCATTCAAGCATTGAGATTCACTTAAGGTCCATTAAAATTCAACCACCATTTCTGATCACTGTATGCACACTTATTACCATAACTCAACCTCATATTCAAGTGCACTAATACACTTTGACTTGTATATACATATATGTGTATGTATACATATATGTACATGTATATGTATGTATATATATATATATATATATATATGTATGTGTATATATATGTATATGTATGTTTACATACATATGTGTATATCAATTTATGTATATATATACATATATATGGATATATATACATATATATACATATATATGTACACATGTATATATATATATCAATTTATGTATATATATCCATATATATATCCATATACACACATATATATGGATATATATACATAAATTGATATATATGTACATGTGTACATATATATGTATATATATGTATATATATCCATATATATGTATATATATACATAAATTGATATACACATATGTATGTATTTGTAACTGAGCTGGCCCAACTCGTTGATGGTATAGACGACGGGCACGTTTGCCTTGGGGGAGGAAGTCCGGGAGGCCTTTTGCGCCTAAGAAATATTAAAAATATATCATAAACCCAAAATACAAGTCGAATTTAACCTAATGAAATCTTATTGGAGGAGAAAAGCTGGTGATTAAGAATGAAGTTTACTATTCATGTCCCTCTACACTACTGATAATTTTTTTAAAAAATAATAAAAGTATTTTATAATCTTGGTAATTACTGATTTTATTATTTTTTACAATTTTTTATTTTATTCTCATCATCATCAATGTCACTTGTCACCCCTTGGTGCCATATGAAAAAGAAGAAAATAAAAAAAAAAAGAAAAGAGAGGAAAAATAAGAAGGTATTTACATTCATTTGTAAACAGATAATTTTTAAAAATAAAAAAATTAAAATAATAATAATAATTAAGAAAAAAAATTAAATAGTAATCTCCTATCATTTAAGTTAACTATAGTCAATATGAATTTAATTTTATGACAAAAACCAATAAGGTGAGAAAGATATGCAACAAATGAATCGTCATCTGATGATATTAAAATCAATCCATCAATGACATATAACTAGAACAAGGATCAGAAGAATCGATAGTAAGAGAATCTGAAGGAGAAGAGCGGACTTTAATTTACCAATTCGTCATGGGTGGACTTTTATCTCCAAACCAAAGTCGCCACACCAATAACTCCGTAACATGGGACTCTTCGCATTTAAGAGGAAAAAAAATAAAGTAAAATATAATAAAATTTTCCTCCTATAAGATGAGGTAATTATATTATTCTTATAATTAATTATGATTAACATCCTAATCTCTATACTTAAAAATAGTATTGATGTCCTTACGAAGGTGAAACATTTAATCTCAATTCTCTTTATACTATTAATTTTATCAACGAAAAAATTCATACATGTTGTTATGTAAAAAAAAATCATGAATGAAAAAGATAAAAATATAATTTTATTATCTTTCTAAACTACTGGCTCGTAGTCTATTATGCCTTCTTACTCCCTGTCACACTTGTTTGCTCGTCACACCTATTGCACCCGCTCGCTTGCTGTTTACTTGTCACACCCATCACACTTGCTTACCCATGATTGTTGCATACACTCACCTGTCATTGTAAGTGAGCAGGTGCAATGGGCGAGCAACAAACAAGTAGCGAGTAAGCAAGTATGACAGGTAGCTAACGATGAACGAGCGAGTGATGGGTGAACGAGCATTGTGACATGCAAGTGATGACCGAACAAGTATGATGGGCAAATAATGGATGAACAAGTGTGGCAGACGAATGACAAGCGAGCAAGTGCGATAAGTAGGATATTGCAACGGGTTGCCAATGAATAGTTTGGAAAAAGGAGGAAAAGAAAAAATAAAAAATATATAAAATTAATAATTTAAAAATAATAAAATTATGTTTTTATCCTTTCCAATATTTTTTCACATGATAACACATATGATTGTTTCCATCGATGAAATTAATAACATAAAAAGAATTAAAATTAAATATTTTATTTTTTTTAATTATGAGATCATAATATTGCTCTGATCGGAACGCAACGCTGATCATAATTAACTATAGGGGTTTGCCGCCACATCGACAACTCTATAACATGTGGACTCTAATAACTTGCGAAGCTTTCATATAAGGGAGTAAAAAAGGAAAAAAATCGAAAGTAAAACAATATTAAATTTTCCCGCTCCGAAATATCTTCTTCCCCATCGGATTCACTCGTTAAAAACACAAAAACGTTACGTTTACTCTCGAAGGAAGCACGGGGCCACCGTTTCGTAGGTTACCGAGAACGGAGGTAAAAGTTGGGGCCAATAGTTGGGTCGTGGAGTCGGGCTCCAAATTATAAAACCAGTCGACAGAATCTGCTCTTCGCATATGCCTTCCCTCCTCTTTGCCCCAAAGAGCACTCTTTACACAGACGTACCTGTTTTTTAATTGGAGATTGTAACAAGAATGGGCGGCACACACCCAGGCATAGGTGGTTGGTGAAACGTATGTCGACGCGTGAAATGCAATGTATTTTTGGCAATACCAGAAGCTTGCTCTCGAGCCCGCTCTCTTATCCTGTACCCTTCGCTCTTTAAACAGTATTCTCCCTTCTCCCTCTCCCTCTTCCTCTTCCTCTTCCTCTCCATCGCTCGCTCTCAGCACCATGGCGTCGACTTCCTCTACTTTTCTCCACGCCTCCCTCTGCTCCCACCAAACCCTCTCCTTTCCCTCCTTCCGCTTCCTTTTCTCCCTTTCTCTTCCCCAATCCCAATCTCGCACCCTCCTTTTCAGACGACCCCTCCCCTCCACATCCCCCTTGCTATCGCCGTCCTCTTCCTCTTCATTACGATCGCTTCGCGTCTCCACTGCCCCCGTTGAGCAAGCTCCGGCACCTGAATTTGACTTCGGTGAGGAGATTGCTCGCCTTGATGCCCTCCGCTCTGGCCTCCTGGCGGCGAAGAGCCTCGCGGAGCGGCTAAACGTTCTCGATGCCGATTCCAGGGTTAGGAATTTCTTCGGGCCGCACCGGGTCTTTGATCGGTTGGAGGCTTCCGAGGTGTTCTTGCTCAAATGCCTAGTCGCCGCCGGCCAGGAGCATGTTCTTGGCGCGGACATGGATTGGGGCGGACAGCTTCATCAGGCAGAGAGGAGCGCTTTACGGACAGCATTCTATGCATTGGCGGATATGATTAATAAGTGGAGTTTGGACGGCAATGAGATTGGTGGTAATGGACGTAGCGAACGGGACATTGGGGATATCGAAATTGACCAGCTGAAGATGCTTTTGAATACTCTGGATGAAGTCGAGGAATTCTATGATTGCATTGGAGGAATCATTGGGTGAGTTGAACCTTATCTTTTGTTAGACTTCTATTTGTTAAGTTGGACAAGGAATGAAAGATTTGCTGCAATCAGTTTATACATGATTCTTTTCCTATAAAAGTTTTCTGCTAAGCACCAGAATGGTGAAAGATATTGTTACTTGAAAGGTGTAACTAGCAGAAGAGCAATAAAGGTGTAAGATAAAAAAATTGAAAGTATTACTCCTTTTCTTTTGGTGAACAATTGAATATTCCCTTTTCCAACAAGTAAAATACTCCTCTCCAATTGGATATATGTTTGAGTTTTCATCATGAATATATCCTCTAAAGTCAAATTTTCTCTTAATAATTTATAACTTTCTTCCTCTCGGGGGAATTATTATTTAGTTCTTTCACTCATGTTGAGAGATAAAACATGGTGTTTGTGTTTTTTGGCAATACCAGAAGCTTGCTTATTTATGGAAGGTCTTATTGATGGATGAACATCTGATGTTTGATTCAGGTTACCTTTCCTTCCCATGATCCATTCTACTAATCTTGATATATATTCACAAGAAGATTCTACTAAACCTTTTCCAGCTGAATTAATCCTATTGACTGCCATCTGACTAACCCTACCATTTCGATTTGTAGAATCATCTGAAATGACAAAAGCATCTCATAACAACGCAAATCAAACTCAGAATTTCAGATTGGAATTAGCCAATATGCAACACCTTGCCTTCGATGACCTTCATTTACTTCTCCTTTCTTTCTTTAATTTTTAAACATAGAAGTTTGTTTCAAAGACACCTCAAAATCATGCGGATTAAGTGAGCTTTATTGCTGAGGCATTGTCTTTTGGTTGAGAGATTTCTGCAGAACTTTTTTTGGCTTTCTTTTGATTCCTGTCTTTATTTCTCTAATTTCAAGCTTTTCCTTGCTTAATCAATACCATATGCGAATTAATAATTTTTAAATTAAAAGTCTATCATATTAAATGACATCGTATATGATGCTCACACATGGAGTTGAACCTGAAACCTGTGACTTGTGCAATAATGCAGTAACCAATGGGATGTCTCAACTAAGATGAACTAAATTAAATTCAAAGATCCTCCAATAGAATATCAATGAAGATTAACCCTTTTGTGACAGTCTGCAAATGTGGTGATCTGCTCTGGATGGCCTTATCATGGGGTTGATGTTGTAAGCTTATATTTAGACATTAGGTAGTGAGATAAGATGGAGATATGAGTACTTAAAATTGGGAATCTTGTTGACAAAGGACTTGGTCTTGGACATGACCAAGTCCAAGTGTTATATGGATACTCAAGTGTTGGCTTATGATTATGCTTATGGTGAATTATTTAAAATACACAAGAATTTACAGTTTAGATAGTTTAATTTACGAAGCTTTTTCAAACTAAAGCAAAATGGGATTCCTCTTAACCATTTTAGTATAAATAATGAAGACATCAGATGCAATATTTAAGATTTTTTTTTTATGTTTGATGCATATATTTAAGATTTAAGACTATAGTAAAATATATTCTTTTTTCTTATTTAGGTATCAAGTAATGACATTACAACTTCTTTCGTCCTCAAAAGTTGATGGACAGTCTATGAATTCATATCTTCACTCTTACAAGGCTCGAGGAAGTGAGCAGGTAAAGCTTCATGTTCCTAGAGGACTTGATCTTCTGGAAAATACAGAGGATGCATCTCAAGCAGCTCTATGGGGAATTGAGGTTGGTTAACCTCAAATATGTTATAAATGTTTGTCCTTCTATACATTTGCTATGATAACCTTCTGAAGTTGTTAAGCAAGTTTCATTACCTCTAGGGTTTGCCGAAACTAGGTGAAATCTATCCGCTTGGTGGTGCAGGGGACCGTCTTGGTTTGGTTGACCCCAACACACGTGAATGTCTTCCTGCTGCACTACTTCCATTTTGTGGACGAACTCTATTGGAAGGTTTAATTAGAGATCTCCAGGTACAAGATGTAGATTCTTTTAATCTAAACAAGGATGTTATGCTTTTTACAAATACAATGATTTTTGTTCTTTCTTTTTATTGGCATTTTTATTTTATTTTTTCCAAAGAAATATCATTGATTGAGGATTTTGTTATTTTTTTAATTATTTTGTTGATAATTTATGGTTCATACAATTTTACAACAACACGTGCTTTAAAGCAATGTGGATCCTTATCATTTGTACATCTGATTATTATATGTATATGTTTTAGATTTATATGATTACAGAATTGGTGTATTTAATATTTTTATATGAACTCATATCCACCTATTAAGAAAGCAGATCATGATATAATTTTTCTCTCTTTTCTCCAGTAGCAACATTTTTTTTCCAAGGACAGAAACCTGACCTACTATATTTACATGTTCACTTATAGTGTATATTATGTTCTTGTGAGCTTTAACATATGAAGCAATAAAAAGCACCAAATGTCCTAGCTGTATCGGCTGTAATTAAGTAGTACTTACCAACTTACCATGGTGCTGTACAATGTTTGATACAGGATGATATTTAATTCATACTAGAAGTTGTGTTCCACTGAATGTATTAGGGAACTTATGACATCTGTGATCTAGTGGATAAAACTTGAGGATATAGTAGTTTCATTTAGTTGCCCTTATCTTTATCAGGATATATTCTTGTTAGTATTTTGGGAAATTTTGTTGAACTAATCTATGAGTTATATTTTGTGGTGAATCCAATTTCTTTCTCTTTCTTAGAAAGCTTTTCAAACTCTTATCTATTACTTCTCTTCAGATGGTTCATTTTTCCTATTTAATATTTGAAAATAGATATCTTATAACCAATAAAGTGTGGACAAAGACAGTCTGCTTTACATATATATCATGGTGAAAAATTATCTTCTGTGATATATTTCTCGTGTGCATGCCTGTCTTCCTTCTCTGTTTTTTGGTGAAAATTTACTAAAAGATCTAGAAAATAAATGCAAATAAGTGGTGGGTATTTCATGTTGAACAATAGATCCTCTTCTGCTTTTACATAGTGATTGTGGATATCCTACCAAGCCAATAACTCTAGATTATTATATTAGGCTTACTTCCAGTTAATTGATTATTTTCTTTTCCAATTTGTCTTAACCAAGCAGCTATAGGTTATTTTACATGTATAATTATGTACGTCTTTTAGATATGAGCTGATCAGGTTATTTTTTGTTCTTATGTGGGGTTGTTTGATTCACTGCTGCCTATATGACATCTTCATAGGCTTGTGGGAGCCAGGATGTGCTTTTAATATTATAACTGATTTACTCAACTAGAAAAGCTAGTTAACCCGTGCTGAATTCCAGGCTAGAGAGTTCCTTTATTTCAAGATCTATGGGAAACAATGTATAACTCCTGTTGCACTGATGACGAGTTCAGTGAAGAACAATCATAATCACTTAATTGCACTCTGTGAAAAATTCAGATGGTTTGGGAGAAGCAAAGAAAAATTTCAGCTTTTTGAACAGGTATATGTAATATGCTTAGTGTTCCTTAATGCAAATCTTGTTAGGATTTCAAAGTAAATGCACTTAATTGTCTCCTAATGTTGCCACCTAGTCTTGTTTCACTGATTCTTCTATATATGTTATCCCATAGCCTCTGGTGCCAGTTTTGGCTGCTGTAGATGGTCGCTGGTTGATAACCAGACCACTCACACCAGTCTGCAAACCTGGTGGTCATGGCACAATCTGGAAGCTTGCAAATGACAAATGCATATTCCAATGGTTCTATGATCATGGAAGAAAAGGTGCTACTGTTCGACAAGTCAGGTTATCTTTTTCTCTATGTATTATGTAGCGTAGAAAGTCCATTAACTCATCTTTCAAAGTTTTTATTAGTGATTCTATGTTCTCCTGCTGCAGTAATGTTGTGGCTGCGACTGACTTGACACTTTTGGCATTGGCAGGAATAGGTCTGCGCTATGACAAGGTGTAACTTTATGGTTTGCTATGCTTTTAATTGTGTTAACTGTGGTGTCAACACTACTTTAGGTTTAATTGCCCTTGAGAAAGAAAGACACTGATTAGGGAGTTAATAATTGCTATAGTATATGGTGAGTCCCTGCTCTAATTTTAATTAGAATGTGAAGCATTTGGAACATGCAGAGGAGCTTCTTTGTGCAATGCTAAAAGGGGTGCAGCCAAGCACCAGTAACGACCATACTTGGTGCTGCTCGGTATACTTTTTATTATTATTTTTCTAGTGATGTATTCTAGTACTAGGTTGATATTACGAGGTGGACTATAACTCTTTGGCAGTTTAGATTTAAGTGTCGTTGTTTGTACATAAATATCATTAAAAAATATACTGTATCATATTTGTCTTATCTCTTTTTAGTTCAATTACTTATTGTAATACATCCTCCAAGGACTTTGACTATCGATATTTTGCTACAAAAATTGAGGTAGGCTGATATTTTTAAAAAATTGTTGGAAACTCTGGTGATGTTTCTAAATTAGCTTAACTTTACTAGAATGAAGTGACTTTTTTCTTGAAATTGGCCTGACTACTACCTGAGTGCCTATGCTGACACCCAGGTTATTTGACTGAAAGCAGTGTGGATGACTTAAATACATGATAATTAATATACTTAGTTTCTTATGAGTAAAATAATGATAACTTTTTCTATTCTTATATTAGTTTGAGTTACTAATTTATTTAGACACAAGAATTATCATTGAATATACATTTTTTCCTGACATTTGAAGTGCTGCAGAAATTAGGTTTTGCTTCCTGTCAGCGAAACTTAGGAGCAACCGAAGGAGTAAATGTGCTTGTTGAGAAACACAACCATGACAGGACATGGTCTTATGGTATTACATGTATTGAGTACACTGAGTTTGAGAAGTTTGGCATTATGGATAGGCCTACTTCTTTTGATAGGTATGCTCTCTATTTGCTACATGTATTGTAAAAAAAGGATGACTTACTTCTGTTATATTTATTTTGTGAAAATTTTACTCAGTCAAATTGCTCTTCATGTTGAGTTACTGGATTTGGAGTGGATAATAATATTGTTTTTTTTTATTCCTTCTAAAGAGGGAAGATGTAGTTTCTAAATGCATTATTAATTTTCATACATATAAAAGTAAATTTACTGGCTTTTGGGAATTTGCTTCTTTCTTCCATCAAGTAGGGCCATCCACTTGGTGACTTTCTTGAACATTTGCATACTATGTACTAGTTAGGCCTTCTACCTAGGTAGTCCTAGGCATCTGACTTTCTTAAAACCTAAATATCAAATTCTAGATACATGACACCCAGTTTAGTCCTACATCAGATAGGGGAGGAAAATTAGACTGTTGATTGGTCTACTATCATTAGCTTGGGCCTAAGCGTTTTGGATCAATAATTAGGTTCATCAAGAATAGATGAGTCTGTTATTATCAATTTGGACTTTAATCACTTTGGATCAATGATTCAAACTGATAAAGTTAATAAATTAGTTGTCCTATTAGTTTGAATTGTGACAAGATATCATCTAAAGCATTTATAGTTTTGTACTACATCTTATCCATGTATCCATGTGATGGCTTTGTTTTTGTTCATTAAGCACCTGTTTTTGAAACTCGATAATGATACTTCAAGTAATTTTAAACCATTAGAAGGTAGTTGAACTTTTCTGGCAAACATTCTAGTAATTTGGAAGAAGCTGATCTAGCATGTAAGGGATTCATAAGAATTTAATTTATAAAATGATTAATGGAAAAGGCTTTGTCAGGATTTTTTTCTTGGCACTCTAGTAAATGGTCATCATATCTTATGTATAAGCCTAGAGCTGTTGGGAGGAAATTGCTCTTTACTTACTGAGACACACCTCTGTGGTTTGATCGAAATAATGAATGACTACTTTGATCCTTTTCAAAAGCCAATCAAGCTGTCATTTTTGTTGTTTATTTTCTTCTTACTGACATCATTAGTGACCTCTGATGCATCGGATTTTATTTGCAGAATTAGCATGTTGCTACTGGTAGCAAGTCGTGTATTTCTTATCATTATTCTTCCTGGATTATCTCCATTCCATATATTATTGGGGTATCATTTTGGTGTTTATTGTTCCTTCATTGTGATTTAGCTTGCAGCCTCAGTTTCCAGCAAACACAAATATTCTTTATGTTGATCTGAAATCTGCTGAAAAAGTTGGATCTTGTCGAGGTACAAATTGCTTGCCAGGCATGGTATTGAATTTGAAAAAGCCAGTTTCATATGTGGATCATCTTGGTATTCAGCATAGGTACAAATTCTCAGAAAAAGTATCTCATAGATTTGTCAGTTAATGGTTCTATGTTAGATTTACTTACTATTGATCACCCAATGATGGAATAGCTTTTGTCTTATGAATAAGTTCATTGCTATACAATGCAGTGTCACAAATTTTGAGAATTTAATTTGCAGTGTGAATTTGATTACTTAAAAGCTTGCTCATGAACTGAAATGATATTATTTTTCATCTCCCAGTCTTTTCTTGCTTCTCCCATATTTGAAGCAAAGCATTCTTTACGTTGTATGGCGTCTTCAATGAACTACCTGAGTACTGTTTGCTAATTTATTTTGAGTTTACAAGGCAATTTCTTAATTGTATATTTGTTTTAAATTGTCTTTCCCAGAATTAAGAGCCAAATGTTGATTTAAGTGTATAATAAATATATTATTTCCACATAGGAAACATTGCACAGAACAAGAGCCATCAATTACTTCATAAAATAAGGCATATTTTTGAAGTCTACTCCTGAAAAGCTTCTAAGAATCTTGAGGAATGAAATAAAGTATAAGAATTATTTAGCGCTGAATGTTAAGAACCATATCTGCTGTCTGTCCTAAGCTCAACTGTAGGGATTACCTCATGTTATCTGGTTGCTGCTCTTATCAAGAGTTAGTTCCCTAACCTACATAGGTCTTCATGAGCTGCTTTTACTAGAAGGGAGGAAATGTTCAAAATCATATATTGAAGTATATGTACATTTGTCAAATCCTCATGCAATAATGTCGGGGTGTGACCAATACCAAAAGATCTGAATATCACATAATGTATTTTTAATAAATGTATTGAATGTCTTCATTGTTATGTAGCTATCCAGGATAGTTTGCTACTTTGCCAGACTAGGAATGTATAATCTCTTTTGCCTATGACCATATTCCTTTATAGGAATAATGCATGTGTCCGAGTATTTGTTGTATTGTTATTTTTGTATTGAGCTTGTTTTGGCATGACTATAATACTTAGGATTCTCTAAAGTCAATCAGTCATACTAACATATGGGATGATCCTTGGGTGGACAATATTCCTTTTAACAAATGACAAGCATTCGTCAACACGGATGAATGATAAATTTTACTTATGTTTTTGAGTTAATTTTGGATAATAATTAGCTGTATAATATACATTTGCTTTTCAACTTGGATACTGTAGTTTGGATGTTTGCATACAATTAATTGACTTGATGATGAATTGATGATTACTGGGTCTGGGCCTCTGAGTTGTTATCATTGCATCATTAACATGAAACATTGCTAACCTATTAAATAAGGAGAAATGTTTCCCACTATCAGATCTTGCAACGCAACTTATGTTTTATTAAGGGCTTTTTTAATATACCATTTTTGAAATTTTTATGCTCATTTTCTATTAAATGAATATAGTACATCACAACCATAAATGTATGTTTCTATTTGGGACTGATGGTCCATGCCAAATGTTTTCATGATGGGTAACTCATTCTTTGGTGTTTCATGATGGCTCCATACTTATTTACTCCTCTATCCTTTTCCATGTTGCAGTGCATTTGGAGGTAGGCTAGAGTGTACGATGCAAAATATTGCAGATAACTTTCTGAATACTTGTAACACTAGGTGCCTGGAAGACATTGAATGTACGAGGTCATTATGCTTTTTTTACCATCCTAGGACTGTAATCTTGTCTAGCTTTGCTTGGTTTTACTAAGGAGCTTTAAATCATGTTTTCTACTTACAGCTGTTCTTGATACATTCATTGTATATAATGAAAGAAAAAGGGTCACTTCATCAGCTAAAAGGAAAAGGAAACAAACAAGCAATTCATTGCATCAGGTTTGTGAAGTTTAAATACTAAAATAAATTCACAATAACTTATTGATTGATGAATTTCTCTTTTGACGTTTTTTATTAGTTATTAATAACAATTAAGGTGGCATGCATTATTAAACATGCTGCATACTCTAGGGTGTAACACTTGCATGCAATAATGACAAACATGACCAACAAGAGCTTCCGTTTATTTGATTGGTTTTCTGAAGTGCAGCAAAGTTATGATATCTTTCCCACTAACAACTCCTTTCTTTTTGAACCTAAGACATATCCAAAATTTATTTGTTCTTTCAAATTTATGAGTCTGAAATTCAACTACCTCTTTAATACTTGTTCATGTGCAGACCCCAGATGGTGCGCTTTTGGATGTCTTGCGGAATGCTTATGAACTTCTCTCATCTTGTGATATAGAAATCCCCAAGGTATTTTATTCTAGTTAAAATTTAATCTTGATTAGCACTGGATTCTTGCTTTAATTAAAATCATATGATTTTTTTCTTCATCCAACTGTTGTATTTCTATAAATCTGTTGTGTTATTAATATGGTCCTGCATGCACTTGCATTAACAAATGATTGGACCTGGTTGTTCTCCATACTGCATGCCCTTGATATTTGTGGGAGTGTCAATTGCCTTAAGACATTCATTGGCATTGTCTTTCTTGTGGAACTTCTGTTGTATGGACCAGCACCCTCTTATAAATGAACAGAAGTACTAGCTGCAATGGCGGCAACCAAATATCGGTTGCATGTGTCTTCTTAGATGAACACTTCAAGGTGGACAAGGTTTGTTTGAACCAATACAGTGGCTGTTTGTTTTTAGTTAGCACCACCTGACACCTATCAATTGTGTCCTATATTTTACTTTCACAACTGACACCTTTGGTCTGATTGAGAGTTATACTTGTCTTGGATTTGTGTCCATGTGTTAGTTTTACTATCCAAAAAAGTTACATCTTCTATGCCAACAGATAGATGGACTTTCAATGCTACAACTTGATTCCATATACTTAGTTATTGGAAGGTGAAGCTTTAGGATTGCAGTGAAATTAATCCTTTGTGGTTTGAGTGAGCAAGGTTTGTGTCATGAAAATGATCTCTCTACTTGCATATCGCTATGAACATTGATCTTCTCTGACCTGGTGGGAGTTTCATGCACTAGTAGGATGTTCTTTTGGCACTTTGTTACTGTCTTATGAGTGTTACTATGGATATTGAAATAGCCTGACACTTTATGTTCATAGTAATACTTAACATGAGAAAGATCGTTTAGCTGTTGGTTTTTAGTTGAGTCCTTTCTTATTAGTACCTATTATTGTTTAATGTTTGAATTAAAATGTCACCAATTATCACATTGCAATACAAATCTTGCATGTGTAGTGCTTTGTATTTTGAGAACGATGAGTATTTAGTCCTTTGTTTTTTCGCACAAAATATTGGGCAAGTACCAAATATTTGGACTCTTGAGTATAGTCCATGTATTTCTCAGCATTTCTTCAGCTTATCTCATTCGAGCATTGACATCGTGTAAAGACATCACCTTTTTCAATCCTATCCTAGGATGAAATGGGCCATATAGCCACGTCTCATGCTAATAAAGTTATCAAAGTTATGTCATAGTAGGATCATTTTTTTCATAAAAAGTAATGCCTATCTGTGTTATTGCCTATTATCATGCCTCTCTATTTAAAATATTTTCATAATTAAAAGGAGAAAAAGAGCTCATTTGATATTTTGCAAATCTTGGTGTATCCTTTATTAGGTATGTGTTGGATATGTTACAATGGAAGATATTTCTTGGATAAATATAAGATAATAGTTTTATAATTTTTTAAAATAATTATTAAAAGGATCTTATCGGTGTTTCAAGGAGATTTTTTTTAAAAAAATGTTATTCATATAATTTTTAGATGAGATGGATAGGCAACTAGATATGTTTCTTTATTCCACTTTTATTTATCATCAATTTATGATTACAGATTTAAAATAATGGATTGTGTTATATATCTACTTGTCAAGCTTTATCTCATACAATAATATGTTTGTTTTTTTTTTTTTACTTGTGTCCTGGTGTTTTTCTAAAAGACTAGGTATATTGAAGCATCTGTTCTTTGTATGCTATTCCAGTCTCCATGGTTTGTGGCATGGCAACCAAGTACAATACATACATAATCTTTTAAAGTAACTTTAATATTTTTAACTTTAAAAAATAACATATTGTAGGATGCAAATAAAAACATAAACATATTATTCTATTTGCCAAAACTTGACAAGCAGATATATATAAATTATTAATTATACAACAATATTATAACATAATACCTTAAGAAGACAAAAAAGACAGAAAGATATTTGATAAATAAATAAAGGCCATGATTTTAAATCTGTAATCATAAGTTGATGCTAAATAAATTTAGAATAAGAAAATATATTTAGTTGTACATTCATCTCATCTTAAAAATAAATGAATAATATTAAAAAAATGAACATCTCCTAGAAGCACCAATATATGTCTCCCAGAATTACCCTACAATATATTCTATCCAGCACATGCCTATTAACAAGGATACACCAAGATTTTTGAAATATCAAATGAATTTATTTTCTCCTACTAGAAAAAACCAAGGTTATATATCCTTTAATCCAATATTTGTAATTTCGTATCGTATCGGAGTTTCAATATTTCTTCAGTACGGTATGGTACCATATACCGAATGGTACATTTTGGCATACTGTTTGGTATATATATATAATTATAAATATTATATATAAATAAATATTATATATAATTATATATATATATATATATTTTTCCGGGCGACATCGCATATTAAAAAAAAAAGCGATGTCGCCTCGGCGACGTCGCCCGAGAAGTCGCCTCGGCGACGTCGCATATTAAAAAAAGCAAAAAATAATTTTTCTATTAAAAAATAAAAAATGATGCCGCATATTTAAAAAAAAAGAAAAAAGTGATGTCGCCTCAGCAACGTCGCCCGAGAAGTCGCCTCGGCAATGTTGCCCGAGGAGGAGGTGACGTCGCATATTAAAAAAAATAATTTTTTTATTAAAAAAATAAAAAAATTTGTACTGACTGGTAACGGGCGATCCGCGTACTGGTATCTTGTCGGACCAGTACGTACCGCCCGGTCGGTATTGCAGACCATGCTTTAATCAACATCTAACGTTTCATCAAAATATCTCACGATATAATAATTAAACTCCTATTTGTGGGGTTTGGTAGAAACCTCATTACAGAAGGTTTTTGAAAAGGAAAAATACAACATATCTTCTATGATTGGATTTTGTTCTCTTTGGTTGAATGATCTTATTGAGATCTTTCTTTTTTTCGTTAAATTTTCTAAAAGTTTCATGATTTGAATTCTCTTTGAAGTATGAAATCTACACTGTTTCTTTTTGTATTTGCTGACTTCCTTTTCCATGCAGATGTGATTTGGATTTGAATCCAAGGTCTCTTGTTTTAGGAAATAGTCACTCAAAACATTTTTTTAATCTAAATTCTAGAATAATATACAATAGCTCCAGTAAAATCTCAGTCAAGCGACACGCGTAAATGGCAATGTCCCTACTAGAAGCCTTCTAAACAGGTTTCTAAGGCCTAACTCAAAATAACTAAATTTGAGACAGTGATTCAATATGGGCTAAAATCTGAAATCAAAATCAATACAAAATTGAACCAAGCGTCAATTCATATTCATGGAATCTGGATACTTACCGAAAACCAATGAAAAATCATTGAAAATGTGGAAATTGTCAAATCAAGACCTTGACTCGCTGAATTAATTCAAGCAATCTGGAGTTGATCTAGGAGTCATTTTTGCATCAATGGCATATGACACCATAAAACATAACTTGATAATCAAGGTTCAAGTCACTATGGTTGTGGGACTAGAATTTACTTAAATTTTTTGCTATCATCTTATTTTATATTTTTTAAGTTTTAGCTTGTAAAGTTTGTCATGTTATTTCATACTTTCTCCATTACATGGGTGTCGGTTTGTAAAGCTTACTCGTCTTGGTTTGGCTCATTGCCACTCCTTGGTGCTTTAAACATCAAACCAACTTGAGAAAATAAAATTTTGTTTTTATTAAAAAAAAATTATGCTCCAATATAATTTGTTCTGTTGTGCTTATTATTTGGTATTAAATTTCTTTTGCTGATTTTCTCAGATTGAAGACAACAGCATATACTTCAATTCTGTGCCCCCATTTCTTATTTTTCTCCATCCTGCTTTAGGTCCACTTTGGGAGATTACTAGACAAAAGGTATGCACAATGATCGATCTAAAATCTCAATAGCTCTAATTTTATCCTTTACTTTTTACATGATGTGCTCATGTTAGATATGATTGGGTTCTATGGACATATATAATGACTAAATCATTGTAGTCTAATTTCTTGGGTTGTAAAAAATATCAAAATAGTATGAGATTTTCTGTATTCTATGGTGGATCTGTTATTTGGACCTGTAGGAAAATTTACAGAAATGAATCAATGAGTTCTCATGTGCTGACTGTGTGATGGAAGTGAATGACCTCTGAGCAAGCTTCTGTAGTGGGTTATGTTTCATATATATCATGGTAAATTAAGATTGATTTAACAGTTGGATGAGAATTTAATATTCTTGCACCTCCAGTGGACTAAACATGAAAGCAATACGGGATAATAGCTTGCTTGGTTTTTAGATTTTCTGTTGGTGCTAAATACAGTGGTGATATACTTGTATTCACTGCCTTGTATTATATATATCAACATCATCAGGAAGAAATAAATTTGTTTGGTCTGTAAGTTTTTCCAAAGCTACCAAGTTTAGATTGAAACAATAAAATGTTTCCGAACAGAATTATATGTTGTGTTCGATACTTGAAGAAGTGATATATCTCAGTGTGCAATTAATTTTTGTGATGTCACTTTCACCTATAAAGTTTATGAAGTATTATGAATTATCTTGTTCCACAAGTCTGATTTTTCCTTTTTCAGAGTATGTTTTAACTCACACCATGCTTGTGGGAATTTTTATTAAGCATATTCTTGTGCTCTGACCATGAAAGACTCTTTTCATACTAAAAAACAATCGCATTCATTGAAGGTTCTACCAGTTTTTTGTCAGTTAGGAAATTGGATCAGGTATATATTCTCTTTGGAACATTTTCTGAGAAGTCAATATTGTGGATTTGAGTCTAACATGCATTTGCTACTTTCTTTTGTTGTCATTAGTTTTTCTAGGATTCACAGATATATTTTGTTGAAGTAAAGCACTGTGCTCAAATTAAGTATGCAGATGTGAATTTCAGTCAGAATATTAATTTAATATGGTGGTTGCCAACTATACTCTTTATTGAAAAAATCCATGATCGTTCTTTGTTATTATTATGTGTAGCTTTGTCTTCCAATTGCCATTCTTCCTGACTAGGAAGGGCAAACATAGTCAACTAGCATTACTGTTCTTTCTTATTATTCTATCTTTTGCTTTTAGTCCTTCGAAGGTATAAGAAAAAGTGACAAATTTTAGAGTGCGCTAATTTTACAAGTGACACTTAGAAATCACATGAAAGGCTATAAAAACAATGTGTGCACTATTGGTGCTGTCCAAACTTTATGTTCTGACTTCTGATATAGTGTAAAATTCTTGTCCTGTCAAAAATTAGATATTGGCTCTCTATCTTATTGTAAAAACAATGTCGAATGAGGGCATGACTAATATCAGTCTTTGACACTTCAAGATAATGCATTTAGTGTTGTAATAATTTAATTTTAGCTGATCTTGGTTCTGGTTCTAATATTTTATTTGTGCTGATTTGAAGAACTTTCCTAGGTTAGGCTCTTCTTTTGACTAATCAATTTGCATAACATTCAGTCCATGTCGGTCACCACCTGGACTTTAGTGTAAGATCATGCCAGCAAACGACCTAAAAGGTGCATTTTGAAGTTGCAATTAGGATGGGAAAGTAGCTTACATACCCTTTCATTTCATCCTGACAACTGAGGTAAGAGTAAGACTATATAAAATACAGCAACCTTACTATATAAATTAACACAAACTTTGCTTCTCAAATCCCTATTAACCATCTTATGAGTTCTAGAATCTTTCGTTATAGATTACATGTAAGAATAGTTGTTAGCCTGTTTGACCTTATTAACTAGAATAATTAATCCATTTATAGAGATAGATTTAGGTGAACATATTTCATAATTCTCATGACCCAAATCATGTGGCTTTTTGTCCTCAAAAAGCACTAAATATATGTCTTTGGAGGGGATATTGAGTTACACAATTTCTCACAAATCTACATCGATGTGGAAATATCAAGGGCATCAGCTGAATAATTCATTGGGATTTTGCTTCTGGGAACCAGTAGTTTTCGGTAATGAAGAAAGATGCTATACTTTAAAGGTTTCAAGTTTATGTTTAGTCTTATTTTATGAGTCGAAGTAATTATGGACTATCTTTTTTTAACTTATGCAGTTCTATGGTGGTTCTATTTCTGAAGGTTCTGAGTTGCAAATAGAGGTAGCAGAATTTGTTTGGAGAAATGTTCAGGTACTTGTGACCTTATACCCTTGTTAAAAAGTCATTGTACTTGATAACCAAAATTGTATTTGGATCTCAGCTCAGCGGAAGCCTTATTATTGTTGCTGAAAATATAATGGGCTCAACAAGGATGAACCAAAACAATGAACCAGTACTGCACTATGGACAAAGGTAAGACTGATTGTTTTGTAGTATTAAGATTTCAGAGGAGAACATTTAGCCAACATTTCACTTCTACTGGTGGAAGATGTGCAAGATGTAAGCTGCAAAATGTCAAGGTTTTAAATGGAGGAATCGACTGGATGTCCTCAGAAAATGTCTACTGGAAGCATGATGTTCAAAGATTAGAGACTATGAAAATCATTCTTCATGGAAACGCAGAATTTGAGGCAGTGGATGTTGTCTTGCAGGTACAGTTGGCTGGCAATCAGCAGAATAATTTGTGTATTCACATTGAATGTTGACTTTTTTCATGCAGGGAAACCATGTTTTCGAGGTTCCAGATGGTTACAAAATGTGTATCATCCCAGAAAATTCAGGTCTATAAAGTTCACCTGATTTATTTGCTGGCACGGTTTTCCATTATTCTGTTTGAGACTTGCCGTATGTAGAATCACGTATATGCATTATTGCTTTGTTGTAGTCTTAGGTTCAAGCTTTATAGAATTTTTTTTAGATCATCTCTGAGTTATTGTGCTTGTTCCCAACATGCAAGCCCAAAGTGAGTCTGATCTTGCAATACCAAAATATGGACTACTGACATTAACCTGCATCTATATGTGATTCAGGTTTCATGATTAGGTTAGATCCCATTAGAGAAGAAGAGATGGAAACTGGTAGCTGGTTCTGGAAGTATGAGATGAAGGGCACGCATATTAACTTGGAAATGGTAGAGTTATAGTCTCTCTTTGGACCCTGTAACTCAGCCATTGATATGCAGTTGTTTGACACAGTTCATCGTCTCATTGATTCATTAGTTCAACCTAGGTTGAACATCTTGTATGTAATTTCTTCAATAATGTGCATCCATCCCAGTTTTCTCTTGATATTTATTTTTTTTTCTTCATATTTATATTTATTCTAATTTAATGTATTGAATTTGTCACAAGTTACTAATTGTATAAGATTCAACGGATAGTTTTTTTTGCATCTTGACGTCTGTTTGATTGTCTTTAGTTGAATCTATGTGGATTAAAGATCTGTGAAGAATCAAGTTACAGTCTCATATCAGTTGTCATTTAAAAGTTTCATTCTTCAGTGTTAACACTAATTTTACTTCAATAGTCGGATGGAAGCATCAGATTAACAGACTTACAAGCTTAAAAATGCATTGAGTTGAAGCTTGTTCTGGTTTCTGATATGTTGGCGCCATCTTGCTGACATGTTAGATTTATGTGGCTTACAAGGTCAGATGGTTACAGTTCGATGCTATACATTAGTGTCACGCAGGAGACACCTTTGGCATCATACGATCGATGCCTTATTATGTTTCATTAATTGTTCACACCCAATTATTAAATTTGTGCTGCATGTCAAAATGTAACGTCATCTTGGACTCCATGCAGATTAGTGATAATTATATTTGAAATCAACGCATCACGTTCGCATCACTATATTTGAAATCAACACATCACGTTCCCACATGTGACGTACCATCTTAAGGTAATGACTTAGGGAACTCACTTTTGACTTGAGATCGATTTGAAGAAAAAACGATGTTGGATCTTTAAATGTAACTTAGTAGTTTGGCACTAAAAGGAGAGCCAACAATGATATCTGATATCTTAAGGAAACTTTGTTGGATTGTCTCGACTGAATACCAAAGACCTGAGTTCAACAACCTCGAATGACCCATCGTCGAATCCTCCAGTTCCAATATTCCGAAGACCTGAGTAGTTCGAGGCGTCAATTGAACCAACTCCTCCAACACTCCAAATCCTTGATCCCTCACTATTCAACCAACCAAGGTCTTAACCTTCCTCAGCGAGCACCACCTATCTCATCTATACCATGATTCCTAGCTCTAGCTCCATCACTTATTTTAGTTCCCAGCCTCGCTATCAAGCCTTGATTTATTCGACCGATGTACCCTAAAAAGCACACTCCCCTCAACTTGGCCAAATTCCAAACCCTCCACTAAAGCCAAAATCTTAAAACGAGTCGATAGGCCGATCGGTTGAACTCCCTTCTAATGTTAGAGACCATCGCACGATTGAGATTTTGGAATGTTGAGTTTAGTTTACAATGATATAAAATTATGATAAATGGTTGAAATTCTAATTTGTATAATTCTTATGCTTGTGGAATTATAAGTGAGGTTAATATTTTGTTAAGTGGTTTTGGGTTCTTATAAAGGTTCGTGTGATGTGATGTATGATTATATCTGCATAGGTTTATGGATATGACTAAAATTTGAATGTTTCTCAATATACTCAAATGTTAGTTTGGATTCTGAGATTAGATTGTTATTTAAAAATTTAATGTTATAGATTTTAAGATAGGGTCACACCTTCTGAACGTGATAATTTAATCTCCTCCTTGAGCGAGGCATTCTCAATCTTAAAAATATTGGTCTCAGGTTTAACCTTTTGAGCCATCTCATTGAGTTTGACTCTCTCGACCTTATCTTTATCGATCGACTTTTGTAACTTCTTCGCCAAAACCCAAAGTGTCGAGATCGTGTTCTATCCTACCTCAATCTAGCGATCCAACTCATCGATTTGGGATTGAAGTCAGGCCAATTGATCTTGAAGTTGATCCCTCTTGGCCACTAAGACTTTCACTACTTTAGATTCTCATTCTCACAGAGAAGTTGGGCCATGGCGACTGTGGAGTCTTGGGCTCAATCAATTACAGTTATCATAAGATGGTGCTGCTGCAACAACAAAATTAATAAGTTAGAGAAGGTCGATTGCAACTCAAATACTCAAGCGAAGGCCAAAAACCTACAATGACTAGTTGCTTATGGGTGTTCGATAACAAGTCTTCAATGGGCCTTAGGAATAAGATCTTTGCCATAGTTGAGTGCAGAAGGCATTGGTTCCAAGATGTGGCCTCTTTAGGAACCTCTCATGGATGGTTGGCACTAGAAATATTCCATCTTGGGATCATAATAACACCTTATTCCATTGATCACCCCATCACCAACTTACAGTAATAGGAGCTTCACCATATCGATAGAATCCCAATCACCAATAACAATGATGTGCCACCATGGGAGGTCGATAGTTTAACCCCCATTGAGCCGTTTAAGGAGACTCGGAGGGGTGGACTATCACAACTGTGCTATTGTTATTATTGCTACTGAGGCAATTGCTCGGATTGCCATGTTTCCTCTTGTTAGGATTTATGATGAGGGTTTCCCTTCAACTTCCCCCATAGTGAGGAAAGTTGATTCTGTGGGGAAGGTAACAGAGGAGCAAGAGGAGCCGAGGGGTGCTTATGCCTGACTCAAGACCTTATAGGGGCTCGAGCCTGTAACATCAAGCAATAATGCTCCTACTCGACTATTTTTTCTTACGTTGCTCAAGAAGAGAGGCACGAGTTCACTATCTTATCTTCATGCCCTAGTGGACATTTGCTTTGAGTATACTACCATGGAGATCCATATATGCAAGAGAATATGCAAGTCAATTGTAGCTGACAAAACAACAAAAAGATAGAAGTCCAACACCTTACTATGAGGTGTAGGGTAAGTCCTACTTACATGAGCCACTACTTGCTCTTCTGAAGAATGGCAAGGGACTCGGATAGGACAAGAGCAATTTGATGAAAATCTCCTTTTTCGACCCATGTAACCTAAGGGTGGCATTGGAAGACTTTTAGGTGGACTAATTCAAGTTAATTGACCACTTGTTCCTCAAAGAAATAAAAAAAATCTCTTTTTTAAACTCTTGCAAGAGGTCGTAGTCCCCTTGACTTAATAACTAGGTAAGGCAAAAAGGACATGCCAACCCCCTGAAGCACACACTATAGCATGCAAATAGCATGGTCAGTGTTAGGGTGATGTGGAGCCTTCTACACTCTCTAATGAATATTAGGGTGAAAGAGTCAAGACTTTGATACTATTTGGGTGAGTGAGAACTTCCAAAAGTAGAAAGTCTCAATGGGAAAAAAGGTAAAGGGAGAAGCGAAGTCCCACATTTATTGCATCTGTGCTTTTGCAAAATAAGTGACATGACTCATCTGGTCGATCACCTGGTTGAGCAACAATTAGCTCAAACTCGACTAGGATGTTAAAGAGCTCCCAAACATCATCCAGGTTGAAGGCCAACATGATTGAGTCCAAGTCAAAGGATTTTGCCGGAGAAGGTAGAGCCCTACCGCCATGTGGATTTGCCTCCGAATGGGCAACCTTCATTAGAGCAATTGACTCGACTCTCTCAAGGAAGAAGACTCCGTTGCTGACACCGAAGGTAGTAATGAGATTAGCAACCCATATGAGTCTAAGAAGCTATTGGAGGAGAAAGACAAAGATATCTCGGACTTTGAGATTTAGAAAGTCAGATGTTGGTTGCTGAGTGTAAGATCTAAGGAGATCCAAATTACACATGATTGTGAGGGATGAAAGTCGATCAACCCACTATTTATAAAGGCCAAGGGTAATGCTTCCTCTACTTGGCACCCGAATGCCTTAAAGAAAAATGGTGATGTGGTTATAGGCTGCAAAGGAACATGTTGCATAATCTGGGCGACCAAGGGATCGTTTAGATTATCATTGCGATCTCATCAAATCCACCATGATGTATACAATCATCACATGGAGGCCTAAGATCCTGCCATGTTAGTCTAATCGTAAGTAGTTATGACATGCTCAGGTGTGAGATCACGCTTAGATCTACGCAGCTATCGAGGGAGAGAGCACCTTTGGCACATGATCCTACTATCGCATGTAGCTTTATCAGCCCATCGAGTACCACTATGTGTGGCCTATCAGCCCACTGAGCATGACCACTCGTGATCTTATTAGTCCATCGAGCACCACCATATGTGGGTCATCAAGGAGATTCCACAAGTATGCCCAAGACATACAACACTTGAACTTGGAATATATCTGACCTGTCTAACTAGTTTATCGACTTAAGTATTAGAGGGATCTAGTTAGGAGCACCCCGATATGATTGACAAAATTCGACTTGAGAATGGTTTGGAGAAAAGACTAAGTTGGATCAAATCGGCTTCCACTGCAGGCAACCACTTAACACCCTTCAATAAAAATCATCATTAACTTTGACACAATTTAATATTTTGAGACATTACTAGGTGATGTCCATTCTATTTGTTATCATAATATAATTATTTTACATCAGATTTCAACTCATCCGATTAAAGGATATCCGATATGCATGGGTTAGGATAGACAAGCATCCAATAAATTCAAACCAATGTCATTTAGTGTCCTTGAGAATTCAATCATATCCAAGCGTAGACCTGACTAAATATCCAGACATCTAAACCTAAATCCAACTTGGATATTTATTAGGAATGGGAATCGTACAATAGAACATCCAGATTCGATCTCATTCTCACTTTAACATTTAGTTTTATTTTCAAATTTAAGGATACTCAAACTTAATTTTTAGTGGGGGTGAACTGAAAAAGTTCAGATTTTTATCATTGTGACCGTCCAACTATACATCGATTATATAACCACAAGGCTTGTCCTGCTGCAACTATGTCAAGTCACATTGTAACCTTTTTTTAAGTTCAAACGTAAACTCATTGTATCCATATATAAATCATTTCTTTCTTATGTATGAAACGGGATGATAATTGGGACATTACCATTTTATCGTTGTTGTATATATTAGATGATAGAGAAAGGATTGAGAAAAAATATATATAACCACTTATGCTTTTAGAAAATGTAGGATGCTTCGCAATCAGAGGGTGGCTATCAAATAGGTTGATATGATATTGTCTGCCAAGATAAGGGGAAGTGAAAGGTTAATATTCAATATTCATTCAGCTCTCATTTGCTACATTTGTTATTCAAAATCTAAGAGAAAATCGAAGAGTTCAACATTAAAAGCGTCAAAAAAAAAAAAAATCCTGAAGACCAAGAAACATTTTGCACAGCAGCAGCAGAGTGATGTTTTAGCAACTTCTCTCAGAGCTACGTACCACTCGAGGGGAACATCATAGTATACTGAACCACAGATCAACTCCCTTATGAATTATATATAATTAGCATTAAAAGCAGGAAACCAAACACAATTACATCTTGAAGGCTCATAATGTGCAGTATTTACAAGGTCTTTTGCTCCTCTTGACCCCTCCAATATGTTCCTGAAGCAGCTCATGGGTGTTTGCCTCATCATAGTAGCGTCCAGTATCCTGTTCATCATCAGCGTTTCTAAACCACTAGGGATGCCCATGAAGTGGAGGCATACATTTTGGAAGAGCATTCGGAACCAAAACAACACCAATTCCATATGTTGAAACATTGAGCTGACAAAAAATATTACAAAATGCATCAAGTTACAACAATTTTCTTGGTTATCTGAAAACAGCATGTTGAAACATAGATGCTGATAAGAAATATTACGATATGCATCAAGTTACAACAATTTTCTTGGTCATCAGAAAACAGTTTGTTTGTGAAAAAACTCATAAAGTCATTCACATGTAAAAACAGATGCCAGAAATAGAAACGACAAACAATGACATGGATAATTTGGTCTTCTTGTATAGTATAGAGTATACGCTAGTCAATGTTTTCCCAATCATTGGTAAATGTGGTAGATGATGCCTTTGAATGAGGTGTGTTCAGGTGCCCAACCCAGATTCAAATGTCTCCCATTGAGTTGTCACCGAAACAGCATTGCTGCTGTTGCTGAAAGGGTTGGAGTTTCTTGCTTTTAGTAAGTCAAGAGTCTCCACAAAGTTCTGTATACGACGAACCTGAGAAAGAATTTTGAAATGGAAACTGAGACATGTATAATGATGTCTTTACAGTAATCAACCAGATAATCAATACAGGATATTTTGTATTGATTTCTTAAATAGTGTTGCTAAGAATATTTTCCCACTCGACATAAAATATTGTCATCAGCAATTGGTTATAGTATCATAGCAAGCCATGGTGCACATACAATATTGCTGGAGTACTTCAAGCTTTTGTAGACATGGTGCAGATATAGAAAACCAGATGTTAACAGAGATGTCCACAAGAGTCAATGTAAAGAAGTTACACTTCCTATGATTTTTGGCTATATCATCTGCAAGAAAAGCAAATGAAGGAGTTCATCTTTACTTACTCATATCTCAGCTTCTAAAGTAAAGTTACAAATTGTGCTTCACTATTATTTCTAATAACAACTCCAATGACTACTTGACATCTATTTCTTGACTCTCCCAGATGACAGCCCAATGCAGACAAAGATCTTCTCATCTTAAATACCACTTCTCTACAAAGTTTTAGATGCCAATGCAAGTCCTGAACACTCTTTGAGTGAAACATATCAATTATGGGTAGAACTCCAATCAAACATACTTACCACTTGATATAAAATTGACTTCTAAAAATCATATTCGCAAGCCGTTGTTATTTCAACAATAAAAACAGATCTTGTAAACAAGTTACCGTGACAAGATATCGATGCTCTTGCTACTTGTGTCTAGATGAGCACGAACCCAGGAGGTATCGTAAGGATAACAACAGATCCTTGACAGAGCCATCTCATATGTATATTCACCTTCTAAAGCATCTACAATTGTTGTTTTGCCCTTTAAATCACAATTTTATGGAAACCATTGAATCCTCAAATAAAAAAATAAAAGACTAGCTGCATGTAAATTATATTATATGATTCTAACTTCTGAAACATACCTGAAATTATGAACGCATGATTATTATTGCACAGGGAATAGGAATAGACTCATGCTGCAATTCTTTTTTGATTAATTTTGAACTCTTCAAAATTGTTCCATGCATATCTTATCTTTACTCTTATAACTTTATTCATAATTCAACCCTATGACATCCAATACAAGTTTAAAGATCCTAGTTGCTTCAAGAATTTGGTATCAGGTGATGTTTGACAAAAAGCAACATGTTTCTCTAGATTAGTTCAGTTCCATTTATGTAGATTCAGATGTATGATCATTATGATCAGACAAATAAAGCTTAGGTGTTAAGGCTTGAAAGTTCTTGCCCATAGATACTGATGCCAAAATATTTATATCAAGAAAATGGATTAGATTAGGCTTCTAGTTGGTTCCCCGACTGCAAATTATTCTCCTGATTGAAAATAAAGGTAGCACTCAACTTCTGTCCAAGAATGGACACCAAGATTCACCAGTAGCACTCAAGTATAAACTGACATATAACATGAACTCAATTATAATTTAACAAGGAGAGAAGGCACCAAAGGGTATATCATAACCAAGTGGAATAGAAGTTCAAAAGTCTAGAAGATATGTTAAGCTTATTTGATTATGAAAATGACTTTAAATTGGTTCAAGACACAAGAATGAATCGATCTATGTGACCCAAATTGATCAGATAAGTCTAAAAAAGATGTTACAATATAATAATCACAAATTTTCTCAGTGCAGGATTATTATGACTACTAGATGATTAATCAGTTTTTATAGAAATGAAAGAAGCACAAGATGTACCATCAAAATGCGACTTTACACAAATATGGAGGTGCCAGTAGGTGAGTTTATTCACATATTTTCTTATGCTCATTTACTTCACTGCTATTTTATATTTTCATTACAGATGATAATTCATAATTTGATAAAGCAAGTAACAAGCAGTTTTCCATGAAAAAACATCAACGGTAAAGTAGAAGGGACCATAAACAAAAAGCAGAATGGAGGTTCATATAGATACTCAACATGGGTCACTCTCTCTCAGGACAATGACTTGTCCAACGAATGCTAGTAAAGAATTATCCTTGTTTTGTTCACTCCCTTTTGCCAATTTTTACCAAAAGCATCTGAGGAACTCTAAGCCTAGGCAAATGATTATTTAAGAGCTTGTTCAAGGGTCTGCATCAGTCAACAAGAGCGAGCAGCTCCAATCTAGTTGAATACAATTTTACTGGTATTTGTTGAAAAATCGATACTATGAAAGGAGTTGCTTTCTTTGATCGAACATGTTGAACAATTGAAACCTGCCAAGAAAAAAATTGGGTCTGGGTCCTTATTTTTTCTCACTCAAGAGATTCTGACCAACCCAATCAATTGGCTGCTTGTGTTTGAGTCAGGGTTTAGGACCTAACAAGTCATCATAGTTTGTAGCCCCTAAACGCATAGCAACTCAGGCACAAAGAATATAAAGGAAAACAGAAGGGAATTCAAGGAAAAAGGGAGGCAGAAGATGAAGCTTAAGGATTTAGAAGAAAAGAGCGGATTATGAATAAAAAAAAAAAAGAGGATCAGCGAATAAGAAATAGCATGGTCAGAAAAATGATCAGATCCAAATAGGTAGATTAAATTAAAGTAGAAACTTAGAAACTACTTGATATCCTAACTAATTAGCTGAGCTAAATATGGTCAGTCACCAAATGGTCTCACATCAGAGGGACAACTACAATTCAAGTTAGCGGGGTCTTGTACTTTAAGATGACCAATACAATTCTATGTAACCTAGGGTACAGATCACCAAGGTATATGGGATGAAAACAAGAACACATAAGTTATCTATCTTGGAACATGATAAGGTGGTCCTTGCTCCCTCTTTGTGAACAGAAAATCAAAGGAGTCAACTGTCTTCATAGTGGCACAATTTTGATTCACAAGGATGCCATGCCTGCATATAAATAATAGCCAATTTTGTGGCTGTCTATTCTTATGTTTCTTTTTGTACTTGATAGAGTGTTGATTTTTTTATTCCAGAACACAAATACTGATCTAGATTTCATATTTTTTTTACTCTGTATCTTCGGGTCAGGACCAATCAAGAAGCAATGTACCACCTATTTTGTACCATTTTGAACAATACGTCAAACCATGCTTTAAATTTTAATAAAAATGTATTTTGAGGAAAATTTTAGAAGATACGTAATAGCTAAGAAAAGGCCAATAAAAGAAGTTCAAGGTTTCAGGAACTACAAGGCTTATAATAGTTCTTATGGTATATTAAGGATCATTGAGAAAAGAATTTTTATCAATTACATGAGATAGAAAAGGAAGAGTAGAGATTTAGATAATATAAAATCCATAAAGGATGATAAAAAAGTGTTTGTGAATGATATGGAGTTTAAAGAAAGTTTTAAATTAAGATTATGACTGAAGATATGAAATGTCATTATAACAATATTAAGAAAATATGATATAGTCGATGAATGAACAAAAAATTCATGTAATTAATTTTAGACATCTTAGATCAATTATTCAATAATAAGAAGAAGATATTGATGAAGACATTATTCATAAGGTAATTAGCTAGGTGGGTAAAAGTAGAGAATGATGTTAAATGTTTCATGTGATTGATGTGTTACTCTTAAATTAAACGGAAACTAATTTTATAAGACATGGTAAGATTGGTCATGCTTTATGGGTAGGTTCATTAGACTGTTAAAAAAATGGATACCATTTACAAAAAGTCAATGTAATGAGATAAGAATATGGATATGGATGTAGAAGGTGAATAGAAATAATAGAATAAGTACTGTTATTTATCTGCAAACAATTAAATAGAACCCCAACAAAAAAATAAAATAAGGAAAAACCATCTACTATGGTTAAACCAAAGTTCCGAAAACCATAGCATATCAATGTACCGATCAGTTGTCGGTACGGTACGTACCAAGTATACCGACACATGGTACACTAAGATGCACCGATGCACAGCCCATACTGGTCCTCTATCGGATCAGTATGTACCACCCATATCGAGCGGTACAGTACGGTATTGCAAGCCACACTTTAAACATGTTTTATAAGAGATATATTGATGATAGAATTAGACTATTTGAGTTGATTAGGATTACTGGTCAATAAAAGATAGAGGAAGATCCGAAGGCTTTACAAGAAAAGATAATAGAATTGAAGGCTATTGATTTAACTAGAGACGTAATATAGAAAACTCAGCAGTGGGAGAAGATCCGTGTAAGTGACACCAAATAATAATTGGAAGATTACAATTTGTTGTTATTGTTGTTGTCGTGTATGTTTTAACTTATTAACTTCTACCATCTTAAGCTTGGTCTAGAAAAAATGAGTTGTTATTTGTGCTTTAGAAAGATGTACAGGTTGAATTGCAACATGAAGCCTCAAAATATGATAGTATCTTATGAGAAATGAAGTGTTAGCTTCATGTTTAAGTTGAAAAAACAAACCATGGTGCTTATACTTCCATATTTGGAAAACTAATTCTTGGAAATATGATAATTTGCATACTAAGAAGGAAACAAAAGAGAACAAAAGAAACAAAGAAAGAAACTCTTTGGTTGAAAAAAACCACCTTGCTTCTACCTCCATTATATTGAAAATTTTAATCCTTTTAAAGTTGAAAAACTACAGTTTAAAAAGAATATGGAAAAAATGCAAAGAAAACTCACCAAATTTTAAAAATAATAATACAAACCTATTACCAGTAACCACAGATCAGTAAGATGCCACACTGAAGAAAAAATAGAGTAGGATAAAAGTAAAATGAAAAGGTCTTAACCAGAAACAATGAAAAATAAAAACTATAAATGTCATACTATCACTTAAATCTATATCATTACAAACATGGCCATCAACCTTGCTTCAGCTCACATTCAGAGGAAACCAAGTGTCTTTTTCTGCCATGGAGTAACTAGGGCTTCCACTTGGGCAGGATAACTCGAGGCCTACCTGAGATCAATCTAGTTTCTTTTGGGTTTGGTCTGAATTTTTATGGGTCAACCTGGGACTGCCAAATGCTGGTACAATCTGAACTCAAATTAATGTCTCAGAAAATCAAGTCCAACCTCATTTAACTGGTAGGTTTCAGAGGTTCCCATGTTAAGAAATCTGAACTCTCATTCCCCTTTCACCCCTTCCTGACAGCATCTTCTAGTTATCCTCTCTTTTGTCTCTCTTATGCTCATCTCATTGATGCTAATAATTTCAACTTCAATCTCTCTGTCCTACTCTTTGCCCCTTTCCATTCCCACCTTCTCTTCCCCTCCCTCTACTTTGTAGTGATTGAAGTTTTTTTTATAAACTTACAATATTAAGAGCCTTGGACTGCACCAAACACTTTCACTAAAGTTTGCATTATGAACTACTGATGAGATGCTCCATTTCAGTTAGCCCAACTTTATAAGTTACAAATACAGACTAATACATGTTTATTTTTTTCTTGATCAAAGAATATATTGGAATCTTTGGCCCTTTTTATTCACCAATCATGACTCGCATGCATCATAAAAAGATAGGAATGAATCAGTAAGTTACTGAAACAAATCTCTCTACAGCAGAGGCATGTAAGAAAAAGATAATTTTGCCAGCTGGATCAGTGTAAGCGATAACTTCAATGAGTCGACCATGCAACCTATCTTACGATGAAATATACATATATATATATATGTATATATTTATGTATGTGTATGTGTATGTATATGTATATATATATATATATATATACATATATATATATATATATATATATATATATATATATATATATATATATATATATATATATATATATATATATATATATATATATATATATATATATATATATATATATATATATATATATATATATATATATATATATATATATATACATACATATATATATATATATATATATATATATATATATATATATATATATATATATATATATATATATATATATATATATATATATATATATATATATATATATATCAAGAGTACCTCAAACTTCCTCTGTATTTTGGCTTCCCCCTCAGCCTCGATGCTGTCCAGTTTCAGCAATTGCACCATGAGCAACTCAGTCAAAACGACAAACTCTTTGTCTGCAGCTTTCGTGCCCGCGTGCACAGAAACCTCCAATGTCGACACCTACATCATAAGTCAATCAGTTAGAATACAAACAGCAATCAGCAGATTTCCAATATCACAGGGTAGCCACCGACCTTCATGGCGAGCTTATCCACCTCGGCTCTGACAAGCGCGACCGCTTCACACGCCCTCAGCATCCCCTGATCGCGCTTCATCTGTTCGAGCTTCCGCTCCTTGCTCGCGGGATCCTCCAGAAGGACCACCTTGGACATGTCCTTGATCCCCGCCATGTGCAAGCGCTCATCATCATCCTTTTCCTTGCCCCGAAACAACAGCCTCTGTTCTTGAGGCTCCAGGCCAGTCTCCGGAGCAAGCACCTTCTTCAATTCCCCTTATCAACACCACCACCAACAAAATACACGATAAAATCACAGAAAGATCAAAAAATGGCAACGAAATCTACCAAACAAGAGCAGAAAGGAGCAAGAATGTACCGAAGGTGGTTTGGGAAGGGATGGAGACCTCATGCTGGCAGGAGCCACGGGAGACCCTGATCTTGACGAGGGGCCCGCCGGGCCCTCCAGCCGCGTCGCTTCTCGTCTGCACCAGCATCCCTCCGGGGCGGAGCTCCCACGCTATCCCCTCGCTGCTCTCGCCCTCCTTCCCCTTCATCCTATAACCAGCGAGAGAGACGAAGCAAGGGAACAGTGGAGAAAAGGAAGGGGGTTGGTGAGGCTGCAGTGGTTGGGGTCGGGCGAGAGATGTGAAAGGCTTCCTTTCCCACAACAGAAGCAAGCAGAGAGGAAGGCACGAGGTGGAGGTCGCAGTGAGTGACAGCTTTTGCCAGGGGGACCGACTCTCAAAGGCTCCACATTTCATGTTAATAGAGGAAGAGCGGATGGGAATGTATCGGTTTAGATGGTGGAATCAATGTTAGATCTCTTATTAGATTCTGTTGATGTTGGGTGGATTTGTTGGTTGGGAGGTCATGGGCAGAGGTGGGGGGTTTGGGAGAAATAGATGAGTAGATGATTAGGTGAATTGCCTTCGCATGATAGAAGAAGCAAGGTTATAAACGCATGTCAATCCAAAATAATATGTCGGTCAGATTCACCCTCTTCCTAACATGCGTCCAATTAGTAAATAATAAAGATGAGATTCCATCTCGGATCTTACTATCGGGAATAAGATTTTTTTACCAATTAAATTATTTAACATCTTTTAAACCGGAATTGTTATTACTAAACTAAGTTTGTTTTTGTTCTTAATCATACTCGTCTTTAACCTATTATAAAAAAAGAAATGAATAATTTATCAGAAAATATCAATGTTGACCTTTTGCCTAATGGGTTCCTCGTTTTATTACACGAGGGATTTTTTTTTTTTTTTGTCATTTGGATGAAAACATTCTCATTCTTAAAGTTAAATAACATCAGCACGCATGTAGAATTCATCATTCGATTCCTTTTTATTGAATCGGTCAGGTTAAGTTCTCTTCTTTTGAACCAATTGTGTCATTTTATGTGCTCCTCCCACCCCTCTATTGTCTCTTGTCCAACCTTCTTTTTTTTGTCTCCTCGTTTTTATCCTCAATCTTAGTCTTCTTCTCTTTTGTCTTCCTCTCCTTCTCAATTCAAATTATAATTCTTCTAAATTCTTCAACAATTATATTTATATATATAAGTATTATAATCATATATTGATTATGAGGTATTTTAATTCATTTTGGAGTGTAATAGAGTAAACTTCAATCAAACCATCTCAAACTTTCACCACTATACTAAGATATTATTCTAATATTATTGGTCATACTTTTTCTATTTTTAGAAGATTTTATGATGATGAATTATCAAAATTAATTATTACTATAAATTCTTTGAATGAGTATATTTTAATTTACTTTTGTGTGTAATATGGTCAACTTAAAACAAATCATCTCAAACTTTCACTAATCTACTAGGAAATCATTTTAACAATATTAGTGATATTTTTAACATTTTAAATATTTTAGGATAAATAATTATCAAAATTTAGATTTTTTTGATATGTTCTATTAAGTGTACTTTTGTTAATTTTTAGGTATAAGAGTCTCAAATTTAAACAAATTATCTCAAACTACTACCAATCTACTATGAAATTATTCTAACATCATTAGTAACATATTTTCTATTTTATAAGATTTTAAGATAATTAATTATTAAAATTTAATTTTCTGTGGACGAGTATATTTTTATTCATTTTCGAGTATGACATGGTTAAGTCGTCGCGACTTATGTCCATTCTCGATTCCTCCTCCCTTGAGGCCAATTGGAAACCATATGGGCCTGACAACACTATGCCCGATATATGATCTCTAGGATATTAGATGGATGAGGGACTATAGGTACATAATAACTGAGGACATATAGGTCTAAAGGATTGGATTCCCTTATATCATCTAGGGACTGTGACGTAGTGGCCTAGTACGTCCGTAATCGATGAGTCGAGTGAATTATTATAGAGATAATAATTCACTGAGTCAGAAAGTATTCTGACAAGTATGACTCATGACCATCTCGATATTGGGCCTAGAGGGTCACACATATGATAGGTGTTACGACGAGTAGAGGTTCGGATATGATATATCTGTTGGAGCCCCTATCTTATTGGATATCCAATAAGCCCTTATATTATTTATTGGATATCCAATAAGCCCTTGTATTATTAGATCCCATGGATGAGATCCAATAAGAGCTAGATTATTGGGTAGAGACCTATAAATTTAAGAGGCTTGAGTAATTGGATAAAGATCCAATACTCAATAAGGCTAGATCCATTAGGGTTGACATGGGGCCTCTATAAATAGGAGGGAACCAAAGGCCCATAGGTTGTGGTTTTTCTTGGTGGCCATCTCCTGTTCTCTTCTCTTTAGAGAGTAGCATCGTCGTAGTCCTTATCGTGCGGATACCACTTGAGAGGAGGACACTTAACCTCCTTCATCCACCTTATGGATCTGTAGGAATTCAGGGATATACAATCTCCCTAGGTACCTTTTATTACACACGTAGTTTTCAGATTCACGGATTTCTTTTTGATGCACCGATCTTCGCATGACGATGGAACCTTTCATGGAAATTCAAGATTTTTATTTTTTGTTCTTCTACTGTGCATGAGATGTCACCCCCTAGATTTTCTATCAGTGGTACCAGAGCCAAGTTGTTCGTGCGAAGATTGTGTTTCAATTACGTGCGTTGTGAATTAGAGAGACTTTTTACGTCAAAATCGTTGATGCAAAATCAGAAAAAGGCAGCAATTGTTACTGCCCTCACTACCATCGTAGATGGAAGCTTTGGCCGCACATAGGCAGCCATAGTGCTGGTGCCCTATGGGCTACAAGCAGGCGCCGATGGTTTGCGGGCTATTGGGAGGCGCCCGCTTGTAGTCGGCCTGCCTGCAAGGGCCGCGCTGCTTGCGGGCATTGCACCCATGGGGGCAGTGCCGCCTGCGAGCACTACCTCACAAGGGCGACGCCCATAAGGGCCATGGGGCAGCTAGACTGCAAGGGCGAGCGACGCTTGGCGTGATGGCCTACGGGTTCTGGCAAGACATATGAGATTAATAAGAGGCAAGATGGACCTCAAGAAAGATAATAGAGCAAGAGTTGTTGTTGTTGCTATTAGCGAGGTCACCCTACATTTGCTCGTTAGAGCTACTATTGTATTAGATGCATCTTATTTTATTTTCTCTATCATCAAAAATATTATTTCCATTTTATATTTGACATTGAATGATTATAAAGTAGTTTTTGAGAATAATAGTTGTTCAACAGCAATGTATAATAGTTCGATCAAATGACCTACGTCCACTTCTGGAACCTCCTTCAATGAGGTTCCCAACTTTCACTATCAATTCCTCTTAAAGGGAAACGACCAAGCACCCCTCTTACAAACTTTTACAAGTGGTTCACACTCTTATAGAACTTTGACAAAGTAAAACTTGGAGGTGAACACTCAAGCTATTAAATGTAATTTTACTATAACTTTGACTTAGTTTTTTATCACTTCCTAATGTGTTTAGCTAGTTGAGAAGTGAGGGGTATTTATAGACTTAATTAGCTTTAGAATTTGAGAAAAAAAGGTCACATCATGGATTTTTGGGTATTGGTGGTACCATTGCCTGGCACTAGTGGTACCACTGCTTGGCACTAGCGGTACCATTGCCAGTTGACCCTGGTCTATTAGTGTACTAGGCGGTACCACTACCCAGTCTAGCGATATTATCTCTTGACAAGGTCCTCGGACTCTATGGAGGGACGGTACCACCGCCTGTCGGGCGATACCACCATTAACAGGTAATAACTGTCAATGGTACCACGGCTAACTTGGGGCGGTACCACTACCCACACCACCTGGGAACTAGTTCTCGGGGTGGTGCCATTGCTAGACATGGTCAGCATTGGTGAATGGGCCCTAAATTTGGCCCAATTCAGTCCAATTAAGGCCTAGTTGGCCCCTACTAGGGTTATGTAAGATTATCACCTAATCCTAACTCTAATTACATGCTAACTACAAAATTAAAAATATGTTCTAAGTAAATTCTAATCCTACATCGTTGAGTTTTCTTCCGGTGAGCTTCTGGTGAACTTCTGGTGGTTTCCAACGCACCCTCGGATATCTTTCGGCGGACTCCCAATAGTCTCCCGGACTCTATGGCAAATTCGATGATTCTTTTAGCAAGCATCCGAACTTTCTCGGTGAGCTCCACAAAACTCCGACAATCTTTCCGGCGAACTTTCAAAACCTTCGACAAGTCCCTGATTCATTCTCGACTAGTTCCAATAGTACTTTCGATGATCCTTTGGTCTTCCAGCGGACTCTCGAACTCCCAACGTACTTGACTCCAGCAATTTGCTTCATGTCTTCATTGCTATCGTAGTTAATCATGCACACTTATCTCAATAATATGGATTAGATCAAATAACCTATCAATTGACTTCATCATCAAAATCCGAGATTCAATAATATAATGGTTTGATTATGTTAAAAACTACTCCATATATCATGAGTGTGAGTGAGTCCAAGAGAAAATGAGATGAGGTGGCATTATAGGTTAAGTCATATCTATGAGGGAAGGATTCAAAAGTTGTTGACAGATAGATACCTAGATTCATTTGATTATGAGTCATATGCACTTACGAACATTGCTTTCATAGAAAGATGACTAACTCTCCATTTAGAGGAACTGGAAAGAGAGCCATTGAGTTGTTGGTACTAATACATAGTGATGTATATGGTTCTATGTCAACTCAGGCCATCAGTGATTATTTCTACTTCATTATTTTTACTAACGATTTCTCTAGGTATGAACATGTGTACTTGATGAAGCACAAGTCCGAAGCCTTTGAGAAATTTAGGGAGTTCAAGAATGAATTAGAGGTTCAGACTGGAAAGAGCATCAAAACTCTTTGATCAGATCGAGGAGTTGAGTACTTGAATACAGAGTTCACCTAGTTCCTCAAGGACCATGGGATTTTGTCCCAATGGACACCTCCTTATACACCCTAGCTCAATGGTGTATTCAAAGGAGGAATCGCACACTGTTAGACATGGTGTAGTCCATGATGAGTTTTGCCGACTTACCCATCTCATTTTAGGGATATGCCATAGAGTTTGCAGCTTACCTTCTAAAAAGAGTTCTAAGTCGGTAGTGTCTACACCATATGATATATGGAAATGGAAGCCCGATCTTAAGGTTGTTTAAATTTGGGGCTGTCCTGCCCACGTTAAATGACACAAGTCCGACAAGTTGGAATCAAGAATGGAATGGTGCAAGTTTGTGGGATACCCTAAGGAAACTTGTGGATATTATTTCTATCACCCCAAGGACCAAAAGGTCTTTGTAGCTAAGAGAGTAGTATTCCTTGAGAAAGAACACATTCTTGGTAGAGACAGTGGGAGCATGATAGAGTTGAGCGAGGTTGGAGAACCCAGCTCAAGCACCATTTCACAGCTAGAATCTGTTCAGGTACCTAGCACACAAGTTCTGACTTTACGTAGGTACGACAGAGTATCCCATCTTCCTAAGAGTATGTGGGACATATTAGAAGAGTGGGTGTTGAGGATATTGATCCTCAAACCTACGAGGAGTCTATTACGAGTATAGACTCTGGAAAGTGACAAGAAGCCATAAATTCAAAGATGGATTCCATGTACTCCAACTAGGTTTGGAACCTAGTTGATGCACCCGAGGGTATCGGACCTATTGGCTATAAGTAGATCTTCAAGAAGAGATCAGAGTAAATGGAAAGATAGAGACCTATAAGGCAAGGCTAGTGGTTAGGGGTTCTCGTCAAGACTAAGGTGTTGACTATGACAAAACCTTATCACCTATAACCATGCTAAAATCCATCCAAATTCTATTGGCTATTATAGCACATCTTGATTATGAGATCGGGCAGATGGACATGAAAATTTTATTCCTCAACGGAAACCTCGAGGAGGAGGTGTATATGATACAACCTAAGAGATTCATATCTAAGGATAGTCCAGATAAGGTGTGCAAGTTACTTAGGTCCATTTATGGATTGAAGTAAGCTTCCTAAAGTTGAAACATAAGATTTGATGAGGCGATCAGATCTTATGAGTTCGTTAAGAATGAAGATGAGCCTTGTGTGTACAGAAAGGTAAGAGGGAGCGCTATTACCTTTTTAGTACTATATATGGATGACATCATAATCATTGAGAATGATATAGGAATGCTCTCCATGCTATAGGATTGGCTATCTAGATACTTCTTTATGAAGGACCTAGGGGAAGCATCCTACTTATTGGGGATTGAGATCTATAGAGATAGATCCAAGTAGATGCTTGGCTTATCCCAGTCCAGGTATATAGACACCATTGTCAAAAGGTTTGACATGGAAAATTTCAAGAGATGTCTAATACCAATGAGACATAGGCTATCATTTTATAAGAGTATGTCCCCAAAGACTCCTAAAGAAAGGGTACACATGGATAGGATACCCTATGCCTTAGTGATAGGGTTTATCATATATGCTATGTTATGTATCAAGCCTGATATAACACATGCTCTGAGTGTCACAAGCAGGTATCAAGCGGATCTAGGCTTGGAGTACTAGAAAGAAGTAAAGTGAATCCTTAAGTACTTGAGAAGGACTAAGGATCTTTTACTGGTATATGAAGAAAGTAGTCTTAGGGTTGAGGGCTACACAGACTCAAGCTTCCAGTCCGATGTTGATGATGGCAAGCCAATTCAGGGCATATGTTCACCTTGAATAGAGGAGCAGTATGTTAGAAGAGTTCCAAGCAAGATACTACTACTGACTCGACCACAGAGGTAGAGTACATTACTGCAATAGAGGTAGTAAATGAGGGAGTCTGATGAAGTAGTTCATCATAGATTTCGGAGTCGTGCCAAGTAGTGAGGAGCTGATTCCCTTATATTATGACAACTATGGGGTGATTAATAAAATAAGAGAACCCGGGTCTCATTAGAAGTGCTCTGAGGAGGTTCCAACTTATTAGAGAGATCGTGGCCCAAAGAGATGTAGTAGTGGAAAGGGTTCTATTCGAAGATAACATTGCATATCCACTTACAAAGCCATGGACTCAGATTATCTTTGAGCGTCACAAAGGTCTGATAGGGATTAGACACATATGTGATTGGTGATTGGCTTTCGGTCAAGTGGGAGATTGCTAGTTATAGTTGTCCTATAAGTTGTTGAATCTTGGATTTTAATGATAAAATCAATTGGTGAAATATTTGTTCTGATCTATATTGTCGAGATAAGTGTGCAGCATTAACTATGATGGGATAGAAACATAAAAGTAATTTACCGAGATCAAGTCCGTCGAGTGTTCAAGAGTTCATCGGAAGTCCGAAAGATCGTCGGAAGTGTTGCCGGAACTAACCGAGATCGAATCAAGGACTTACCGAAATTTTTGGAAGTTTGCCGCAAAGATCGTCGAAGGTTCACAGTATTTGTCGAGAAGGTTTGGAAGCTTGCCGAAGACTCGTTGAGCTCGCCATACAATCTAGGAGCATGCTGAGAATCCACCGGAAGAAATCCAAGGGAAGTATCGGAAGATCGCCGGAATCTCATCGTAAAACTTGCCGGAATAAGACATAAAGAATGTCGATTCAAATCACTATTAATTATGTTTCAATTTCATAGTTGGCACGTAATTAGGGTAAGGATTTCGAATTAATCCTGCTCAAACCTAGTAGGGGCCAACCGGGCTCTTACTGGGTCAATTTGGGCCTAAAACAGGGCCCATTCAGAAAGCTGAATGGGCCAGGCGGTGGAACCGCTTGGTAGCCGAGTGCTGGGCGGTGGTACCACCCAGCGCCTGAAGGCACAAGCGGTAGCACTGCCTACCTTGGGCGGTGGTACCGCCGGTGCACTGACGACTGACAGGCGATGGCACCGCCTCTGACAGGCGGTTACACCGCCAGCACCGGGAAACCCAAACTGAATTCAAATTTGGAGCTCAAATTTGAATCCTCTTTGGATCTATAAATACCCCCTCCCCCCCTCCCTCAATTGAAAGGGTACCCTTTTGTGAGTTAGAAATTGAGCCTAAGTCTTGGAAAAGCCTTATTTTCAATAGCTTGTGTTCACCTCCTTTTTCTTTGAAAAATTTGTAAGAGTGTGAACTTCTTGTAAAAGGGTTGTAAGAGGAGTGTTTGGTCCTTCCCCTTCAAAAGGATTTGCTAGTGGAAGTTGGGAGCCTCATCGGAGAAGGCTTCGGAAGTGGATGTAGGTCACTTGACCGAACCACTATATATCATGGCGTTCTTGAATGTGTGAGTATTTAAAGTTCTGAATCATTCCTTTACTTGGCTGCAAATCATTCAGTTTTTTAGCACCTTTACTCAAACAACTTCAATCAAGTCATCTTTCGTCGCATCGAAGTTTTCATACGTACTAGCCATTTACAAAATCATTTTTTAACTTACGTTTTAATCCGCTGCACTAATTCACCCCCCCCCCACTTAGTGCCTCTCCGATCCTAACATAAGCCAATCATGTGAGTGATGACGCTTGTAACACGCTGTATCAATCTCTTTGCTTATGATTATTGGCATTTTCTCACATTATCTGGATGTATATTGTGATGTCCTTGGATTTGTGCAATGAGAATCAGATCGTGATGAGATCACGATAATGAGACCGATTCACCTTTAAACATAGACCCTAAATAATTCTAGTCATAGGTTACTCGAAAGGGACATCGAAATAACTGGACAGACTAGTGTACTATATACCCATCTATATGATGGAGGTGGCTGGTCTCATAGCTACTTGTGTAGGAACACTAAGGATACAATACAGGTGCCCATTGGAGAATGAATTCACTGATTGATCGGCTTACAGAATGTTAGATGTTTATTGATACCTCATATCAGACAACGATTCCGTAGTCCTAGTAGTGTATCTGGTTCTTAGACTTGAGACACCAAGGATGTCTTGTATGAGTACTCCATTTTTTGATATCGGACTTATAGGTTTGAAAGTTTCAGATGTAGTATAGCTAGTTATTGGAAGTGACAGCTAACCTTATAAGGGCTATTGAGTGTCAATAGAGGATCATCTACTCTTGGTATCATGAGAGGAATATCCCATATGTTCTTGCTCAAGCAAATCCCTGGCCTGATAGCACCATGCCCGATATATGATCTTTGAGATATTAGATGGATAAGGGACTATAGGTACAAGATAATTAAAGACAGATAGGTCCAAAGGATTAAATTCTGTATCATCTAAGGACTACGGCATAGTGGCTTAGTACATCCGTAATCAATGAGTCGAGTGAATTATTATGGAGATAATAATTCACTGAGTCAAAATGAGTTATGACAATTATGACTCATGACCAGCTTGATATTAGGCCTAGATGGTCACACACATATGGTAGGTGTTACGACAAGCGGAGGTTCGGATATGAGATATCCGTCGGTACCCCTATCTTATTAGATATCAAATAAGCCCTTGTATTATTGGATCCCAAGGATGAGATCCAATACGAGCTAGATTATTGGGTAGAGACCCATTAATCTAAGAGGCTTGGGTAATTGGATAGAAATCTAATACCCAATAGGGCTAGATCCATTAGGGTTGACAGGGGCCTCTATAAATAGGAGGGAACCAAAGGCCCATAGACTAGGGTTTTTCTTGGTGGCCACCTCCTGTTCTCCTCTATCTAGAAAGGAGCATCGTCATAGTCCTTGCCATGTGGATACCACTAGAGAGGAGGACGTTTGACCTCTTTTATCCACCACATGGATCTATAGGAATTTAAGGATATACGATCTCCATAGGTACTTTCTTTTTACACACATAGTTTTTAAATTCGCGGATTTATTTTTGACGCACTGATCTTAGCACGATGATGGAAGCTTTCGTGGAAAGCCAAGATTTTTGTTTTCTATTCTTCCGCTATGCATGAGATGTCGTTCTTTGGATTTCCCATCAATATTGACCTTGCCTTTAGTAAAATTATTTGAAATAAGAAAAGAGCTAAGTCTCTCATACCAAGCCCTTGGGGCTTGTTTTAACATATAGAGAGCCTTAGTCAATTTAAACACGTGATTAGGAAAAAGAAAGTTTTCAAAACTGGGTGGTTGTTTAACAAACACTTTTTCGGAAATAAAACCATTTAAGAAAGCACTTTTGACATCCATTTGAAACAACTTAAAATTATTACTACTAGCATAGGCAAAGAGCATCCTAATGGCTTCTAATCTTACCACAGGAGCGAAGGTCTCTTCGTAATCGATACCTTCTTCTTGGTTGAAACCCTTGGCCACTAATATAGCCTTGTTTCTAACTACAATACCAAATTCATCTTGCTTGTTTCTAAATACCCATTTAGTATCTATAACTAAATGGTCATTAGGTCTAGGAACAAGCTTCCACATCTCATTTCTCTCAAATTGGTTTAATTCCTCTTGCATTGTGATAACCCAAGAATTATTTTTCAAGGCTTCGTCAATGCACTTAGGTTCAATTTGAGAAAGAAAAACAGCATTGGCACAAAAATTCTTAAAAGAAGAACGAGTTTGAACTCCTTTTGATGTGTCTTCTATAATTAGCTCCTTTGGATGGGCATCTACATACTTCCATTCCTTATGTAAGAAAATTTAAGAGGAAGATGCATCTAAGTTGCTACTTGGAGGAGAGGTTTCATTCAAATTTAAACTATTAAAATCAAGATCATCATCATGATATTTTTCTTAAATTCAAAAATTTTATTAAAAATAACATGAATAGATTCTTCTATAATCAGGGTTCTTTTATTAAAAATATAAAATAACTTAGAAATAGAAGAGTAACTAAGAAAGATGCCTTTATCAGATTTTACATCAAATTTTCCTAAGGCATCCTTTTCATTCAAGATAAAGCATTTGTAACCGAAAACTTTAAAATAAGAAATGTTTAGTTTTTTGTTATTTCATAATTCATAAGTTTGGAGAGAGATGGTCTTATTAAAACCCTATTCATGACGTAGTTACTAGTTATAGGTACCTTCAAGCCAATCACATGAGTAATAGCACCTATAACACGCTACGTCAATCTCTTTGCTTATAATTATTGGCATTATCTTACATTATCTAGATGTATATTGTGATGTCCTTGGATCTGTGCAATGGGAATTGGATCGTGATGAGATTACGATAATGAGATCGATTTACCTTTAAATACAGACCCTAAATTATCCTGGTCATAGGTTACTCGAGAAAGACATCGAGATAACCGGATAGACTGGTGTGCTATATACCCGTTCATATGATGGAGGTAGCTGGTCTCATAGCTACTCATGTGGGGACACTAAGGGTACAGTGCAGGTACTCATTGGAGAATGAGTTCACTGATTGATCCGCCTACGGAATGCTGGATGGTTATTGATACCTCACGTCAAACAACGATTTCGTAGTCCTAGTAGTGTATCTGGTCCTTAGACTTAAGACACCAAGGATGTCCTGTATGAGTACTCCACTCTTTGATACTGGACTTATAGGTTTGAAAAGTTTTATATCTAGTACAACCGGTCATTGGGAATGATAGCCAACCTTACGAGGGCTATTGAGTATCAATATAGGATCATCCGCCCTCGGAATCATGAGAGGAATATCTCATGTGTTCTCACTCGAACAAATCCTTGGCCAAGGTTATTCGGATTGAGAGAGAGAGTTCTCCGGGAGAATCCGACAAGAGCAAGACTCGAGGAGAAACCGTATGGGCCTGACAGCACCATGCCCGGTATAGGGTCTCTGGGATATTAGATGGATGAGAGATTATAGATACATGGTAACTGAGGACAGAGAGGTCCAAAGGATTGGATTCCCCTATATCGTTTGGGGGCCGCGGCGTAGTGGCTTGGTACGTCCGCAGTCGATGAGTTGGGTGAATTATTATAGAGATAATAATTCACTATGTCAAAAGGAGTTCTGACAAGTATAACTCATGGCCAGCTCGATATTAGGCCTAAAGGGTCACACACATATGGTAGGTGTTGCGACGAGTAGAGGTTCGAATATGAGATATCCGCTGAACCCCCTATCTTATTGGATATCCATTAAGCCCTTGAATTATTGGATCCTGAGATGAGATCCAATAATTGCTAATAAGAGATTATTGGGTAGAGACCCACTAATCCAAGAGGCTTGGGTAATTAGATGGAGATCCAATACCCAATAGGGCAAAAGATCCATTAGGGTTTTCAGGAGGCCTCTATAAATAGGAGGGAACCAAAGCTCTATAGGCAGAGGGTTTTTAGTAGCCACCTCCTATTCTCCTCTCCCCAGAGAGAGAGGTGCATCGTCGCAATCCCTGCTGTGTGGATACCGCTAGAGAGGAGGACGCTTGACCTCCTTCATCCTCTCCCACAAATCTGCAGGAATTCAGGGATATACGATCTCCCTAAGTATCTTCTTTTACACGTGTAGTTTTATGGATTTGTTTTTGATGCACTGATCTTCGCATGACGACGGAAACTTTCTACGGGAAATCTGGGGTTTTGTTTTATGTTCTTCCGCTGTGCATGTGATGTCGCTCCCCTTGTGGATTTTCTACGGTGGTATCAGAGCCAGGTTATTTGTACGAAGATCAGATCTTAAACTGTATGTATTATGTTTTGGATCTACTTTTGACGCCAAAATCATTGGCGTAAAAGGCCAAGAAGGGCAGCACCTGTTGCTGCCCTTGCTGCGCTTCGTCTTTGCGCCCCAAGGCGCTGCGGCCTTCTTCGCCTTACCTAGCGCAAAGAATCGCCGGCCGGCGGCGCCTTGGCCGTAAGCGGTCGCTCGCGCCCGCCCAGGGGCGTCGGCGCCGCGAGCACCGTTCGTGCCGTGGCCAGCGCCGCAGAGGCGTCGATGCTGGGGGCTAGCACCGCAGAGGCGCCAACGCTGGGCGCCCGCGGGCCAACGCCGAAGAGGCGCCGGCGACGGGCGATCCTCCCGCGGGCAGCGGCGACGCCGCCACCCTCCCTGCACGCAAGGGGCACCGCCGGTAGGGTGGCGGCGGTCGCAGGCGAGTAAGGGTGAGGGATTAGGTTTTTAGGGCAAAAGACGGTTTTGCCCCTCGGAATTTCAAAAATTTCACATTCTATCCCTTTTGACAGAATTATCAAAATACCCTTCGGAATTTCAGAAATTTCAGATTCTATCCCTTTTGATTAGAATTACCAAAATACCTTTTGGTCGAATTACCGAAATACCCCTAGGAATTTAAAAAAAATTTATGTCCCTGATTTCAGAAAATTAAATATGTTAATGAAATAGTTTAATTAACTATTATTTTTATCTAGTAGTCCTATACAATAATATATACATGCGATATATGATGTGGACAGATGATCATGGACCTATGATGTGATGTGTGTACATGTGATTATTATTATTGGGGCCTGCGAGCCTCTAATTTTCTCGTTTATTATCGAGCCTGCATGCTTGTAATTATGTTGTAATTACATGAGGAGGCGTAGCGATAGCGTGACTCACGAGGTCGAGATGGACTATCCGACGCATGGAGATGCGTTGAGATGCTGACGGATCCGACGAAGCGAGATGGACGATCACAGGACATAGAGATGCGTCGAAGTACACATAGATCTTGATGTGAGTGATTGAGCCCACTGGCTCGGGCCTGATCACATTAGGATATGGTCCATGATCATCTGGTGTGATTGCTCATGTGATGTGTGATTAGTTATACACCTACTAGATATGTATATATATATATTTGCATGCGATGTAGATATATATATTAAATACGTATGTGTGTGACACATTATGTTAGGAGACCAAATCAAAAATCCTCTCTATTAATAATATTAAGTCGGTAAACGTGAGGCAATTAGATTGACCCACGTGGCCTTCCATCATTATAGCTAGGAGCTGATTCCCGGTGTAGGTTGAGTTGGTCGAGTCCCTTGAGACTCACCTATATCGCATCTCACCATCTTATCTATGACATAGAGATGTCATAGGTGACCTAAGGACATGGTATTCTTGGTCGAGTCCCTCGAGAGTATATCACCTAATCAGACTCATCTGGTAACGATGTTAATGACTTAATCGAACATCATGGTTGGTTGAGTCCCTCGAGGCCATGGTGGTTCGAAGGCCGAACAGGACGGAAATCACAAGGAGTTGTGATTGGCAAGAGTTACCTACCTTTAGGGGCTTAACGTGATTGGTCGAGTACCTCGAGATTACGTTAAGACGCCGATTGGATCTTAATCCCCACTAGAGATCCACTGGGGGTCTCCGATTGACATACCGGAGGGTGTTGTATGTCTCGTGAAAAATTAGTGGGAATTCATTAAGATAGAAGTCCTTATCTTAATTGTTTAAATTTATGCAATGTCTGCATATTATTTATTTCTGCTACATCTTTTATTTCAAAAAATTATCGCTTTCAAATCCTTTACATGGTATACTTGATGCCAACCGCCTCACTGGTCCAAATTATACGGATTGGCTTCACAATCTGAGAATCGTTCTCACGGCGGAGAAAATCGCATATGTCCTTGATACAGTGATCCCTACGCCCAACGAAGGGGCAAGCGAGGATGAGATCGCTCGTTATGTGAAGTACTTAGATGATTTCACTCTTGCTCAGTGTTATATGTTGGCCTCTATGACTATTTAGTTACAGAGATAGCATGAAAATATGGATGCTAATTCCATACTCTTATATCTTCGCAAACTGTTTGAGGAACAGGGAAGAACTTAGCGATATGAGATGTCAAAGAGTCTTTTCCGTGCTAGGATGACTGAGGTGACACCGGTTCAGAACCATGTCCTTAAAATGATTGAGTGGATCGAGAAACTCACAGGTCTAGGAATGGTCCTAAAGGATAACCTGTGTGTGGATCTTGTGCTTCAGTTCCTATCAGATTTCTTTTCTCAGTTCATAATGAATTTTAATATGAACAAACTTGATGTGACCCTCCCAGAGCTCCTCAATATGTTGAGAGAAGCAGAAAGCACTATCAAGAAAGAGAAGCCTGAGAAGTCCCTTAAGAAGGGCAAGGGCAAGAGCAAAATGGGTAAGGCAAAAGTTGTCGAGAAAGACCCAACAAAAAACAAAGGCCAGTGCTTTATCTATCATGTGAATATTAAATTTATTTTGATGATTTATTAAACTAATATTTATTGATTAATACTGATGTATCATGTATCATTGTTCTGAAGAGGATAAAAAAAAAGAGAAAAGAGGAACGAGTCTTGTAGGAATAAAGGAGGAACAAAAAGAAAGAAGAAGAGGCATACCCAAAAAGAAAATGATTATGGAAAAATTCATGCGTGACGATGATGTCCAAGTGGTCGTGGTAAGTGATAGCCGTCGAGTAGCGACCTAGTTAAGAAGCGGAGGTTGATCGCGATCAAAAGCTATCTTCTCATCGATGAAGGCATCGATCGAAGTGAGAAACAAAGGCATCGGTTGTAGTTGCGTGAGAATCAAAAGCAACTTGCTGAGGAAGCAAAAGCACCGAGAACGATTTACAGATATCAATTGATGCTCAGATCGTCGATACGTACCATCCATTTCATGACAACATCATTCCTTGCTCCAGATGTAATAGCAAGGAGTCTAATGCAACAGCTTCCCACAAATCACGAGTTCCATATCAGAGGAATTGGTAAACTACTAGGAAACTTATCATGTCCAGTCATAAAAATTATAAGTAACAACTCACGTGACCAACCAACGATATTCTACTCATTATTCACCTTCTCGATTGCATCTTCTTTCTGCTAGATTCTTGGTAAAGTTAGTAGTATAACATATCCAAATAATCTTGTCTTGTCAAAAATCCAAGCTGCAAATAACTTTTGGGTGGGTATGCACGATCTAATATTATAGAAGAGAACAAAACAAACTTCTCCTGAGCTCCTTTTCGTAACTTTGCCCAGAAACACATCATTCTGGATTCTCCAGTCAATTAAACACCATAAGAACTTACAGTCAATCGGAACATAGAATTTATAATTGGGTCGTCCAATAAATCTGATCAAGATCTGATTGATACAAAAACAAACAACCAGAATGGTTTACACGGCATCGAGAAAATCTATACATGAGCTACTCCATCTCAAGCCTGGGCACTGCCTTCCTATCTTTATAGTGTTAGACCATACAAAATCCTCAGTTCAGCCTCTGGTGACCAAAGCCACTGCTAGTAATAGAATATGAACGTATGACAACATTAACATGAGGACCAAGAAGACCAGAGTCTCTAATAGCTTTTGATCCACTGCACCATCAGAAAACACTGAAACATCCAAACTCTCCCCGCATTACAAGCTGTGCCAACCCAAAAAACCTTCTCAGTAGCTTCCCATCGGAGGCATGCCAAATGGCGGCATTGGAGGCATTCCCATGCCAGCCATTGGAGCTGGAGCCGTGTAAGGTCCACCTGCGTTCGGTCCTCCCATACCAGGCATTGATGGAGCTGGTAAAGCAAGAGGCAGCAACTGTGCATACATATTCTGCACAAAAGAAAAGTATCATTACTATTTGACAGAATATCTACAAATTTTGATCCAGGAACAACTGGGAATGAACATTAAATACCTGCTGTGCAATCAAATCCTTCTCTTCCTTTTCTTTAGATTTCACTTCATTTTGTGCCTCAATCTTATATTTTACAAGTTCGTCAACTTTACTAGCGTACTCTCGAATAAACTGCATATTTCCAATATGTTACCATGGTAAAACAATTATCACGGTATTGTAAGTAGAAAGACACTTACACGATAAAACATTTATATAGATATTTATATTAACTAGAAAGACAATTGACAAATCACCTGCAAGAGATAAGGGAAAGCAAAGTCAATCATATTGTTCATCCAAGCCAGCTCAAGGGCAACATCAGGACGGATCAATTCATAACAAATGAAAAGACATGAAGCAAAGCATTCCTTCTTTCCCTGCAACACATTTTCCAGAAACTCCTCAGATGTCTTCTAGAGAATGAAGATAAATAGACTTACTTAAAAAAAGCTATGCCTTCAGGACTAGCACAAAAAGATGACCTGGTTACATATGTTTCCTTCTAAATTTGTAAACTAAAAGTTGCTTAAGGTGAAAAATCATGAAACATGCATTATAGAGGAAAACGAAAAAACAATTCTGATCTTCATAATTTATAATATTCAAAGTTTGCTTATTTCACCTTTTACAACTTTCGAGATATGCAGAACACAGTAATTACTGTTCAGTTTATGCTGAAGGTGCAAGTTGCAAAGCAACTGAAAATAGATTTCATTTTTTATTGTATTGTACAAGTATCTGTGTTTTGTTTAAATTAGTGATTGATTTAAAATCAACAACTGGTAAGATATAAACCGGTAGTTATGTGCTTCTATGTGGTGACTTCAAAAAAATTTGATGCTAGTTACCACACAGACAATTTACAAAACAGTTTCATCAAATTTGACACAGAATAGCCTATGCTTTGAAGGATACTCGTGCACTAGGCCACCCACAGCAGCTTCACGAATTGAGCATCCTATAGCACCATTTTGGGCTTACATGGAGCACAGTTCAAATGTGAACCTTGAAATTCATTAAATGCTATACAAATGATTCACAACATAATGATTTAATATATCACTTCAAGATGCACTGTGGCAAAATTTCCCAACATCTGAAGTAGTAAAGATGGATCTAAGCGAAGAAATAATGCACCAAAGTTCTAAATGTTAAAGCCGAAACCACTACAAAAAGATAGAAGAATCAATTCAAACTTACAATACCAAACATAAAATACCAACTACTGAAACATTTCGCATGAAGTAAGAAGTATATTAAAACACAAAACAAACACCCAAGTTCCATTTTCACAATAACCAGTGATTTAAAAAGCGCCAAGGCCCAAAAACACCCGAGGTGCTAGGCGCTCGCCCGAGCGAAGGGAGGTGCTAAAATGTAAAAATATATAATATCATTAATAAATATAATTATTTAAATAAAAATCTAATAATAATTTCAAATAAATAAAAAATAATAGTATTAAAATCAAAATAATATATTATTAAACTAATAAATAAAAAATACTGCTAACAGTTAGTAGTATACTATTAACATATTGTTAACAGTATACGGCACGCAGCAGAACGGTACTTACGGGCAAATAAAGCGGGAGCGGCGGCGGCAGCAGCGATGGCAGCGGCAACGGTAGCAGCCAGCAGCAACAGCGGGAGCGAGAGCGAGAGCGGCGAGCGGCGACAGTGGCAGCGGCAGCAGCAGCAGCCAGCAGCGACAGCGGGAGCGAGAGCGACGAGTGGTGAGCGACAAGAGTGGCAGCGGTAGCAGCGAGAACAGGAGCGGGAGCGACGATAGTGGCAACGACAGCAGTGGCAGCGAACAGCGGGAGCGGGAGCGGAAGTGGGAGCGACGAGCGACGATAGTAGCAGCGACAGCGGCAATGGCAACAATGGCAGCGAGCAACAGCAGCGGGAGCAGCAAGCAAGGTTAGGGTTGGGGAAGACGTGAGAGAAATGTGCTTTAGTTGGTTCGATTGAACCAACTAAAGCAAACCGAACCAGCATTTTAACGCTGGTTCGGTCGCCCGTTCTAACCCGGGCGCTCGCCCGAAACGCTCGACGCCTGGGCTCGGGCGAGCGCCCAAGCGGCACCTGTTTGAAGTGAGGTGCTTGGAAATGAAGCGAGGCGCTCGAGCCTCACCTCGCCTCACCCGAGCGCTTAGGCGCCCGAGCGCCTATTGAAATCATTGACAATAACTAAACAGAATAAGACAAGAATAAGATAATACTTCTAATTCTTGGGTATCTCTTAGAATATAAAAGTATCCTTAGTGATCATATACTTTAACATAAATCTAATGGATATAGAACACCTTATGAAGAGATTCATAGGAAATTAATATGACACATCAAGAACTTACCTGTTCGATAAAATAAACGAGCAGTTCTTCTGAAAGTTCACGGTCACCAGACTGTGAACACGTCTCCATTGCATCTTTGTACAGGTTGTCCTTCTTGGACAGCACAATGGACTGCTTCCATCTTCCAGCTTTCTTATATATATATGCTGCAATCCTCCTCATCTCAAGAAGCTCAAGCTTTTCAATCTAGTAAAACAAGACACTAATTACAAGAATATTTGTAAGCATAATAATTTAATGGAAAAGTAGCAATAACAACAACTTTACCCTCTGTGCAAGGCCTATCTGATCAAAGTTATCATGCAAGTCAACTGATTCACGTAATCTATCATAGTCTTCCTCCTCAACATAAATTTCATTTAGTGCTTCATTAACAGCAGCTACATTGTTACTTTGAACTGCAACCATATATGGCTTCACAAGATGCAAGTGACCAGCCTGAAGCAAGAAATTGTTAGATATTCAAAATATGTCAAGTTTTATGGTAGTAAACTAATTACACTCTCAGCAAATACAAAACAACTTCATTCAGCTGTTGTCAAACAGAATTAAATGAAATTAGGGGATTCAAGGACAAGTTTGCACCTTCTGCATGATATCTACAACACGAGTGTGGTCCACACGAAGCGCAAGCACATGTAGAACATCATTAATGAGGTCAGGATGTTCTTGCAGGTAGAAATGCACAGCCTTGTAATAGAGCTCAACATTTGCAACTTTGACAATAACATCTTTAAACTGCATATGATCCCATGCATCTGGAGAATGGTTCATGATAGTTGTTGCAGCATTGTCAAATTCATCATATTGTATAAACAAATAGGTTAGTTCTTTCCAGTGTTGTTGCTCATCACAAACACGGATAAGCTTGGGAATGTTCAAACGAGTCGAGAAAAGTTTAATGTGCTCCATAAGTTTCTCCGGCCTATATCTAGCATATAAGACCCCCAACTCTGTAAAGATGCCCATGTGTGCACGTTCTAAACCAAGGCCACTTTCCATGAGAGAAATTAACTCGTTAAAGCAACCTTTGTTCTGATAATAGTCACTAACCTCTTCCAAGTCATCCACCTGGAAGAAAAAACATATAACATATGCAGTTTAACCTATAAAATATAAAACCATCTAAGTGACCAGGTAAAAAACAATTAGTATCAAAATTGTTCCATCAAATTTTTAAAAGCATTACCTGAATAATTACGTTCAGACCACATATTTGTGCCAAGCGGAACTCCTCAGCATCTACACAAGCAAAACAGACTTCCTTCCATGTCTTTGAGCTATTTGCCTTGCGAGCTGCATCAACAGCACCCTGGAATTGCTTCAGCTTAACAAGTGTACTAGCCAATTTTGCCCAGTTTGAAATGAAAGCAAATATGATCTTAGCAGCTTCATAAAGGGCATCATCAAATAAACGGTCGCCGATGTTTTGAAGATTAGCAATATTTGGCATAAGCATGAACTCCTCAATTTCACCGAGCCTATCAATCTTAGCATATGCAAAGATCAGTTCACCATCCACTTTTGGCTCTTTAACCTTTTGCCTCACCATCAACAAGTATTTCACCAAGTCATGGTAAACATTAGCATCTTCAGCAGCTCGAATAACATCGAGGAACTGGGTTTCATCATCTGCACGAATGAAGGACTCGATTGCATCACTCACTAACCCTTGCCGCAACTGAGCTATTGCAACCTGGCTCCACACAGCATCTTCCTCAACACGGAAGGCAAATTCTACAGCCCGCTCTATGCTTTGAATGTTGTCCAGGAGAACATTGACGGCCTGCACATTTAAGTTGAATTTCTTGAAAATTGCGAATGCTTCCTCATACAGCTGTGCTTCAACTGCAACCTCCCCAACTGCTGGGCCATCAAAATTGTCTAATCTATTAATGTAATCCATTACTCTAGGCGGATCAGCTTTAACAGCTGTCAAAATCAGTAGGTTTTGCAGATTGAAATTCCCACTAAAGGCAGAATTTTGTAGCACAATCTTCTCTAGTAGTTCAATAAGTTCATGTGGAAGATCAGCTGTCATGAAGGCTTTAACAGCAGCAGAGACTTGCTCTGGGCTCTTGCTCTCAGGCAATGCAGTAGAAACAACTTGATCAATAAGTTGTCTTCTGTATTCATTTTCGGGGTGAAGAACTTTCTCCCACAGATCAGCATCCATCCTCTCAACGACATATCTGTCAACAAAGAAGATAAATGATCATCTAAATGGATTAGAGTGGTTAGGAAGGAAAAGCTTCTAACAAGGTTAAATTTAAACAAAATGCACGAAAATACCTTGCTTGCAGTTTGAACAGTGAATTTTTGTTAGTGACATTTATAAGTTCATCATCACATTGGCCTCGTCTGTATGCAACAACTGCAAGAGTAGGGTCCCGCTTTTCACAATATTTACCAACAACACGTGAATCATAGTATGGGTTAGTAGTTAGAAAATGCTCTGGATTGTTATTGCTGTCTATGATTATCTTTCCCAGAGCATTATGAACATGCACATCTTGGCTCCCCTCACTGACAAGATGTTCCAAAAATTGTGTCAGCAGTCGTAGGCGATTCCTGTTTTACATAAGACATTAGAGGTGGTATTTGTTGAAAAAAGGAAATTGTTTCTAAGAGCATAATAAGGTATAATGCTCGATACCTCTTCTCACATTCAGCCACAAGAGGCTCAACTGGCAGGAGAGAACGGACAGAAAGAATCAGACCTTTAATGAAATCTTCAGGACATTCATCATCTAGCAGCTGCCCAACAACCAAAGGGGCATTTCCTGGATTTACCTATAAATATAACAACCAAATTAGTGATGAATCGGATGCGGAATACAAAAGATGAATGCATTGCTGCAACAGAAACTTAGCATCCAGTTAGAAAAGAAAATCTTACTTTTTGAACATAACCTTCAATATATCGAAGCATGTTGTTTGTATATAAATAGTGGGTCAAATCTGGAACAAAACCAAAACGATCACAAACATTGATCAAGGGCCTTGCATCTGGAAGTTTGGCTTCCATCAGGAAATTCCTTGTTTTTTCAGGATCATAGAAGTTAGATTCCCGAGTTACACGTTCAACTTCCTTTAACTGTCCAGTTTTTGCTGCAGCCTCAATGTACTTGAAGTGTATATCAGGATCCTCACTGTTTTATTCCCATAAAAATAAAAGACAAAATATCAATATTCTTATCAAGGGTTTATACTCATCCTGAACATTTGTCTTAAAGTTTACCTGGAACTTAAATAAAATCCCAAGAAGAAGTAAAGACCTTCATAGGACTTAAATTGCTCAAACAGTTTTATGCAGGCATCTACACCTAACTGCTCAGAATATTCTTTGGCAGTCTGCAAAAGACCTAGATGTTATAAACCTAAGATAAGCAAACCAATGTATTTCTGGAATCAGCAAAAAATAACACCTGCACAATTATCTGAAGGTTCCCTCTCAAATTGACCAGTAAAAGGTCTTTCATGCACTCCAATGCCCATTCCCTGGAAAGGGTCCCAAAGAACTCGACAAGCGCCTGCAGTGAGTTACTTCTTAATATCTGATTTATTTCGGCTGTAGCTATCAGCAATTGTCATAATATCTAATCCATTACAAATAATAGCTAATCAGATAAAATGATGCAACCAAAGATACCTGTGGCTCGATGGCATGAGTGTTCACAATAACACGTTTAATATCAGGTAACTCACTGTAATGCTGCAGCATATAGTACGATTGATTAATAATATACTATATAAAAAACTTGGTTGCAAATATTTTCTGAAGATTATTGCACCTGAAGGGCTCGGACATATAGGCCAGCCTTTTCACATAGTTGAGCAATCCGAGGTCGATCATAATGACTGAACATTCCATTAGCCAAAATAGCATCTGCAACATTTGGATACGTCACCAAATTAATCTCTAAAACCTGCAACAGAATAGAAAATGTCAGACTGATGACCATGGATGAAAAAGAATGCAACTTTAACTTTGAAAATATCATACCTTAGTTTGAAGAAAAGCATGCTCCGGTAGATTTGGCTTCAAGACATCTAACAGGAATGCTGTTGCCTCCCGAATCATATTTCTCTACCAAAAGCATAACCAAGAAAAGTCAAACTCATTTAGCAGCCAAAAAGAGATTTCATAAGAAAAAAATCAATCAACAAAACCTGACTATCAGGGTCATGCTGCATTCCCGATAATTGAAAAAATAAAAAACTTTCATCTCCATTCAATGTTCTATTTAGAGAAGAAATTATCCAAACCTGAAGAAAAAGATCAGTGATTGTATTGTAATCCACTGGACAGCCTCCATCCATTTGTGACATCATAAGAGCAAAATTAACTGCTCCCTGAAAGAAAATTTATTGAATGAAGATTTTGTGACAATGTTATCAAAAAGATGAATGAAAAAGATGGATTTCCAAATAGTGATAAAAGGAGACTAACAGTGTAAGCCATAGAGCAATTTTAAAACAAATGATAAATCAAACAAATCAGTAACATATTAATATTATATTGTGACATCAAAACTATATATGAAATTTAGGTGTATTCACCCATCATGAAAAACAAGCTCTTACCTGAGGATCTGACCTCAAAATGGTCTGCAGAAGGAAAAGATAATCCGGTGTGTAGCCAACCTGCAATCAAGGATAGATTTACCATAGGGGGCTCCAGAATTTTGAGGTGAAAAACTTGCTAAAGGAAATAGTCATTGTTGCAGGCGAATCAATATGTAAGAATGTGCAAGGGTGAGATTCAGTCCTCATACCAATAAAAATGTCCCAAGAAAAAAAAAGATGGTTGTCTAATTGGGTATCTTGGAGAGCAATTTGGGAAATTACCTGCTTTGAGTATATAAGAATCTTGTCAAACTCCCTTCGTTCTGCAAAAGCAGCAACAACTTTCGGAGTAGCCCTTGCTTTTATATAGATCTTAAGTGCAAGATCATTGTCCACAGTCTAAAGCAATAACAGTTCTAGATGATCAACACAACAGTTCTAATCTCTGATATAATAATGACTAGTAAAGTGTATTTTGTGATATTGGCTAATAAAGTGCATCAACATTATTAAGTATGTCAATGAAGCCTCTGTAGTGCTTGTGAGATGCTACATCACTTACCTTGACAAGATCCCCAAGCTCTTCACTGCACTCAAGCTTGTCTTCAGCCAACCAATTTTCCAGTAGATTCTTCTTGTTCTGGTTCACAACAAGGCGAGATAATTCTAAAGATTCAAAAGCATTAAGCTTGCCTTTTGTTAACAATGTTCCAAAGTACTGCAACAGTGGAGGTGTTTGCCCAGCTTGGACTGGAACACTCTGCAGACAGTAGAGATGCAAAAGTGAACAATGAGTTGTCCCGAACAAGAGGGCACATGAGAAGTGCAAGGAAAATTGAAAATATAACTTCTTTTGCAATGAAGTGACCGAAGTAACTCAAATTAAGAAATCACTTCACATGTAAACCATGTATTTATACACAAACAGAGCAGCATACAAGCTCTAATTATGCTGCAGAAAAAATATACACCAATGAAAGTGTCATTACCTGAAACTTTGCAATGGTCTCTGGAGTTCGAAGAATACCTTGTGGTGATTCCGCAGCAAGTTCTGCAGCCTCCTTGTATTTTGTCTGGGAAAATAGTTCTTGGAACCTCTGCACAACCTGGATGCATAGAAGAAGTAATAGATAAGTAGATCTTGTAACCATTTTTCAAATGAGGTGAAAATGATCCAGCAAATAAATAACAAAAAAGGCAATGCTCATCCTAGCTATCTGAGGCAACAGATCAATCTAAAACATTACAGTATGCCACAATACCTATGTATATGACAAACATAAGAACTAAGGACACAAGCTATTCCTATATAGAAGCAATTAAGAGAATTTTATAAGCTTTACAGATCGGAATGTTAGGCAAATAAGTAATATGTACAAAAAATTTATATCACAAAGATGAGAATGTTGAGATCGATGTATATAGTTACTAAAAAATATAGAAAATATAGAAAAAGAAATGTTTTCATTCGTCAACAATTAGGCATAGCTCCAATACAAAATACAATACAAAAGTGTGCAAGCAAGATTTGTTATTTTGCCTGAAAGGGTAAACTTGCACACACACCATTTCATTTCATATTTACCAGTCCAAGCAGGAACCAAGACACACTGCATGAACCAAGACACAGACTGCCTAGTCATTATATACCAGCCATATTTACCAGTCTGGGCATGAATTGGACCACAAACCATCCCTCCCTCGTTCTCTCATGTGATTTCTCTTCCAGCATGACCTACTGCCGCTAGCCAATTGCCCATCACTATCTGCCAACCCAGTACCTCTCTCAGTACCCAGAGCAATTGGTTCGTTGTTTCAATAATTTTAGTGAGGGAAATTCTGTAACAGATTTGACTTGAACATTTATGATTTTCTATAAGTACCAAAACAATGCACATTCCAAGACATGATTTCATTAAGTGCAAGGATAGATCATTATGGTTCAGGTATCCAGTTGAAAAATATTGCAAACCAACAATGAAATTTTAACAGAAAATGAAGTATTTAAGTGCTTCAGGCCATGAAATGGAACGTCCAAATTTAGCTTAAGCTGACAGTAACATCTTTAAGGAAAAAAGACTCCCACCAATGTCCATATTTTATGGTTAAAATTGCACATGAGCAACAAGGTATGTCGAACTAAGCAGTTGGCAAAATTAGATAAAAATTTTGTGAATTCTGATATGTGCTCAATGTTACCAGCAAGAAACTCAGAGACACTTAAAATTTAGAATCTTCATTAAACAAGATAATGTAGAACTTGATTTTGATCCATTAAAAACAAAAACTAATTCAAGTTTCCACTAATGAAATGTACAAAGTCAGTTATTTTAATGTCATATATTAGTTCTTTTGTTGAATGGCATTATATAGTTAAGAATGGTCTTTAATCTATTTCTTGCCAACATAACTCATCCAGTCTATACATTCCAGCACTATCCAACCGATATCAAATTCTTTTTCAAATTTACAGTGCAGAAGCATGTATGTGACAGATTTAAATCGGGGGTTTAAATAGACGCCTAGGCGCTCGGGTGAGGCTAGGCGAGGGCCAAGCTGTCACAAACAAAGCTATAAACAAAGTGTTCGATGTGATGCTCGTGTATGCCCGTGTCTTTCGGTTTTGTTCATGCTTTGCATAGCATGTAGAGGACTTGCAATAGGCTTAGCAGTCCTAGGTTAGTTGGCTATTGTAGCTATTTCAGGCTTGTAAACGCAGGTTGTGTGCAATCATCACGTAGAGACAAAACTGCTCAGAAACAAGTCATCTAGGTATCCATTTTAGGGGTTTTCTAACTCCGTAGAGTGGTGCGGAGTGTCAACCAGTATAGCACCTAGGAGCTACCCGAGTAGCATATGGTTGGATGGGCCTTTGGGGTATTGTCAAAGGCTGGTTCGCTGCCTTATTCCACTACAGTGATGTGGGCACTTGTAGAGATATTTGGCTATGGTGGAGCACCTTAGACTCTTTGTCATACGACCGTTCTGAGCTTGTGAAATCCATATTTGTAATTTACATTACCTATCAAGTGTTGCATGAAATGGATGTTTGTGGATCCCAAATTAAATGCTTTCTCTAACCTGTCTTCTCTTTTGTAGGCCCTTAAGTGATCATAAGAGATTTTGGAAAGGCTATCCCTAACGGACAAACATGCAAGGGTGCCACACTACTTAGGCAAAACCAGCTAAGTCCGTAACATAACATATCATGGATTTGCCACACGACTTCAGTGCAGCGATGCCTGGGCACTCGCTTGAACCCAAGCGCCTCGGGCGAGCACCCAATTGAAACAATGCAGTCGTACCATACTATTAAGTCTAGTTTGATTGAATAGTAGCTAGTTGCTTCGATTAAACCAACTAAGCTACATAATGTTACTATACTTGCAAAACCCACCCCCGCTCCCGCACGACCTCGAGCCATAAACCTTAATGCAATCGCTGCCTCCACCACCGACGCTTCCTCTGCCACAGCCTCCACCACTAACGTATAGGACCGACACTTCACTTCCTCTACCGCCGATAGACGCATACAAAGGTCTAGCTTTCGCACACAGTTCCCTCTGCCACTACTGCTTCGGTGTGCAACTCCTTGCACCATCGAGGGAGAGCATTGCAGCTTCCTCCACCACCGACGGACACATCTGAAGCTTCGTCCGCCCACAAGGTCACTGTCCACAGCTTCCGCCGCCACCGATGTCGTCGCCCGAAGCTTTCTCCGTTGCTGCTGCTACCGTTCACAACTTCCTCCTTCGCTAGTGTCATCCAAAGCTTTCTCTACTGCTATTGTTGTCCGAAGCTTCCTCCACACCACTACTATTATCATTCGCAGCTTCTTTCGCAACCGCCGTCATCCGAAAGTTCCTCCGTCACCGCCACCCTCTCCTTCCCCACTTTCCACCGTTGGTGACTATTTTCTCCTCTGTAACTACTATTGATAGTAGATTAAATATTGTTAACAGTAGATTGTAAATACTGTTATCATATAATAGTCCATATTTAGATTTTAGCACTACTAATCTCTATTTATTTAGAACTGTTATTAGGGTTTTAGGATTAACGACAAGTGTACAAAGCAAGTCAGAAGATTCATAAAAAAATTCAAGAAAGAATCCTGCTAGAAAATACAATTATCTAAAGGATCCTAAAGATCCTAATACAGTTATTTGCATCTTTTGTGATAAGACTACTAGAGGTGATATTTTCCATGCAAAACAACATCACGTAGGGAACTTCAAGAATGCATCAGCATGCAAGAAGTGTCCACCTGATGTAAAAAAAGAGTTGCTAGCTTATAAGACTGAAAAAACGATGTAAAGGAATAAATCTTATGGGATTTTACTCGAGGATAATGTTAAATATATTAAATATGATGAAAAAGAAAATTATTCAAAAAGTGTCAATCCAAGTAGGAAAGAGTATATGACAGAAAAGGAAAAGAAGTCATGATTGAAAGGAACTGATGGACTTATATATGTATCAAGGATAACAGAAGCAACATGGGCAAGCAGGAGCAAAATTAAGACAAACAAATATAAGGGATGCTTGTGATAAGGAAATAAGGGAAAAAATGAATCAGCACATTGCTCGCTATTATCAGGTTAGCCTTCCCCTTAGTACTCATCATTTAGACAGTTTTAAAGTGATAATTGAAGCTATTAGAAGATATGATGGGGGGTTTAAAACCTTCAAGTTATTATGAGTTATGAGTTCCATTACTAAAAAAAGAATTGGATTATACAAATGACTCATTAAAGGGCCACAAAGAATTATAGGTAAAGCATAGTTGCTCTATTATGTCAGATGCTTGGACCGATATGAGACATAGGAGTATAATTAATTTTATGGTCAATTGTTCTTTAGAAACCATGTTTGTAAAGTCAATAGATGCATTATCTTTTATAAAATCTGAAGAAAAGATATATGAGTCGCTTGACAAATTTGTAGAAGAAATTAAAAAACAAAATATCATCCAACTCCAAGTTATACCCAACAATGGAAGCAACTATGTATTAGCTGATAAGATTTATATTTTGAATTTTTTAGTCTTTTAATTACTCTGTCTCCAATTTGAATGTAAGAACTATGTGACTCCTAAGTCTTATCAATTTTGTTATCATTTGTCTTAGATAAATTATTTGAAACAAAAAGGCCACTTATATTAGACTTTATGTGTGGCACATTGCATTGATTTAATGTTAGAGAATATTGAAAAGATTCCTAGCATCAAAAAAACTTCGGAAAGGACAATTTTTGTCGTTGGATTTTTATATAATCATACGAGAGCTTTGAATATAACAAGAGAATTCACAAGCACTAAGGAATTTGTGAGATATAGTGCCACCCGATTTACTACGTCTTGATATTACAAAGCGTGCTTCATCAAAAACAGAATCTGAGAAACATATTTACCTCGGAGATATGGGTGACAAGAAAATAAGCAAAAGATGCAAAAGGTAACATGGCCGGTGATAACATCTTAATGTCATCCTTTTGAAATCTCATAGTTTATACATTAAAGGTAATGGACCCTCTTGTTTGAGTCCTTCGATTGGCAGATTACGAAAAGAAGCCTATAATAGGATATATTTATAAGGTTATGGATGGAGCAAAGGAGACGATTCCAAAGTCTTTCGATGAAAAAAAGTATAAAAAAATATTTGCACTCATTGACAAAAAATGGAATTGTCAAACTTCATCGTCCATTACGTACAGTAGGATATTATTTGAACCCAAAATTCTTTTATAAGAACACCTCCATTAAGTTTGGTGCAGAAGTTGTAAATAGGTTATATAAGTACATTGCAAAATTAGTTCCAAATCTTAGGTGCAAGATAAGATCATATGTGAATTATATTTATATAAGAATGTTAATAGCCTTTTTAGAATTCTAATGGCAGTTCGATCTAGGACAATTACATCCCTAGGTATTTATAAATTTATATAATTAATTTCATGTATGGTATGTTATTGTTATTAAAAAATAAATTTTACAACTGAATGATGAAGTCTATTTGGAAATTTCATCCCAAACTTACAAGAATTAACTATCAAAATTCTTAGTTTGACTTGTAGTGCTACGGATTGTAAGCGAAACCGAAGTGTCTTTAAGCATGTAAGGATCACAGAATATTTTTGTTTCAGTTAATCTATTCTTTTTTAAACAAATGTATTAATATATTTTAAAATTATATAATATGACAGATTCACATAAAGAGAAAAAATCAAGTAGAGAATCAATAATTACATGATCTAGTTTATATAAAGTATAATCAAGCATTGAAGGCTCCTCTTGATTTACGAAATAACATTAATCCAATCTTATTGTAAGACATTGATGATTTAAATAAGTGGTTGATGGGAAAAATAGGTAAACTTACAAGATGTTGAAGATAAGCTTGTATTTGAAGATGACAACTTAACATAGGGAGATGTGGCAAAAGTCTCAAGTGTTGGATAATTATAGACATTTATAAGGCAGATAACGAAGGTAAAAATGAGTGTAAAAGTCTTAAATTCATCTCCTACCATTGTCGAAGAAAAGGAAACCTATTTTGATGAAGATAGACTATAGGATTATGATGATGATTGAATTTGATATAAAATTTATTGTTTTGAGTCCTTTGACATTTTTGTCATTAGAAGATGGATAATATGACTTGGAACTTTAGATCTTTTAAATTTAATATTATATTTTTATTTATATAATCATATTTATCAATTATATTATATATTTTTTATATTTTAATATTTCATAACATCTCGCTTTGCTCAGGTGAGCATCTAGGCATGCGCCTAGTGCCTCGGATATTTTGGGACCTTGATGCCTAACACTTTTTAAATCACTGATTTGAATGACTTAGAAGGCAAAAAAAGAAGCTATAACAAAGATGAATTAAGAGTCCTTTTGTTTCTTCATGATTAGTACTTAGTAGATTTATCATCCTTTTTTTAATTTTCTTAGTTTTTCATGTAATGAAAAAATCATTAAAGATTACAATGAAACTAATAGCCCAAAGCCTTGTAACAGTCCACTTTCTAAAAAAAGATCAATTTCATTGTTGTGCCAATTTATAGCAGGCAAGATAAGCGAATTTCCCCAAGGCAAACCAAAATAAAGTAAGTCATAGTTATTGTTTCATTTTCTTCTAGTTATGTGCATTACTTAATATACCTCATAATCATAATGCATTATATTATTGGTATAATTAACATCAATTATTCAATAAAAGATCCATATAGTCATTAGGTAAAATGCCACCTAATTGAGTTTGTTCAAATCTACAAATTGCATTAATGTCTTCTGTTCATCTAAAATCATTTTTATTGAACACAACAGGACTTAATTGGTTAAAAAGCTATAAAGAAAGATGAACATCAAAGTAGACGTGCATAGATGCAAATAAACTTGCTTTAGTATTGCATTAGCACAACTTATAAGGCGTTTAAATATCTACAACACCCATAAAGCAGCAAATATCAGAAACAAATTCCTTTTCCATAAAAGAGAGATACAGTCAGCACCTTAAGATTGGAAGTCTCGGCAGGACAATGTATGTATTAAGCATTTCATGAAATGATGTGCATGACCAACAAAGATCATAGTAAACGTTTTGAAGGAACTAAAAGGTATCAAAAAATTATTTTTTACCAAATTCTCAGCTCCAGGAAGGTTCCCTCGTTTTGCAAGGTTAACAGCAAGCTCCAGATTGTTTAACTGTGAAAGTCATGACACATGATTGTTAATCATAAATCTTATGCAACAACATAAGTGTGAAAAATAGAAAGAAAGGTGCTTGTGCAATAACATACTTGGCCACTAACGAAAGGCACAAGAGTTGCCTCATTTACAGTAGCCAGCAGAACTTGGCCCTTTCTATTTATTGCGTAAAAGCCACCAACATTTGGAGCCTCTATTGTGAGAAATATGGGATCTGGACTGATTCTGTTTCTGTAAACTGCTGTTGCTGTTTCCAGATCATACACGAATAATAGACCAAGCTTTGTGATAACATATATCAAACTGTACTTTTGGGAGATCTGCCAAAATGAAAAACAATTTGGAATGGTAATTGAATGCTTAAATCAAACATGCCCTTGAGATTTTACTGAAAACACTTCAAAGTTCACCTGCATGGCCACAGGGAAGTCATCTGCAAAATCTGGTGGGAAGAATAAATCTGCTTGTTTCTTGGTAAAACCTGGCTTTCCTGATAAAAGATTTTTTCCTTTTAGAACAGGATTGGACTCAAAAGAGGAAAAAATGCGAAAATATAATTATATCCTTAAGCAGAGCTAATTTCCAGATCTTAATTTGTTCCGTCTTTCCAAATATTTGGACTAAACATATTGGTTTATATATTGTTTAATTTTGTTGGACTAAAATTATTTTTTCATTTTGTCCAATTCCTGACTGGTCTCAGTAGAAACAATCATCCCAATACTGGAAATATTTTGTTTTCTTTTAATATAATGCCAGCTATTACTACTCTTACTCTTCCATGGAAAATGATCCTTCTCTTGAAAACTTATGCAGATAACCAAAGTGGAAATATAGTACCTGGTTGGGCTCCTAGTTCAATGACATGCAACTTCGAGGTAATTTGACCAGCGTTCATTGTCTTTGAGGCAAAACAAATAAGAACAGAGGGGTTCTCATTCCCAGCCACCTGGAAAGGAGATTATCAGCATTAAGAATGAGGATAATTTACATGAAGAGTACCTGCAATAATTAGTACACAAACAAAGGACAACAAAAGTAATAGTTCATTGTCTTTGAGGCAAAACAAAAAAGAACAGAGGGGTTCTCATTCCCAGCCACCTGGGAAGGACATGATCAGCACTAAGAATGAGGATAATTTACATGAAGAGTACCTGCAAGAATTAGTGCACACAAACAAAGGACAAGCAAAGTAATATAACCTTAAATGACGCGAAGGATGAGGCATGTGCTTCAAGTGCTTGACTACGCTGCTGATCCACAGAAAAGAGCTGCATATTTCCTTTTACTAGTTGTGGCCTCTACAAACAAAAGTAGAACACATAAGAAACAAACATAATATTGCATCCAACTTAGTTAAAAAAGTAATTATATCATCAGTAAATAACTGGAAAAAGAACATCAAGTAAATGAAGAACATAAGAAAAAAAAATGGGGCAGGGAAGGCCATCAATATAGCGAGGGAAAAAGATCAATATCAGAGCAACAGTGCTCAATGACAATAAAGAAGAAACAGCTTGTTTAAAAAGTTGCTAGAAAAAAAAAGAAAATGTCAAGATCGCCTAACATCAGAAGGCATTTGACATAGTTGATGAGTTACTTATATACCACCCTCAAAGCCACATCACCAAAATTAAAGAAACAGAACAAAGAGAAGATGATATCAAGACAGAATTTTATAAAGATAATCCACTCTTTGTCCTGTTTTCAAGGCTGCACATATATCCACTCCCATTGAGTTATCTACAAAATGATTCCAATATTCATGGGTACATTGATAACCTAAATTTAGCAATCTGATTCCCTATGCAGAAACACTTAAGATATAATTCCTTTTTGCACACTCATCATAAAGCATCTACCTAGTCCTCATTCGGGAATCAGGGATACCTTAAACCATGAAAGATCATGACTCTCACATATCTTCTTGTTCATATTGGAAGAGGATAGGATGGTTTTGTTTTCAAAATGAATAAGCAAAAAAATTTGGCATTTGGCAAAAGAGTTACGATCTAAAAATACATAGGGCAGACAAGCAGGCTTTTCTGAAACAGAACTGACGTGTTACGATCTAAAAAGATCTTGATAAGGTAAGGTAATTTGCAGGAAGGCAGACAAGCAGGCATCCTACACATCCCGGATTGCAAAAGGGCAAATCTTCTGAAGCCTTGGTACCAACAAACTCCCTTCTTCTGTTGGCAAAGTCAAATTAGGATGTTTAACATATGAAAGCTTTTCTTTCTCATACTTAGCTTACCACATATTTTCTGCCTATCAAACATCACCTTCATTTACAGTTTAAAAATAATTACAAAGTGATCACAACCAAAACAACTTTTTCAATTTCAAAAGTTTCAGAAAAGGTGAACAAAAACTGTGTTTAATACAAAAAACATGGTGCCATACAAGCCCTTCATTATTTATAATAACTGTCAATTGCTTTTACAAATATGCCATTCAAGTTTAACCCTTGGAAATTTATGATTCAACATTTTCTCAATGTACAGATACCTGCTTGCATATACCATAACAAAATTGGCATAAATGTGCTTCTGCATATTAAAATGGTGGAGATGTAAAGCATTAAACATTGAAATATATAGTCTAAAAAAGAATCTGTATGTATGCAAACACCACTTCTCCATTGAGAATCTATTTGGTCCTTTACTCACCAAGATGGCTCAATACAAATGCCTCTTAACAGTCACATGTTTAATAACATTTAGTCACGTCTCAATCTCTTTTGATCTTGAACATCAACTTTATAGTTTCTCCTCTAAAGCAATTGCTTGTAACTATCTTGTTTATAGATTAAACTGTGATTCATATCATTATTCTCAAAACAGGCCATCTTATTTAACGGAGTTCATCCTCATCTATCATTTTCTTCATTGAATTGTACTACAAAGCAAGGTTCACTGTACCACCAAATATGGTACAATATGGACAGTATGTACTGGTTCACTCGACGACTGACATGCATACTAGCCTGTATCAGGCAACACACATCAGATGGGGGTGTACCGCCTGGCCCCCTGTATCAGGCAAAAAGATCGAAACTCACCATTACCAACTGATATAGGTTGGTAATGTCAGATTCCCATCATATCGGGCAAATTCAGTCAAACCATGCTCATTTTGGCATACATTAACAATACACGATGCTGCTTAAGATTTACCAATAAGGAACAAGGTAGAAAAGAGTAGGTACACTCATATGTGAAGATAATATATACCTGCATCACCCAGAAGCAACAAAATGCATATCCAAAATGCACTTAAATAAGCAATTCATCCTTTGGATTGCCTTCTTTAAACATTCTTTTCCACTTAAGTAATAGCACAATTGTTTCTCAAAGCTTCAACCCCATGCTATCCCATATTTCATCCCTTCAAAATCTAGAACCTTGGGAAATCCAACTCCCCATTTTTATTAGTCTGCATCAAATTTGTTCAACAACTCATATCAGCTTTATCTGTGTCCAGATTTTGCCCTTGAATAAACTGATTTTACAATACATAGTACAGCCAGCCTTTACTGAGCTAACAATTAGGTAACCCAAGCCTATTGTTGCACTGGGCCAACTGGCATCTTCAAACGTGCATGGCAGATGGCACTATGCTGGGACCTTGTGCACCTGTCTTTGCTAATGATATATCAATCCTGGGATTCGAAAAGAAACTATCCAAGCTAGTAAAGTAGATTCTTAGCCCCACAGCATCAAAGTGTGTGCTTCATTGCTCCTTGGAAGCAAGGAATACACCACATCCTACTCTCAAAAAAAGAACAGATTTTTTAAAGCAGGGTCATTCTGCTTCTGTTTATGCATAAAATTTGAATCATGCACCTTATAAGGCTGAGCAGAGTCAAGAAAACTGGAATACCAAACCAAACAAGTTTGTTTAGTTTGTTAGGCTCAGTTTAGTTCAGGTCGGTTTCAGATTCAGTGAGCCAAAAACACAATAGTCCTGGTCTTGGTTCAGTTGGGCGAAAAGCCAGTTCAAACCAAACTCGATAGAATATTTAGATCCAGCCCACATATATTATAGCTTTAGCAGTTTATCTCAATGATTCAGGGCTCACCAAATGTATTAGGGTTGCCCTAAAACTACATAAAATCTGTCCCAAGCATTAACTCCATCTTTTCCCTCACCACCACCTTACCCCTCCCTCAATTGAAAAAGCTTCTTTTCCTCCCACCCCATCCCTTCATATACCTTTCTGCCAATCAAACAAAACCTCACCAAGAGAACCTTCCCACCAAATGATGCAAACAATGGGGTCATGGCATACTTAGATACATTTACTGCAAAAGATATGTATGTCATATAACATCTCCAGTGACACCTTTTATATTGTCATTTAACAGACTACACAAAATCAAGATCACCCATTTACCATGGGACTGGTGCTGTCTTTTATTATTTTCTTTTTTCTTCCATATCTCGATCATAAGTGTCAGAATTTCCCCGCTTCAAAAGACTTCCACACGAAGCACAATGCCTTATGCCTGTTTGCTATAATAAAGTTCAGCAAGATTGCATGGCAGTGAGTCATACTCTATCAGAAAACCCAAACATTCTCATCATGAACTTCAGATTCATATAATTCCAGGGCAATAGCTTTTGGGTACACCTTCAATTTCTATTTACACACTTTCAGCAAGATGATACTATCTCAGTCAATAATACATTTCCTTGGAAACAAAATCCACAGCATTTCCAGCATTCAGTAAAAAAGTCAAAAATAATTTGTAGCATATTCCATGACTTGATTGCACCTTCTATTGTTTCAGTTTTATGCCTCACTCAAAACCAATTATAATGACATAACTACCCCTGTAGGTGTGAAGTACGCACATCTTTTGTAATTACTAGAACCTTCCTCTTTCTCTATTTTGTTCCTCAGATTTCAGATAAATGTTATACTTGCTGTAAAAGAGATTAGGATAGGATTGGAGACTACCCTGCACATCCATACATTTAAACAAAAAATCTTTAAATGCAATCAAAGCAACAGATAAACAAGCAACCAAGACAGAGCACAAAAGTGAAATTGCATAAGAGATTTAACAACTTCTGAAGTTTCTTTGATGATTATTATAAATGCCAGAAGTAGTGATTTCAATAGGCGCTCGGGCGCTCGCCTAGGCGCTCGGGCGAGGCGAGGCAAGGCAAGGCGAGGTGAGGCCGAGCGCCTTGCTTCATTTCCAGGCAATGCGCTTCAAAGAGGTGCCACCTTGTCACGCACTTAGCTGGAATTGCCTAAGCGGTGAGGCACCCTTGCGGCAAACACAGACTTAGCTGGAGTTGCCTAAGTCGAGAAGCACCCTTGCGCCCACTTCGATCAGACTTAGCTGGGATTGCCTAAGTCTTGAGGCGCCCTTACGATATATGCGTCCGCAAAGGGTCAGCCGAGCTGCAACCTCGTGCAGGTCCCATAGGACCTGTAAAACAGAAATTGATTAGTTTTTGAAACGAGCGACGAACAAGTCCCGACGTCTCGCGAAGAGAGAAGCTTTACAAGCAATTGAGCAATCACTTGGAGTGCAGAAAAACAGAGAAAGAGAGGAGGAAAACAAGGACTTTAAAAGGGTGAACGAACAGCTACAAGTCCGCAAACAACTACTCCCCGGGTACCGGGCGCGAAGGCAAGTTTCCGTCAAGTTGACGTGCAAACTTGTGAAAGTGTTCAATACCCGACACTACCCCGAAGCCCCATCCAGCCTTGTGCCACCCGAGGGGATCCAGGGTGCTGAGATGGCTGACGTTTCGCACGCGAACGCGGGCTGTAAAAAACAGGTCGCGGCACGCGAAAGCAAAGCCATTTTGGGGTAGTTTTGCCCGGTGCAGTGAGCGATCGTTCTGCAGCGCTGCAAGCTGTCGTTTCTTGCATTTTTCCAAGGAAAATACATCAAAACTATGGCAAAACAGGCTGCCAAGGATATGTACAAGCATGCACAAGCGACGAACGGTTCGTTGAGCAAAGTTGCTACGAGAGTGCGACGACCGTTGGTGACATTCTCCCCCACTTAGACTGCCGACGCCCTCGTTGACGCTTGCTGGTAGGCTTTGATGGTTGTTTCTTCATGTCAGAGGGCATCTTCTGGCTACCAATTGGCTTCGGTTCTGAGAAGTTTCCGCCACTTTACCAAGTATTCAATCTGCTTAGCTCCGTTGGGTAGCTTTTTTTTGCGAGCCGCTAAAATAGTCTCAACTCGCTTCTCATAGAAGGCTCTGGTGGGAGGTTGTCGAGTTGAAACGCCTCGAGAAGCATCTTGCGGATCGGAGTGGTAGGCTTTCAAGTTGCTAGCATGAAAAACATTATGAATCTTGAGCCACGCCAGCAACTGCAACTTGTAGGAGACGTTGCCCACCCTACTGATAATTAGGAAGGGGCTATCATACTTGCGCACCAATCCTTTGTGCACCTTGTTTCTAAAGAATTGGAGTGATACTGGTTGGAGCTTCACCAACACCAAATCGCCGACTTTGAATTCCTGTGGTCGCCTTCCCAAGTGTGCCCACTTCTTCATCTTTCTGATTGCCTTCTCCAAGTAGGCCCGCGCAATATCTACATTTCGATGCCATTCTTTTGCCAAGTGATATGTGGACGGACTACTCCCTGTATATCCAATAGCCAAAGTGTGAGGAGTCGACGGCTGTTGTCTTGTGATGATCTCAAAGGGGCTCTTGTTGGACGCAGAGCTCCGCTACAGGTTGTAGGAGAATTGGGCTATGTCCAACAACTTCACCCAATCACGTTGGTTGGCACTCACGTAGTGCCGAAGATATTGCTCTAGGACTGAGTTTATTCTCTCAGTTTGGCCATTCGTCTAGGGGTGGAGGCTTGTGGAGAAGTATAGCTTCGACCCCAACAATTTGAATAGCTTTGTCCAGAATCATCCCAGAAACCGAGCATCTCGATCACTTATGATATTGTGCGGGACTCCCCAATACTTCACCACATTGTTCATCATTAGCTTCGCCGCTTCCTCTGCTGAACAATGTAGGGGTGCAGTAATGAAGGTTGCATACTTCAAAAATCGATCGACCACCACAAGTATCGACTTGAGTCCCCCTACTGCCGGCAAGCTTGATATGAAGTCCAGAGAAATGCTCTCCCACAGCCTTTCTGGTACGGGCAACGGCTCTAAAAGTCCCAACGGCTTCTGCTGCTCCATCTTATCTTGTTAACAAGTTAGGCACGTTCGAACATATTCCTCCACATCCGTCCCCATCTTCGGCCAATAAAAGGCCCTCTCCACGAGATCCAATGTTCAGTGAATGCCCGGATGTCCTGCCCAAAGGGAATCGTGACACTCCTTCAAGAGTTCACGCCTCAATTGTCCACTCGAGGGACATAAACTCTATTCCCTTTGGTGTAGACGAGTCTCTCCTGGACCCAAAATCGTCGTGCCTTGCCTTCTTGGATCAGTTGCATCAAGGTTACTGCCTGGGGATCACTATACAATCCATCCTTAATCCGAGAAAGGAAGTTGGAGTGCAAATGACTAGCTTGACCTCTGCACTCCAGTTGCATAGCATTCACTCGGTCCACTTTCCGGCTCAACGCATCAGCTATGACATTTGCTTTGCCGGGCATGTACTCCATTACCATATCAAATTCTGCCAGGAAGTCCTGCCATCGTGCTTGCTTTGGAGAGAGTTTCTTCTAAGTTTGAAAGTAACTCAAAGCGATGTTGTCTGTCCTCAACACAAATCGCTATCCGAGAAGGTAGTGTCGCCACACTCATAGACAGTGGATCACCGCTGTCATCTCCTTCTCGTGCACTAGATACCGTCGCTCAGTCTCATTGAGCTTGCGGCTTTCATAGGTCACTGGGTGGCCCTCCTGCATGAGTACTCCCCCAATAGCAAAGTCTGAAGCATCTGTATGGACTTCGAAAGGCTTCCCATAGTCTGGTAATTCGAGCACTGGTTCTTTCAAAACAGCAACCTTTAGGTCTTGGAATGCCGCTTCACATTTGTCGAACCATCTTCAAGGCTGCTCCTTTTTCAACAACTCCGTCAGTGGAGCTGCGCGCTTCGAATACCTCATTATGAAGCGCCAATAGTAGTTCACAAAACCAAGGAAAGATCTCAGCTCTAGCACCTTCCTTGGAGTACTCCATTCCGCCACAGCTTGCACCTTTGACTTGTCCATTCGAATGGAACCATTGCCGATTCGATGCCCCAATAATAAGATCTTCGTCTGAGCAAAGTAGCACTTCTCTCTTTTCACGAACAAAGTATTCTTCCTAAGAACTTTGAAAATTGTTCGAAGGTGCTCAATATGCTCAAGTGTTCGACTGTAGACGACGATATCGTCCAAGTAGACGACCACAAACTTGTCCAAATAGTGGTTCTAACTTAATAGAAGCCACAAAGGTCAACTCTCCTTTACGCACCTCTTTCTTCAATCGCAATGCCGATAGTTGTTGGGGTTCCTTGGTTCCTCTCCGAGAGACGGGAACCACGCAGGGGTCGTCGCCTCCCATCAGACATAAGGAGTTTAGGAACGGCATTGGCACCAACTTCATGACGTGCATGAACTCTATTCTGAGAATCACTTGAAGTCATCCAATAGCACTGCCATTATGTTTGTGCTCCCGCTCCAAGATCCAATCTTGATAGGGACTCCCTTTGCTAGCCCGGAGATCTGCTTGGCCTCGGAGTTCACCGCCTTCATTCGACTTGGGTTCTTCTCCAAGGTCAGCCCAAATCGCCTTGCTTCTCGGTCGACAATAAAGTTGTGGGTAGCACTCGTGTCCACCATTGCCCGGGTGGTTTGGTCATTGAGCCTGATATCCATATACATCGGCTCACTGCTTCCTGCTTTTTGTTGCTTCGGCTTTGTGTTCTCCCCCACTTGACCCCGCAATGCATTCAACAAACGCATTGCTCCCATCCGGGGTCCTTGCGACTCCCCATCGTCGCTACCAGATTCCGAGCTACTTGAACTGGGGGCAATCGCCTTGCCCTTGTCTAACTTGGGGGGATGGATAGAAGCTGACAAGGCATTGAGTGCCTGCTTCTGTGGGCACTTCCACACCCTATGTGGTCCTCCGCACAAGTAACATATGCCGGATCTTGGGGTCTTTCCTTTTGAGTTTGGCCCCTTTTGGAAACTCTTCTTCCTTTGTTCACCCCCAGGTTCCTTCCCAGGAGGATGTTTTGGATGGCGATTTCCTAAAGACTGTTTCTTCTTCCTCAAGTCCTCTGAAGAAACGAAGTCGATGAGCCTTTCTGCGGTTGCAATTGCTCTAATCACATCGGTGGCATTCCGTCGATGAAGTTCCTGTTAAGCCCATGGCTTCAGGCCGTCAAGAAAGCTGAACAACTTATCTTTTTCGGAGATGTCTTGAATGTCTAGCATCAGTGCAGAAAATTACTTCACATAGTCCCGAATGGAAGTTGTTTGGTGGAGTTGTCTCAACTTCCTCCTTGCGACGAACTCAGTCTTCTCGGGTAGGAATTGAGTTCTCAACTCTCGCTTCAAGTCCTCCCATGTGTCCACTTGGCACCGACCTTGTTGAATCTCCTCCCAACGGGTTCTCCACCAAAGTTTTGCATCTCCGTTCAGATACATGGTCGCTATCGAAACTTTAGTGTCCTCAGAGTCCAGCCTCGTGCTCGAAAGTATTGGTCCATATCAAACAGGAAATTCTCGAGCTCCTTAGCATCTCTAGCACCCCCATAACAACGTGGGTCGGGTGCTCTGAAGCTTTGTGTCGACACAACGCGGGTGTTGCTTCCTCCTACATTTAGCGCTCTTGTGAGCACCATCACTCTAGAAGTGAGTTCCGTCACCATCTCTTACAAATGTTGCACGGAGTCCTTGGTGTCATCCGTTAGTCGGTCGACTAGGGCTTTAACCTTGTCGATCCGAGATTTAGCTTCTTCTTGCGAGCTCTCTACACCAAGAAGCCTATTTTGGCCTTAGTAGAGTTCCTCCAAGCTCGCTTCAAGAACTTCCAAACGGGTCTCTATCGTTGTAATTCTCCCTTTTTGGGTCTTTTTCCCCGTCGACGCTCCAGATTGCGCCTCCTCCGCTCGTGGCGAGAAGCCAACATCTCGCTCACCATGTTCGCAGCGTTGCTCCTCCTGAGTAGCTCCAGCAGCAAGTGAGCGAGTTTGCAAATACAACCCACCTGCGGTTGCTTGGGGCAACTGACCGGCTTGACCCATCTTGCTCGATTCGCCACGATGTTTCGCCATGGCGAGATTGCGAAGTTTCTTCGCTGCTTCCTCTAATTGCTTGCCTGCTCTGATACCACAATGTCACGCACTTAGCTGGAATTGCCTAAGTGGTGAGGTACCCTTGCGGCAAACATAGACTTAGCTGGAGTTGCCTAAGTCAAGAAGTATCCTTGCGCCCACTTCAATCAGACTTAGCTGGGATTGCCTAAGTCTTGAGGCGCCCTTACGACATACGCGTCCGCAAAGGGTCAGCCGAGCTGTAACCTCGTGCAAGTCCCGTAGGACCTGTAAAATAGAAGTTAACTAGTTTTTGAAACGAGCGATGGACAAGTCCCGACGTCTCGCGAAGAGGAAAGCTTTATAAGCAATTGAGCGAGCACTTGGAGTGCAAGAAAACAGAGAAAGAGAGGAGGAAAACAAGAACTTTAGAAGGGTGAACGAGCAACTAAAAGTCCGCAAACAACTACTCCCCGTGTGCCGGGCGCGAAGGCAAGTTTCCATCAAGTTGACGTGCAAACTTGTGAAAGTGTTCAACGCCCGACACTACCCTGAAGCCCCATCCAGCCCTGTGCCACCCGAGGGGTTCCAAGGTGCTGAGATAGCTGACATTTCGCGCGCGATCGTGGGCTGCAGAAAATAGGCCACGGCACGCAAAAACGAAGCCATTTTAGGGTAGTTTTTTTGCCCGGTGCAACGAGCGATCGTTCTGCAGCGCTGCAAGTTGTCGTTTCTTGTATTTTTCCAAGGAAAACACACCAAAACTATGGCAAAACAGGCTACCAAGGATATGTACCAGCACGCACAAGCGACGAATGGTTCGTTGAGCGAAGTTACTGCGAGAGTGCGACGACCGTTCGTGATAACCTGGGCGCTCGCCTGTGATTAGGTCTGGTTCGATCTCCAGTGATTTAGTTGGTTCAATCGAACCAACTAAAGCATCGATATCAGCCTCCCATCGCGCAACTTCCCAACCCTAACCCTGCTCTGCTCACGATTCTATCATCGAGATTTCTTCTCTGCTATCGCTGTCTCTCTCCGCTGTCGCTGCTCTCTGCTGCTGTTGCCACTGCTCTTCATCATCGCTAACACTATCGCTACTCACCGCTGCCCCTATCGCTACTCGCCGCTGCTATCACTGCTCGGCGCTGTTGTCGCCGCTCCCGCTCCCACTACCGCTACTGTCAGTCAGTCTCAGTCTTCCTCCTACACCCTTCTCATTTCACTCGATAGTATATTATTATGATATTAATTGTGATACCGCTAATGTATGCTAGTAACAGTATTTTTATTTATTAGATTAATAATATATTATTTTAATTTTTATACTGCTAATTTTTATTTATTTAAAATTATTATTATTGTTTTGAATTTTGAGATTTTTTATTAATGTGATATTGTGATTTTGTAAGATTTTTTTAATTTAATATCATATTTTTATTTAAATAATTATATTATATATTTTTATATTTTAGCGTCTCGCTTCGCTCAAGCGAGCGCCTAGCGCCTCGGGTGTTTTTGAACCTTGGCGCTTTTTGACGCCTAGCACTTTTTAAATCACTTGCCAGAAGTATTGACAAAGTGAAAAATTAAGTAAATCACATCATTTTAACATCATGGGAAAGTAAAGTATACCTCTGGAGCACCAGGGGCAATTCCAATAAGAACTAGCCATTTCTCTGTGGGATCACACCTGTAATTAATTATTTGATTGTTTGTCAAATTAGCAGCCCTATCAAACATCTTAAGAGGTTCTGCTTCACCTGCATTACAATAGCGACAATAGCACATATTTTTGCATTGTCATTCAACCATCAGATTTTTCATATAGTAATATGATAATATAAGTTATCTTGCAAGCACTGGGTGACCTTCTATTGACCAATGATAGACTGAAGTTTGTGTAGCCAGACCCAACATCTTTGGAGTGATCCACTTCCAAAAAACAACCTGCTTAGTTATTCAACATTACAAAAATTAAGCTCAATAAATATCAAAACCACAAAATCATGTCCAATAGACTCATATGAAGGACTAATTCATCAACACATTTACCTGCTCAGGCATCTGATGAGATTTAATTTTGGTCTTTGCCTCAATATTGAACACCTGCAAGTGATCCTGAGTAGTTCCAGGTATTTGAGCTGCAAGTTCAACAGATTACAAGTTCCATCAGCAACAAAAAGAATACTTAAATGTAAAGAAGTCTGGATCCAGAAATGATGATAACAATAACAAGAAATTGCAATCTCCCAACTATTTAGGGTTAGCTAGATGGTGCTTTACCCATTCCTATCAATTGGATATTTAAAGACCTGCATAAAAGTTACTGCTGGTAGTGCAGACCCAGAAGAAGTAGGATGTCGATCAGAGGGAAAGCAACGAAATAGATACTCAGTACATCTAATGATGCAGAACTAATCTTGTCTATCACTTATTTAAATAAATTTGATCAGTTAGGGATTATTTTGCATATGTCATAATTTGTCACATGGTAACATCCAGAATAATTCTAATCTAGATTCCTAGTTTACTCAAGGAACAGAAAAAGAAAGAAAATCAAGATTGAAGATTTCAAATCCTGATTGAAGATTTTATGAAGATTGGTCTCTACAAGGATGGAAGCCTGTCAATCAAAAATATCATCTTCTTTGAAAGGAAGAATAGATCATATATTTGATTAGATGCAATTGTAAAAAAATTTCTATATTTTTCTTATTTTCTTGGACTTGGCCCTATAAAAAGGACTAGAACATTATAATGGAGATCAACAAAAATGTATCATTAAATTGGGTTCTTCTCACCTTGTTTGTAAGTGGTGCAAGGTCACATTTGTTTTTTCAATGGCATAATTCCATCCTCCATGTACAAGACACATTTTTTTATTATCTTTCAGTTATTATCCAGGATTATTCTACTGTTGCTTGTCCTACATTAGATTTGGTATCAAAACTTCTAATTTAGCCAAGATATTCTATCAGCAAAACCGATCCATATTTCATGAACTTGAGGCGAGTTCCTATGCAGACGAAGCATATAATGTGGGACCAATCTTGTCCATCGCTTATTTAAATAAATTTAATTAGTTAAGGGTTATTTTGCATATGTCATAAGTTGTCATAACCAAAATAATTCTAATTTATTTTCCTAGTTTACTTAAGGAACAAAAAAGGAAAAATATTAAAAAATAAGAAGAAATCAAGTCATGATTGTGATTAAAGATTCCAAATCCTAATTGAAGATTTTTTGAAGATTGATCTCTACGAAGATAAAAGCTTATGAATCAAGAATATTATCTTCTTTGGAGGGCAGAACAGATCATACATTTGACTTTATGGAATCGTAATTTTTTTACTTTTATAAATTTTTTTCTTGCACTTATGCCTTTTTTGAAGGGACTAGAACATTGTAACGGAAATCATAAAAAATATATGTGGCCACATTTGTTCTTCCATTGGTATGATTCCATCATTCACATGCGAGATGTGCGAAGGTGTAAGGCTTTCATCCTTGGTGTACTCTCCTTGAGCTAGAGCAAGTCGGGTAGTTATAATTTTTTTTAATTATCTTTCGGTTATTATTTTTCTCTTCTCTCTTTTCATTCCTCTATTAATTAAAAAAAAGATTTGTTGCTCATCCTACATCATCTAATATCATAATTAACAATATCAAAGGAATATTTTATGAGAATTGAGTTGCCTATGTTACTAAACACCTAAAAGCAACATATACAAAGATTTTTTCTAGTTTAAGAAAGAACATTTGCCAGTAGCTTGGGATAAAAATTTCCACAAATAATCTCCTATGTAAAGCAAAATCCAAGATAATTATGAACAGAGTTGGTGCACTTGGAAAAAAAACTTCCTTTTTCCCATCAAAGGGTTTAAAGCAAGGATACAATAAGTCCTATTGAAATGCAGTAACTAACTTATAAACCCATTTCTAGGGAATTTCAGGGAAGATTCTGAGTTGCTAATTTCATACTCCTTTCTTATCCCTCTAAGACATCATCATCCAGAAAAATATAACATGGTTTCTTTGGTACAGATCAACTACAATCAAACGCAATGCTACAAACTCATGCCATGAAAGTAAAAGCAGTTTGCTTCATACTAAACATTTTAGGGATTAGTCATTCCATGGATTCTGATCATGTGCAGTATATACTATATTTTACAAGCTTGTACATGGGATAATACATCTCTCTTAATAATGTATTTGTATAAATTACTTAGTGCAAATCTTTCAAAAACTCCACTACATCGAACCAATTGAGACATAGTTCAACACAACAGCATTTAGCACGGTCCAAATTTTCTATTGTGTGACCAATTGCTTACTGAAGAAGATAATGCAAACCAAACAGAATCGAGGATATAAATTAATAAGCTAGCCAATGTTTCTAGCTTGTAAAAATATTTCATGGCTTCCATTTGAAAGTTAATGTGCTAAAAAAAGACTAAAGATGGCATGACATCAGATTGAAAATAGAACTCACTTCAGCAGAAATATGTAATTTGAGTAAGAAATGTGGAAGCTTATATTTAGTTCAGAAACCTTTAAGTGCAAGAATCCTGCTGTTGGGATTCATCAAAGCAGAGTCTGCTGTGATCGGCCTCCTCAAAGGCTGCATCGGCATGTTCATATCAACGATAACCACGCTATTCTGGGGAGAGGTCTCCCGAACGCATACGTACTTGTCCGATTCCATCGTGACGTGCGTAAACGTAATGAACTGAGGATTGATCCCGATGCTCGGAAGCTGCACATCACATCAAAAACTATCGGAACACACAAAGATGGTATTTTTCCCGCATTATCAAGAAAAAATGCCAATGCCCCACGCCACATCAAAATCTACTGCGACAGATCGGAAACAAAACCAACATCTCCTCCCAAAATTCAGCAAGAAAGCAGTCGGATCGGAATCGACGAGAACTGAGAAAAAGCGGATAACGGGGATCGGAAGAGCGATGGAACTCACGGTCAGGGCCTCCCGCATCACGATGGGGGCGCTGGCAGCCGCCATGGCAACTGGATCGAGCCTCGGCTAGGGTTCCGGCACCCGGACGAGGAGGAGAAGAGATATCCAGACGCCTCTTTTGATCTGGAGGAGCGGAACCCTATCGGCGATTCCACAGAGGAGTCGGGAGGAGAGAAGTCGATATCTGAGACGCGAACGGATCTCACGCCGTATATAAAATGAACACATTATTTCGACGAATAAAAAGGAACTATTTTCGAATTCACCCCTACAGATGTCAAAATCACATAACGACCTCGTCCCATTTTATGCACGATTACTCAATTTTGTAAATATTTTGGACGTAAATGCAAAATATGAAAAAGTTCCTATACGAGGAGACATTAATCCACTTGGTTACTACATAATTTCCGCTAATAAAAACATGCCATATCACTATGTTCAAGTTTTTACGAACTTTTTAAGTAATTAGAGAGTCAATAAGTGCCCGTTCTTCAAATTATTTCTCAAGATGATGATATAGTCTAGTTGATTAAAGAAACAACAAGCGAGACTATAGTCCACAACGAACTTGTCAAAAATGTTTATTTTTTGTATACCAATTTTAATTGAATGTATTAGTTTTATTGACTTAATTTGAGCTTTTAATTGGATTAAAACATAGACATTTGGATTATCAGATTTACTCTTATATATAACAAGGATTTATTTGTTTGGTTTACACAGTCGAAAATTATTTTTTAACCAAAAAAATATAGGTACATGTTTATTTTTTAGCTTTCATAAAGAAAAAGAAATTTTATGGCGTATGATTTTTTTTTTTCACAACTTTACCTTTTTCATCCAAGATCAACTTTATACACACCCAAGTCAGTAATACAATGTAATAAATTTTAGGATACGATTGTGTACACCGGTAAGATATTTGAAAAGACCTGAAATCATCATGTTGTACTTGTCAAGGGAGTTGCGTTGGGTCTCGGGTGCGGTTGATTTAGCAAATTATTTTAGATTACATGTTTCTATTTAATTAAGTATGATGTATTATATATATGATTTGCATATTCCTTAGTAGATAATTTTGATAGAAAAAACTATTTTGATTATTTATCCAAGACTTTTTCTCTCGAATAAGACCTCCTAAAAACTCAACATGAATATGTGAATATATAAATACATGATATTATTGAAAGATTATAAATCTTCTCTTATCTTCCTTTAGTCACGTCAATCAATTGTTGAGAGATTATAAATTTTATCTTATCTCTCTTTTGTCCCTAATTCATTACTCATAACGATCTTGTAAGGGATAGAAAAAAGAAGAAGGTGAGTCTAAATTCTTTCTTTTATGTGCAAATTCACAATACATGCAGATTAGCATGTGTTGCTTCACGAATTCGAGGTACTCTCTTGTTCATTGTGTTCAAAGGGTATGCATATTTTATCTCAGATCTACAATAGTTTATTTCAATCCTGACGTAGGTTGAGTTGGTCAAGTCTCTCGAGGTTCATCTATTTCGTGATTCGCTATCTTGCCTACGATATAGAGATGTCATCGATGACCTGAGGGCATGGTATGCTTGGTTGAGTCCCTCGATGGTATATCATCGAATCAGACTTATCTTATAATAATGGTGATGACTTAACTGAACATCATGGTTGATTGAGTCCTTCGAGACCATAGTGATTTGGATGTCGAATAGGACGAAAATCACAAGGGATTGTGATTAGTAAGAGTTACCTACTTTTTTGGGCTTAGTATAATTGGTCGAGTCTCTCGAGATTACACTAAGACGTCGATTGGATCCCGATCTCGACTAGAAGTTTGTCGGAGACTTTCGTATCACGTTTTGAGGGTGTCATATGACTCGCTAGAAAAATAGTGGGAGCACATCAAGATATAATTCTATATCTTGATTATTTATTTTTCTATGAAATTTGTATATTATTTGTTTATGCTATATCTTCTGTTTATCATAAACATATCGCCATCAGACCCTTTATGTGGCATACTTAATGCTAACCGCCTCACAGGTCCAAACTATACGGATTGGCTTTGTAACATGAGAATAGTTCTCATAGCGAAGAAAATTGTATATGTCTTAGATACGATCATACCACAACTTGAGGCAGAAGCACCTTAGGAAGAGTTTTCCAATATGCAAAGTATATAGATGATTCCACTCTTACTCAATGTTATATGTTGACCTCTATGACTCTTGAGTTACAAAGACAACATGAAAACATATATATTAGATCTATACTTCTGTATCTCTACAAATTATTGAAGGAGTAGAGAAGAACTCAACGATATGAGATATCCAAGAGTTTCTTCCATGCTAGGATGATTGAGGCGGCATCGACTCAGAACCATGTCTTAAAGATGATAGAGTGGATTAAGAAACTTACAAGTCTAGGAATGGTCCTAGATGATAACCTGTGTATTGATCTTATACTTTAGTCTCTACCAGATTTATTTTCCTAATTCATTATTAACTTTAATATGAACAAACTTGATGTGACTCTTCTTGAGCTCCTCAATATGTTGAGGAAAGTAGAGAGCACTATCAAGAAAGAGAAACTAGTTCTCTACATTGGTGAGACTAAAAGGAAAATGAAAGCTAGGAAGACCCTTAAGAAGGGCAAGGGTAAGAGCAAATGGGGTAAGACAAAAATTATCAAAATTGACTCAACAAAAGACAAATGTCAGTGTTTCCACTATGGCAAAGATGAGCATTGGAAAAGGAACTACAAGGAGTATCTTATAGAAAATGTGAAACAAAAGCTCGGAGAAGTTTCAGGTACATTCATGATCGGTCTCCATTTGTCAGATTCTTGTGATAATGCATGGGTATTGGATACCAGTAGTGCTTATCATATTTGTAATTCATTGCAGGTTCTAGTAAGGCCTAAGATATTGGTAAAAAATGAGATAGACCTCAAGATGGGCAATGAAGCAAGAGTTGCTACTATTGATATCGGCGATGTCATTTTACATCTGATTGGTGGAGTTATTATTGCATTAGATGCATATTATTTTGTTCAACTATTATCAAAAATGTTATTTTCATTTCATGTTTGACAATAAATGGTTATAAAGTAGTTTTTGAGAATAATAGTTATTTAATTATTAAAGATGATAAGATCATCACTAAAGGGACATTACATAATGGTTTATTTATGCTAAACACTACTCCTCATATTATGAATATAAGTATATCTAAGAGAAAATGGACTGGAAAGGGTATTAAAACTATTCGATTAGATCGAGGATTAGAATACTTGAGGATGAGAATACTTGAGTACGAAGTTTTCCCAGTTTCTCAAGAACCATAAGATTCTACCCTAATGGACACCTTCTTATCCACCATAGCTCAATGTGTATCAGAAATGAGGAATCACTCACTATAATATATGGTGCAATCCATGATGAGTTTAGCTGACCTACCCATCTCATTTTGGGATATGTCTTGGAGACCGTAACTTACCTTTTGAATAAAGTTTCATTTAAATCGATAGTATCTATACTATATGAAATATAGAAAGAGAAGAAACTCGATTTTAAGGTTGTTAAGATTTGGGGCTACCTAGCCCATGTTAAATAAACATAATCCCGATAAGTTAGAATCCAAGATGGAATAGTATAAGTTTGTGGGATACTCTAAAGAAACTTGTGAGTATTATTTCTATCACCTCAAGGACCAAAAGATTTTTATTGCTAAGTGAGCAATGTTTCTTGAGAAGGAACACATTCTTGGCAAAGATAGTGAGAGCATAATAGAGTTAAGTGAGGTTAAAAAACCTAGCTAAGGTACCATTCCAAAGACCAAGTCTGTTCAGGTCCTAACACATAAGTTCTAATTTTACGCAAGTTTGGTAGAGTGTCATACCCTCCTGAGAGATATGTGGGACATATCAGTGCAGATGACACTTAGGATGTTGAACCTCAGACCTATAAGGAAGCTATTATGAGCATAGACTCCGAGAAGTGGCAAAAAGTCATGAATTTTAAAATGGAATCCATGTACTCCAACAAGGTTTGGAACCTTGTTGATGCACCTGAGGGTATCGTATCTTTCGGTTACAAATAGATCTTCAAAAGGAAGATCGGAGTAGATGAAAAAGGTTGAGACCTATAAATTAAGACTAGTGGCTAAAGGGTATCGTCAAAGGCAAGGTGTTGACTCTGATGAAACCTTCACACTTGTAGCTATACTGAAATCCATCCAAATTCTATTGGCTATTATAGTATATTACGACTATGAGATCTGGCAAATGGACATGAAAACTATATTCCTCAATGACAACCTCGATAAGGAGATGTATATGATATAACATGAGAGATTCATATCCAAGTAGAGACCAAATAAAGTATACAAGTTGCTTAAGTCCATTTATGGACTAAAATAGGCTTCCCGAAGTTGGAACATAAGATTTGATGAGGCGATCAGATCTTATAACTTCGTTAAGAATGAAGTTGAGCCTTGTGTGTATAAGAAGGTAGGTGGGAGCGCTCACCTTCTTGGTGTTATATATGGATGACATCATAATCATTGGGAATGATATAGAAATGCTCTCCATAGTAAAGACTTAGCTATCTAGACACTTTTTCATAAAGGACTTAGGGGGAGTATCTTATATTTTGGGGATTTGGATCTATAGAGATAGATTCAAAAGGATGCTTGACTTGTCTTAATCTAGGTACATAGAATTTTACTTTCTTAGAGTATGTCCCTAAAAACTCTTGAAGAAAGGACAAACATGGATATGATACCCTATGCCTCTACGATAGGATCTATCATATATGTTATGTTATGTACCAGACTTGATATAACATATACTCTGAGTATCATGGGCAAATATCAAGTAGATCCAGGCTTGGAGCATTGGAAAGCAGTAAAGTGTATCCTTAGGTACTTGAGAAGGACTAAAGATTTTTTACTAGTATACGGAGGAGGTAATCTCTGGATTGAGGGCTACGCGGACTTGAGTTTCCAGTCCGATATCGATTATAGCAAATGGAATTCAGGATATGTGTTTACCCTGAATGGAGCAGTAGTAAGCTTGAAGAGTTCCAAGTACAGTAACTGAGGATAGATAAGCCCAAAGGATTGGATACCCCTATATCATCCGGGGACTACGGTGCAGTGGCCTAATACATCCGCAGTCAATAAGTCGAGTGAATTATTATGGAGATAATAATTCAATAAATCAGAAGGAGTTCTGACAAGTATGACTCATGGCTAGTTCGATATTGGGCATAAAGGGTTATATAAATTTGGTAGACACTACGATGAGTAGAGGTTCAGATATGAGATATCTGCCGAAGCCCTTATCTTATTAGATATCCAATAAGCCCCTGAATTATTAGATCCTATGGATAAGATCCAATAAAAGCTAATAAAAGATTATTGGGTAGAGACCCACTAATCTAAGAGGCTTGGGTAATTGGATGGAGATCCAGTACCCAATAGGGTAGGATCCATTAGGGTTAAGTTAACAAGAAGTCTCTATAAATAGGAGGGAACCAAAGGCTCATAGGTTAGGGCTTTCTAAATTGCCACATGCTATTCTCCTCTCTCTTTCTTGAGGAGCATCTTCATAGCCCCTATCGTATAGATCATCGCTAGAGAGGAGGATGCTTAACCTCCATCATCTCTCATAGATCTGTAGAATTCAAGGATATACGATCTCCCTAGGTAACACAACTATCTTTCTTATACATAGTTTTTCAGTTTCATGGATTTTGCACACCAATCTTTGAACGATGATGAAGCTTTTCTATGACAATATAGGATTTTTATTTTCTATTCTTCTACTGCGCATGTGATGTCACCCCTAGATTTCCTAACATTTACTGCACTTCTAAGTTAAATATATTTCTGATACCGATTTTATCAAACAAATTTTTGAATTGATTCTTTATTTCGAAAGTACTAATTCACCCCCCCAAGTACTATTAGGATCAATACGACACTAAAAGGGGGGGTGAATTAGTGCAGTGATAAAAATACGTTTGCGTTGATTTCAGAAATCTTTTGATTTTATAAGAATTGTATCGATAAAGTGTTTAGCTTCAAAAACAATCGTAGTAGAGTAGAGAGCAAGTAGAGTAGTTTTGCAGTTAAGTAAATGATTAATGAAGATAAATAACAAAGCACAAAAAGAAAAGAATACACCAATTTATAGTGGTTCAGTCGTTTGACCTACGTCCACTCCTGATATCTCCTTTGTCAAGGTCACTGACTTCCACTATTGATCTTCCTTCTGTTAGGGATCGAGCGGCACTAAGAGGGGGGGGGGGTGAATTAGTGCAGCGGTAAAGAATAATAGATTTTTTAACGATTAAAATAAGTTTGAAAACTTCGTACGAATGAATGCAACATTTCGTTTGAACCCGGAAAGATTGTGTTTTAACTTTAAAGTATACGTAAGAAGATGAAGATGAAGTTGAGTAAATAAGGCAGCAAATGAAAATGGTTTGCAGCAAAGTAAGTTGTGAGAAAGTAAATGCAAACTGATTTATAGTGGTTCGGTCATCCGACCTACATCCACTTCTAAAGCCTTCTCCGATGAGGCTCCCAACTTCCACTAGCAAATCCTTTTGAAGGGGAAGGACCAAACACCCCTCTTACAACCCTTTTACAAGAAGTTCACACTCTTACAAACTTTTCAAAGAGAAAGAAGGAGGTGAACACAAGCTATTTGAAAACTAGACTTTCCCTAGCCTTTTGCTCAATTTCTAACTCTCTATGGGTTCCCCTTTCAACTGAGAAAGAGGGGGTATTTATAGATTCAAAGAGGATTCAAATTTGAGCTCCAAATTTGAATTCTCTTTGAGTTTCCTGGTGTCGGCGATGCTCTTTGCTGTCGAGGCGGTGCCACCACTGTCGATCGTCGGACCGACGGTACAAGCTGTGTACCACCACCCAGGTAGGCGGGCGGTACTACCGCCTGTGTCATTTCAAAGACATGATGAGTTTCGACCGAAAACTCAACCGAAATCGATCCAAATAAAGTCCGAATTGATCCAAATTTGGTTTATAAAATTAACACCTAATCCTAAACAAAATTATGTGCTAACTACGAATTTTAAAGACATTTTTTAAGCTATTACAAAGTCCACGAGACAATACTTCTTTCGGTGAGCTTTCGGTGAACTTCCGACAAATCCTCGGAAACCATTCTGTGGACTCCCGGCAAGCTCCCGGACTTCACGATGATCTTGGTGAGTTCCAACGAGCTTCATTGGTAAGCTCCTATCTTTCTTGGCAAGCTTCACGAACTTCCGACAAACCTTTCGGTGAACTTCCGAAAACCCTTCCGCAAGCTCCCTACTCGTTCTCGGCCGGTTTCGACAATACTCCCAACGAATCTTCGGACTTCCATCGAACTCTCGAACAACCAACGATCCATCATACTTGTCTTTCGGCACTTTGTTTCACTTTACGTCTTTATCGTCATCGTAGTTAATCCTGCACACACACAAACAAAAACTATACTTCGATCTAGATAGTTATTACAACGCGAATTGACATTCAGTTGCCCGGCACATCATTGGTCGGCGCTTCGTCCAATCCTTCGGCACATCGTCCTCTTTTACGGTCCGTTGCCCAATCGGCGGTTGATCTCCGCAACCCTGATATCCTTGGCGCAACATGCTTTTCTTGGCCCGATGCCCGACGTACGAAGCCTTCTGCCGATTGTTGATCGAACCTCCAGCTCGACATCCAATATCCAGACGTGATCACCCGGTGCAACGTCAATTCCTCCATTGTCAACTGTCTAATCCTGATCGATAGTAGACCTACGTAACTCAAAACGTAATTAAATAATAAATCATAATCAATTAGTTTCATCATCAAAATCCGAGATTCAACAATCTCCCCCTTTTTGATGATGACAACTAATTGATGACTAACGGAGTTAACCATAACTCCCCGGAGTTTAACCAAACTCCCCCTATCAATATGCCATTGATAGAAACCTTGGATTATCCTAAATCTAAGCAAAATTCATCACAATATTAAGATAATACATCAAACCATCATGTAAATATATAAAATATTCAATCCATGCATGAAGTCATCAATATACTTCTCCCCCTATGTCATCAACAAAAAGGAAAAGTAACATCATAGCTAGTTTTCAAGGATATGCAAATATTACAATCACACTAGCTATCAATCACATCATAACTCAAGCATAGCTTTGCAATACAACATCCAATCATACCATTCAATCATAGCAAGTTTTTAAGGATGGGCAATGATGGTAATTTTTTCACTTGCGTCTTGAGATGTGCAAGTTGTACTTTCTTTGCTTTCTTTGCATGTTCTAGCTAGCAAAATTTTTCTTTGTGATACATAAGCTAGCAATAAATTTTCTCCCCCTTTATTTTTGTCAAAAAAGTAGAGTACAAATAGTCAATGCTTTGATCATGACAAAATAACAAATTTACAACATGAATTTTCAGCATATTAAGTCATGAATTCAAGGGAGTCAAAAATCATGATATGAGAGAAAAAGATGATAAGCAAGCAATCAATAATGATAAGCAAGCTAATATACTTTGCGATATGCAAGTTAGCTTCCTTTCAATTCTCCTCTTTTTTAACTAAGTTTCACCTTTGCATGCTATCAACTTTTTGTTTGCAATGAGCTAGCAATTATATATAATCACTTTAAACATATATGCTAACTTTTCATTAAAACATACAAACATAAAGGCATGGCAAGTGTAACATTTCAAATTTTTGAAGTTTTGCATTTTGCTTCTTTTGAGATAGTCAAGATAGCAATATTTGCATCCTTTGAGATAGCAATCCTTAACTTTTTGTGAAATTCCAAGGTAGCAATTTTTCTTCCCCTTTGTCTTTGTCAAAAAGAAGGGAGGACTAAATGGCTAAAAATTTCAATCATTATACAAGCCATTTTTCATATCAATTATAAATTTATATTAATAAAAATATATATCAATTGTTCAATCATCACATGATGCAAATAATACAACAATGCAAAGAAATCATGTCATGAAGGATATCAATATGTAAATTCAACAAGGATCAAAACCAAAAGATATCATTCATGATTCATAACTTTCTTTTTAGCAAGATCAAAATTCATATTTATCAATTTTTAATTCAAGATAAATGTCATACAACCAAGAATCATGATGCATAAAAACATATCATTCTCATAGATTAAGTCATGATTCATTGATTCATCATAAGGCAAATTTCTTTTCAATCATCAATTTTTCAATTACCACATAAGACATACAAGCCAAAGAATTCTTGTCATTTCTATATTATGAAATATATTATAATAAGGCTCATGATTCATTAAAAATATATAGCACAAAGAGCAACTTGTTTCATGTATAAGAATTCCAAGTATCAAGTATTAAGAGATCAAGACTTGGATTGTGATAAAGCTCACTCAAGTTCGAATCATCAAAATCATTAACATATTTTATGAGATTCACAAATGATATAAACTTGAATTATTCTTCTTTTTGGTAAATGATAAAAAGAAGTAATCATAGAGGAGAAAATTTTGATTCACAAAAATATCTCAAGACAAGAATTCAAAGTCATGATTTCAAGTGATCAAGAGAGGAGTCATAAAATTATTCAAACTCATTTTGTCAACTTGAAACTCCTAATCAAATCAAAACATTTTTGAGATTCACAACATGAATGAGTGATTATCAACTTTTTAGAGATTGTAAAATGATAAATAGATTTTTGATAAACACTTATTATCAAATCATCAATTTTATAATTCATTTAGAAGGTTCTCCTCTATGGTAAATAAAACGGAAATATAGGAGAACAACATGAATTAGGAGAGAGAGCATTATTGAAGCATTGAACATGATTCATATTTAAAATGTATCTCACGTCGTAAATATGAATCAAGCATTTGTCAAATCTGAAATCACCCTCAAAATTATATTCAATGACAAGCATAGATTTATTGAAAAATCAATAAAATAGAGGATTGCATTTTATTTTATTTTTATAAATTTCTATTCATGTGATTTGCTTCTTATAATCATGCCTTTATCTTAAAACAAAATGTCAACATTCAAGATGGAAAGGCAAATTTCATCATAAAGATTATTAAGAGCAAAAAATATAGCACATTACACATAAGGCATCTTTCAACTAAAAATCGATTCAATATGATAATGTGTTTCATTTTAAGTTGTTTGTTTTATATAAGTGAGCTCATGTTTTAAAGGATGAGTATCATGTTTAAAACTAACACATGAGTTTCGTTATCAAATATCATAAAGTCATTAAGCATGATAACAATCTTTTAATATTTTTATTTTATCATTATCAATGATGATTTCATAAAGTATGTTCTAATATTTTCATGAAAACTATCATCGTATAACTTTGAAATACAAGTTGTCATTAAAGCCATCAAGATCAAATGCATCAAGAATATTTCATACAAAAATTTTATTAAGAGCAACAGAGATGGTTTATATGTAAGCATGCTCTTATCATTTTCTACTAGATTCATGTATCATTGTATAGATCCCAAAAGTAAGTTTCAAGAGAAATTATTTAAACCAAACACATGATACACATTTATTTTTAAAATTTTCATCATGATTATTTTCATGAGATTCACAAGATTGGTAAAGTGAATTTATTAACCTCAATAGGATAGAAAATGATATTTCATTTCATGCAATTGTTTTGATGTGAGCATATTCAAATCTTTTTATGAAAACATGTATCAACGAGATATAAGTTTAGTCACAAACTTGTCAAGATCAAACACATCAAAAATAAAATATCATGATTAAAATATTTTTAACTTTTGTGTTTTATTTTATGTGGTTGATCTTATATAAGCATGTTCAAATTTTCATGTAAAAATGAAATCATTAATATGCTTGCTTCTATCTTTTAATCATATTTGGTGTGCAAGCATTATCTTGAAACATGCTATTAATTTCTTTTGTGTCAAAAATCATGCATCTTGTTTGAAATCAAAAGCAGTGTAAAATCAACAAGATTCATGAATTTATCATGATCATACGTATAGTGCATTTTCATTTATCAAGTAAGATTTCACATAAGCATGCCCAAAAACTTTTTGCATGAAAGATATGTATCAAGTTTAAAGCCAAAAAGTGATACAAAAATCATCAAGATTCATGGATTCATTATGAATATATTATTTTAAAATATGAGATTTCAAGTCATCAAGTATGATACCATCAATAAGCATGTTTTCATAATGCATCATCAAAATCATTTTAATTCTTTCTTTCATTTGTTATAACAAGATGATCAATGCTCAAACTTTTGCTAAAATCATACGTCATTTTAAAAATTTAAAAAATAATTTTTATCATGAAAATCATCAAGTCCAAATATAATACAAGGCAACATCAAAACCACATTTCTTTCATTTGGAAAATTTATGGGTTAGGTCTTTATAATTGATTTCATGAAGACATGTATCATCTAAAAATTTTATCATAAAAAGGGTTAAGACCCATTAATCCAAGATAAAAGTTTTCAAATCAACATCACTTCAAAACCTCATGCATGATATAAAATCATCAAGCATCATGTTTAGAGACAATGTAAACCATCAAGATACATATGCATGGGTTGATCCTATTAGGTGTACAAATATTATCACAAATCATACAATTATCATTCATAATGTTGCATACACCATTAAAAAATTTACATTTCAAAAGTACTAGAAAGAAAAGCATGATATAATTTTTTAAAATATTTTTTTAATTTCCAAAAACACAAGAAAAGCATGAAAAAATTCCTACTAACTAAGTTAAGCATTCATGAAAAGCACATGTAATTTCAAAATAATTCAAGGGAGTTAAGTTACTTACCTTGTAGTCGAAGCCCGTTAAAGCCTAATTCACCGTTTCGTCATTTGATTCTTCTTTGCGCTTCTTCTTCATCTTTGGCCTTTTTCTCCGTTCAAGTTCATTGTTAATTTTTGATTTTTGTTTCATGAACTTATTAAGATTTAGTATTAGAAGTTCAAAGTTCTCAATAGTGTCCTCATCACTTGAGTCATCATTCAAGTGGCATTTCATAGTTCGGAGTTCCAAAACCTTCTTGTTCTTTATAAGGTTGTCAATGTGTTCATCATGTTGAAAAAGTTCTAGAAGGCTCATTTCATATGTCATCAGTGAGCCAATTAATTCTTCTAATAGAAAATCATTCAAATTTTTAGCTTCTTGTATAACGGTTACTTTAGGATCCCACCTTTTTGGAATGGATCTTAAGATCTTGTTTATGAGTTCAAAATACGAAAAACTTTTACCAAGACTTTTCAAGCTATTGACGACATCCATGAAGCGGGTATACATGTCGTCGATAGTTTCGCTTGGTGTCATTCGGAAGAGCTCAAAATCATACAATAAGAGGTTTACTTTCGAGTCTTTGACTCTACTAGTTCCCTCGTGCGTGATTTCAAGTGTCCGCTAAATATCAAAAGCCGTTTCGCAAGAAGAAATCCGATTGAACTCATTTTTGTCTAAAGCGCAAAATAAGGCATTCATAGCCTTTGCATTTAAAGAAAATGATCTTTTCTCCAAATCCGACCATTCGTTCATCGGTTTAGAGGGAAGTTGAAATCCATTTTCAATGATGTTCCATAAGTTTAAATCGAGAGAAATCAAGAAAACTCTCTTTCAAGTTTTCCAATATATGTAGTCCGAACTGTTAAAGAACGGTGGACGAAAAATCGAAAAGCCCTCTTGAAAACCATTTAGAGTCATTTTCTCACGGGTGTAAATCCGAAAGAGAAAGAACGTGGCTCTGATACCAATTGTTAGGGATCGAGCGGCACTAAGAGGGGGGGGGGTGAATTAGTGCAGCGGTAAAGAATGATAGATTTTTCAGCGATTAAAACAAGTTCAGAAACTTCGTACGAATGAATGAAACGTTTCATTTGAACCTGGAAAGATTACGTTTTAACTTTAAAGTATATGTAAGAAGATGAAGATGAAGTTGAGTAAATAAGACAGCAAATGAAAATGGTTTGCAGCAAAGTAAGTTGCAAGAAAGTAAATGCAAACCGATTTATAGTGGTTCAGTCATCCGACCTACATCCACTTCCGAAGCCTTCTCCGATGAAGCTCCCAATTTTCACTAGCAAATCCTTTTGAAGGGGAAGGACCAAACACCCCTCTTACAACCCTTTTACAAAAAGTTCATACTCTTATAGATTTTTCAAAGAGAAAGAAGGAGGTAAACATAAGCTATTTGAAAATTAGAATTTCCCAAGCCTTTTGCTCAATTTCTAACTCTCTAAGGGTTCCCCTTTCAACTGAGAAAGAGGGGGTATTTATATATTCAAATAGGATTCAAATTTGAGCTCCAAATTTGAATTCTCTTTGAGTTTCCCGGTGCCGGCGGTGCTACCGCATGTAAGAGGCGGTGCCACCGCCTGTTAGTCGTCAGATTGACAGTGCACAGGCGGTACCACCACCCAAGGTAAGCGGTGCTATCACCTGTGCCTTTAGGTGCTAGGCGGTACTACCGCCTCAGGCTGGGCGGTACCACCGCCCAGCACTCGGCTGTTGGGCGATACTACCACCCAGGTCATTTCAGCATAGTAGTTTCGGTCGAAAACTCGATTGAAATCGGTCCAAATGAAGTTCGAATTGGCCCAAATTTAGTTTATAGAATTAACACCTAATCCTAAACCAAATTTTGTGCTAACTACGAATTTTAAAGATATTTTTTAAGCTATTACAAAGTCCACAAGATAAGACTTCTTTCGACAAGCTTTCGGTGAACTTCCGGGGAATACTCGGAAACCATTCTGCGGACTCCCGACAAGCTCCCGGACTTCATGATGATCTTGGCGAGTTCAAACGAGCTTCATTGGTAAGCTTCGATCTTTCTTGGTAAGCTCCGTAAACTTTCGATAAACCTTCCGGTGAACTTCCGAAAACCCTTCCGCAAGCTCCCTACTCGTTCTTGGCCGGTTCCAACAACACTCCCAACGAATCTTCGGACTTCCATTGAACTCTCGAACAACCAACAATCCATCACACTTGTCTTTTGATACTTTGTTTCACTTTACATCTTCATCGTCATCGTAGTTACTCCTGCACACACACAAACAAAAACTCTGCTTCGATCTAGACAGTTATTACAATGCGAATTGACATTCAGTTGCCCGGCACGTCATTGGTTGGCACTTCGTCCGATCCTTCGACACATCATCCTCTTTTATGGTTCATTGCCCAATCGGCGGTTGACCTCCGTAACCCCGATATCCTTGGCGCAACACGCTTTTCTTGGCCCGATGCCCGACGTACGAAGCCTTCTACCAATTATCGACCGAACCTCCGGCTCGACATCCAATATCCAGACGTGATCACCCGGCGCAACGTCAATTCCTCCAGTGGCAACTGTCTAATCCTGATCGATAGTAGACTTACATAACTCAAAACACAGTTAAATAATAAATCACAATCAATTAGTTTCATCATCAAAATCCGAGATTCAACACCTTCAATGGGCGAAGATCAATCACCCATTTACATATCTCTTTTTCTTGTAATAGGTTTAGGAGTAAACCTCTTTACAAATCACTTAGTCTCCTTATTCAAGTTTCTAAGGCTAGAACTAGTGGAGGTGAACTCTCAAAGTTACAAACAATGATGTTACTATAATCTTAGTTATTTTGTTCACTTTTTTGTATCCCACAAGTAGAGAAGTGTGGAGTATTTATAGACCTTAATTGGCTTAAAAAATGGAGCAAAAAAAGGTTTGGTTCCGGATTTTCAGGGTACTAACGGTACCACCGCTAGTGGTCTCTGACATTTGGCGGTACCATCACCCAGTCTGGTGGTACTATCACCAAACAGAGTCTCGGTTATTAGACCTAGGTGATATCACTACTTGTGCTTAGCGATACCATTGCTGGCAGTCAATAACTGCCAACGGTACCACCAGGCAGTCTGGGCAGTACCACCGTACAGACCACCTACGAGACTGAGCCCTGGGCAGTTCCACCACCTAGTTCTGGTGGTGCCACCGTCAGACAAGGTTTAGTATATTGTTTTGGCCAATAGTCCGACCCGAACTAGTCCAGATTCGGGCCCAATTGGCCCCTAACTGAGTTATGAGATTACCTCCCAATCCTAACTCAAATTATACCCTAACTATGATAATTAAGACACTTACTTAAGCAAGCAAGTCCAGTAGGTCAAAAGTTCTTTCGACGAGCTTCCGACAATCTTCCGATGGACTTCCGACGGACTCTCGGTGATCTTCCAATGAACTCCTGATAAGCTCTTGAACTCTCAATGATCTTCTCGGTAAACTCCGACGAGCTTCTTTGGTGATCTCCAAACTTCTTGGTGAGCTCTTACAAACTCCTCACGAACTTCTCAGTGAACTCCTGACAAACTTTTCGGCGAGCTTCCAATGAACTTCTCGATAAATTCCGACAATACTCCCGATGAACTTTTGGCAAACTCCCAACGAACTCTCAGACTCTCGACAAATCGTTTGATCTTTGAATCTAATACTATATTTGTTTTATACCTTATTCATTATCGTAGTTAATCCTGTACATTTTTCTCAACATATAGATTAGATCAATAATTTATCAATTGATTTTATCATCAAAATCTAAGATTCAACAAGTACCTTTACGATCCTAACATTTGATACCAGAGCCTAGTTCTCTCATTTTGTTTAACATCTAAGAGAGATTAAATGATTTTTTTTGGCAATCAAGAGGGTCACTCCATCACTTGTCCTACTATGTTCAATAGGACGGACTATACTTATTGGAAGATACTGTTAGGACTCTAGCTATGAGAGTCCTAATTTAGTTTTATTGATAAGGGCATTCATGTAAATCCTATCTAGCCGACCCCTATTAAAGAGGTGAAGAGGCTGGCTAGGTTAGGGTTAGGTTGCTTCTTAGAAAAGAAGTCCTATTAGAAGTAGGAGTCCTATTAAAGAGAGACTCTTATTAGAAGTAGGAGTCCTATAAGAGAAAGAGTCCTATTAGAAGTAGGAGTCCTATTAGGGAAAGAGTCCTATTAGAATTAGGAGTCCTACTAGTGAAGGAGTCATAATTAGAAGTAGGTGTTGATTAGAAGTAGGAGTCTTGAGTAAGAGTCCTATTAGGAGTTGGGGTTTAGAAGCCTTATAAATAGTCATATATTCACCCTCTTTTCATTATGAATAGATCAATCTTTTAGCAGCCTTTGAGCAGCAACTTGGAGGAAGGAACCCCTATAGAGTTCCAAGGAGGCCGATCCCCTATAGAGATCAACCCTAAGCCTAGAATCCGTAAGGGTTCTAACAGATACGAATGTGGATTTTCTTGATTTTTATGGATTTTGATTTATGGAATGTTATTGAATATAGTTTTCAAAAATCCTCTAAACCAATGAATAAATAGAATGATCTAGAGAAGAAAATATTTTCTTTAAATGTTAAAGCTATGAATGCTTTATTTTGTGTTTTAGATAAAAATAAGTTTAATCGTATTTCTATATATAAAAATATATATGATATTTAGCACACACTTGAAGTTACTCTTGAAGGCACAAGTAGAATAAAAGAATCTAAGATTAATCTTTTAGTACATAGTTATAAATTATTTAGAATGAAGCCAAGTGAAATCATTGGTGACATGTATACCCATTTTACGGATGTTGTTAATGGTTTGAAAGCTCTTGGTAAATGTTATACTAATCTTGAACATGTTAACAAAATTTTAAGATTTCTTCTAAAAAGTTAGGATCCAAAGATAACCGCTACTCAAGAAGCAAAGGACTTAAACAACTTTTCTTTTAAAGAACTTATAGGGTCATTAATGACCTATGAAATAACTTACAAGGTATATGACGAACATGAGGACAACCTTCCAAAGAACATGAAAGATATTGATAAGACCCCTAAGGTTTTATTATAGAAGAAGCAAAAGAAAAAGGGATGATCACTTCGAGGGGATCGGCCTCTTTGATCACTTCGAAGGGATCAGCCTCCTAGGGTTTGTCAAACGGTTGAGATAATATTTCTATTGCTTGATGAAAAGAAACAGATATATTCTTATTTATAGAGTTCCACCTAGAGTTTACTAGGACTTGGACTCTTAATAATCCCCTATCTGACTCTTACTGAACTAAACAAACTCAATAAACATTATTCAAAAGTTCAAATATAAAAGAGGTCTTAATAATTCCTCCCCCTTCAAATTAGCCTTGTCCTCAAGGCTGAGTAGTATCAAACTTAGGGAGCTTTTCTTTCAACTCTTTAGTCTCAGGGTATCTGCGGCATATCATAACTTGTTAATCAAGTAGGTATGGTCTCCACTTTTTGATAGAGTAACCAATAGGTCGACCTTTCAGTGTAGTAATCATTGTAGTCTTCTGAAGAACCCTCTCCATCCGATGGCTAATGGTAGTTGTGACCTTACTTCTACATCTTCCCTTTAGAATCACCTGCTTTCCATTAATAAAAAACTTCATGTTTAGTTTAGAAAAATTTTAAGAAACATCACCCAAGGTTGATAGCCATTCAATTTCAAGCACCATTTTAAAGTCTTCCAAGGGTAGCAAAAAGAAATCTACCAGTAATTCTTGGCCCTGTCTAATAAGCTTTATCTTTGAATATTTACCGTAATAAGTTAAAATTCGTCTATCAACGATCTTTACTTTGAATTTATCACAATCTTCAATATGGTAAGCCAATCAATCAGTAACCTTACTATCTATGAAATTGGTAGTGTTACCAATATCAATTAGAATTGTAATAGATTGATGTTCTAAAATTCCTCCAACTTTCATAGTTTGTGGGTTAGAATAGCCAACTAATGCATGCACTGTATGTGTGATAGGTCTAATATCTTCATCAAAATCTATACCTATATGATCAGAGTCTATGTTGTCAGCTTACGGTTCCTCCCTAATTGGTTCAATCACCATAAGTTGCCCTTGTTTATATCGGTGCTCCTTCATTTTTCATCACAGTGCCAACATAAACCCTTCGTTGATCTTTCCTTGAGCTCTTCTCGAGTGTTAGGGTTTCGGTTGGGCATAGATGAGGATGGTGGCTTGTTGATCCTTTATTTGTTGTCACTTCTATTTTGATGATTTTCCTTGCTAATTTTTTCTTCATGCAAATATGAAAATGAGATTGCAACTATCATAGTGCGGGGTTGGCAAGCTTTAACTTCACACTTGATATATGGATTAAGTCCCTCAATAAATATTTCCACCAGTTGTCGTTCAGACCAATCTCGACTTAATTTGATAATCATTCAAATTTGTTTTGATATTCTAGCATTGTAGATGTCTGATATATTTTAGCGAGCTGTTTGTCAACATTCTCGTACTCAGATGGTCCAAAGTGAATAAGAAGTCCTATCTTGAATTGCTCCTATGAGGAACTCGGTGGCAAGTCTCGTACCAATCATACCACTGAATTACATCGTTATCTAGGTAGATTAAGGCTATTTACACCTTGGATTCCTTTGGGGTTATGTGAAAACAAAAAAAAAATTCTGCCCTAAAGATCCAACAGGTCAGATCTCCATCTTCTCATTTTAGAAATTCCACCTTAATGCATGGGTAGCTTAAGTCATATTCTTGGGGTCCTTTTCCCGTATCCCTAGATCTGTTCAATGTAGAACTTGAACTTCCATCTTGTTGAAACTTACTAAAGTTCTCTAATAAGCTTCTTTTGAATTTGTTAAGGGTTTCTTATAGTCGGTTCTCAATTTTGGTTTCTAAAGCTTTAATTTGGGCTTTTATTGAGTTGTCGGTAGCTATTGTATAAGACTGTAAATCTGTAATCTCTAGTTCTTATTTCTGATGTCTAGTCAAAGGCATCAGCACTGTCAACATGAAACTATTGAGGAAGCGGACATCGAGGGTAGATGCCAAGGGCAACGTAAAGGCTTACTACGGTCGTTGCAAGGAGGAAAAGTTACTGTGGCTAGGAAAAGGTGTTGACAACGGTTAAGAAGCAATGGTGGTGGTAACTAGCGGTTGTGGCAGAGGATGTAGAGTAAGGGAAAAGCGCTGAGGGCAAGAAGGCGGTGGCATTGGTGTAATCTGGTGGCAACCGATAGTTACAGTAGAGGATGCAGAGCAAGGGGGGAGGCAGCGATGGGGTGCAGCTACGACAGTTGCTGCGGACAAGGTTACGACGGTTGCTATCGATGCTGGCAACTAAGAGGGGAGGAAACGATGATGACTATGGCGATTGTAATTGCAACCCAAGGGGATGCAACGAGGGGGAAGAGCACTAGGGGCTAGAAGGCAGCGAGGAGGTAGAGTGCCAGGGGCTAGAAGCAACGATGGTGGCGGTGGTTGGCCATGAAGCAGTGGCGATGGTAGTCGCTGCGATGATGGTGCAGTTGGGGGAGCGTTGCCGAGGGCTTGCTGCGGTCGCTGGGAGGTGATTGCGCGACTACGGTGGAATGGGCCATTGGTGACCATGCGAATGTGGCGGAATGGGCACGAGCGAGGGGGATGGTCCGCTGGCTGGAAACAACGACGATGACCTTTCTTCTTCCTCGGCTTCTTCTTCTTCTTCTTCCACCAAGGATTATTACCCTCATGCTGCTCTTGGCTAGGAGGCGTGGTGGCTACTTAGGGCTAGGAGGCACGTGGTTGGAAGGTGATGCTAGTAGCACCATCTCTAGTGGTTGCTATTGATGCTGAGGACAGCGACTGGGAAACAAAGGCATTGCGGTTGGGCTTCTTTCTCGCTCAAGAAAGATGTGGCTGCCAACTACTTTTTTTCTTTGTTTTCTTTTTTTCTTTTTTTTTCTTTTTTTTTTGAATTGATGATAACTACGACGATTATAATAAGAACACTGAGGATTGCTACTCTGATACCAAATGATAAGACCACAGGGTTTTATCGTAGAAGCGGAAGAAAAGGGGATGATCACTTTGAGGGGATTGGCCTCCTTGATTACTTCGAGAGATCGACCTCCTATGGTATGCCAAACAGCTAAAATAATATTTTCATTGCTTCATGAAAAGAAATAGATACATCCATATTTATAGAATTCCACCTAGAGTCCACTAGGACTTGGACTCTTAATAATAAATAAATATTAAATAAACCCCTATCCAACTCTTACTAAACTAAACAAACTCAATAAATATTATTCAAAAGTTTAAAAATAAAAGGGATCCTAACATATTTACACTTAGAACCAAAGAAGACCACTTAAGCAAAAGCTCAAGTGATGATGATGACTTGACACTCCTCATAAGAAAATTTAAAATATTCATAAAAAAACCAAAATAAATCTTATAAAACAAGACTCTAAGAATAAAAATGAACTAAAAAATGACACAATCATTTACTGTGAATACAAAAAAAGCTAGGACATTTAAAAAATGAGTGTCCATAATTGAAGAAGATGATGCTAGCATAAAAGAGGAAGAAATCACTGTAGGTAACTTGGGATGAATCAAGTGCGTCAGAAGATGAAGAGCAAATCAATAAAGACAAAGTGGCGAACTACGCATTGATGACTTTCAACAATAAGGTATAGGACTTAATTGAAACTTCATTACCTTATAATGAAATACTTGATGCATTTCATGATTTGTATGATGAGCTTAAAATAGTTAGTAAGAAATATAAATTACAAAAAATAGATCATGTATATCTCTTTAATGAATTAAAAAAATTAAAAAATGAGTATGATAAATGCTTGTTAACGCCTTGCACTAAATGTGAAGAATTAGAGTTATTCAAAAAAGAAAATATGCTATTACGATAAATATTAGAAAATTTTAAAATTGGTAACAAATCATTAAACATGATTCTTGCTAATAAAAGTCATACATATAGAAAGGAAGGAATTGACTTTGTAAGTAGTAACACTTTACAAAAGCTAACTACATTTCTTAAAAGACCCATATTATATTTCCCCCCTAAATTTAAATATAATTTTTATGCTAGATATGATTATTATGCTTATATATATTTATTTAAAAAATATAACTCACATAAATTAATTTAGGTTCCTAAAGGAACCATAAATGACTTAATGCCAAAAGTCAAGATAAGTAAATCTAATTATGAGAGACCCAAATTTAAATGGATACATAAAGCAAACCCTCATTTCTTCTATTACAGCATTTGAACTTATCATACTTTGATTATCTGTGATACACCAAAATCTCGGGAGTGATAATTGTAGACTTATCCAAAAAAAGAATTCTTCGTTTGAGCTTGTTGCTCGAGTGTTGACTGCATCTATTAATACAACTCTTTATAAAATATAAATTCATAATCTTTGATCTACTTGAGTTAATTTTATATCTTGCTTCTTTCATTTTTCAACTTGAGCAAACTGATATTTTTCAAAAATTTCAACTAAAGATACCTTTCTTACTGGAGGTTCTTCTGAAGAACTGGGTAGAGTTTGAGACAATGAACTGCTACATCTAATGTTTGTAGAACTTTCTTTAAAAATATTAAGGTCCTCCCCTTACAAAATTAGCTTATTGATGCTAAATTTGTAAATAGTAAAACTTTTGAATATGGCAATACTTCTTAAAATAATAATACTGAATATTCTTTTTATAAGAAGTATGATTGGTATCTTAAATGTTTCTTTGATTCTGAACATCTGATTTATAGTAAATGTGATTATTTGATCTATTTCTTACACTAAAACCATAACCTCATCCTCGGTCACTGAAATTTCGTCCACCTGATTTTTCTATATCACTACTTTTTTTTTCATTTTCCTTTGAAATATTTAATTTACTTTGCAAGGCATGCTCAATATTAATATTTCAGAATCTATTCAATCTATCCTCATGTGATTATAAAATACCAATCAATTTACTAACATATAACTAGATAGATCTTTTGATTCTTTAATAGCGACAACACCATGATCATATTATTTGATAGACTTCTTAAAATTTTGTCAATAATTTTTTTATCAAAATTTAATTCACCATATCCTTTCATCTAATTGACTATCTATAAAACTCTTGAAACGTAAATTTACATTATTTCACTTTCATTCGTAAATATATTTTAAAAGTTTCTTTGATGAGTTTGAAATTTATAGATCAATATTTTAGAGTTGTCGTGGTACACTTGCTCGAAGAACTCTTAAGCGTTTTTAAAATTCATTGTTGTGGAAATTTCAAGAAATATCATCTCATACAATTGTTTAAAGAGAATAGAGGCCATGCAAATTATTTTTTTTATCTACTTCGGTAGCTTTAGCTATATCATAACTTTCTTCAATAATCTCTGATAAATCTTGTTATCTAAATTGTTGCTATCTAGATTGAGTTTTCATTTTCATACTACATGTTAAATAATTATCTCTTATAAAAATTGGGATGTTAATGATAAATATCTCTTGACAGCACTTGCAGACTGTTCATCATCACAAACAAAAAATATTATAACTATGATACCATTTTGTTGAAAACCATGATCTAAAAAAGTGGAGACACAAAGCTAAACACCAATGAAAGAAAAGAATAACTCAAAAGACTTCAATAAAAGAAACATGAGTATAGATTCTGAACCAATAATTTACAGCACATATGACTCCTCTCTTAATTTTGAGTTAGCACTCTCATAAGGGAGATCACCCTCTATATATTATAGTGTAAACTCATGAGACTTAAATATATTTTAATATTCATTATATACCTATCTAAATTAGATATTATATATCAAATAAACTTTTATCGTAGCATCTTAATCATTATTAAACTCTATTAGCATTATCCTTAACGGCCAAGTATTTAATTGAATGCTTCTAAATTCGAAGGTCAAAGAAGACTATTGTCCTGACTCGGAGAATTGTGCAAAGAATTCCCATTGGGATTTAAGAAGACAATTGACACGCTGCTGTCTCTTGGAATTCTAGAAAATTGTAAAGCGTCACGGACCTTGTGATGTCGTTGGCCACGATTTTCTCCTTCATATTCACAGTGATGCCGAAAATTTGTCATTATATGAATAGAACCGATCGAGTAAGAAAAAAAACAGCATAGCAGTCTACATTCAGACGACAACAAAGTTTGAGCAAGTTAGAAAGGCACTGTTCAAACAGCAGTATAATTTATTCAGAACGCTCATCTGTGAGATGCTCATGAGCAAGGTACGAGGCAAAACTATCTTCCATTTCTACAAACGTCACTAGATCTCAATGAGGTATCTGAGCCATGCGATTCTTTTACACCAAAAAGGTGGAGGAATTGAGAAACATTCTTTGCTTTCCACGCAACAGA